>CM054151.1:7179699-7221207 GCA_028751875.1 Rapana venosa | reverse complement strand
ACGATTTAGGTTTTTTTTTGGGTGGGGGGGGGGACGGTAAAGGCGCAAAGTAATAGAGGGCCATGGTTAAATTGTTTTCGCAAACTTAAAAAGATTTTTTTTGGAATGAAGGTTGTGACAAAAAAGAGGGTTTCCAAATATTCTTTGTAATGATGGAAATCCCACCTCTGGGAAGAGTGGGGAAAGAAGGGTTTTTTATACCCAGGGGGTCAGCTGTTTTATTTTTGGCTCAGGGGCCATGGGTTTAACCAAGTTTGGGTAGGAAGGTTTTCAATGTTTTTTTCAGAGATGAAATAATTGAAATGGCTTTTCCATTTGGACGCGACTGCACTTTGAACAAAAAACTTGAAGGAGATCTGAAGGGGTTTGGAGGGGTTGAGATGAAAGTGGGAGTTTGGAATAGCTCAGGGAAGAGGACGAAGGCAGGGTGGAGTTCCGCTAGCGAAAACAGAAAAGGTTTGGAGGGTAAAGAGTAGAAGATGGGAAAGAACGTCTGATCGGGGGATTCGGTTTTTAAACACTCGGGATTAATCAAAATCATCAAAAAACAAAAAACATTATCGAGTTACAACAACAAAACAATCAAAAGCAAGGGGCATGGGGGGCACAGGGGGAAAAAGCGTTGTCGGGGGTTGACGAAGTGACGTAGGGGTGAGGGGGAGACCGGAGAGGGAAGCCCACCCGGCGAGACGTCGGCCTGCCCGTGTTCCCCGCTGGTTTTGCAGCGATTAAGCTAAGGTGTTAAAAGCTGCTTAATGAGGAGCAAGGTGTACTGTTTTAAAAAATTTTCAGGTGCGAGCATGCTTAATGCCCGCGGCTCCCCTGCCAGGTACAAACAACACACATAGCTTATTGATGGGGGTGGGTCATTCGTGAATCACGTGCTTTTTTGTTGAACGGGTGGGTCAGTTTAAAAAAGGGGCACGAAGCCCACGCAGCGGGGTGAACACAATTGTCCCACATCCATTGTCCCACCACCCTTGCCCCAAAAACCCTTTTGCCCCACATACCGTTTGCCCCCACATACCATGCCCCCCACACTTTTCTTAATAACTTTGTCCCACATACCGATTGCCCCACTAACACGTTGTCCCACATACCCATTGTCCCAAAGACACATTGTTTGACATACCCATTATCCCAAACCCATTCCCCCACTCCCCATTGCCCCCACACACCCGTTCTCCCCCCCACACCGTGTGCAAAACGTTTTGTCCCCCCCTACCGTTGTCCCACACACCCTGTCCCACCCCCAAACGTTGTCCCACAACCCGTTTCCCCACCCCGTTGTCTCAAATACCCGTTGCCACAACCCCCTTTGTCCCACACACTTTTTTTTTCCAACATACCAGTTGCCCACATACCTTTTGTCAACATAACCCTTGCCCCACATACCTATTGCCCCCAAACCATTGTCCCCCCTACCCATTATCACACATACCCTTGTCCACATCCCCTTGTCCCCTACCCTTTGTCTCCACGCCGTTGCCCCAAAACACGTTGCCCCACATACCGTTGTCACTTAACCAGTTGTCCCACACACCCATTAACCCCCACACACGTTTCCCACATAGACTTCCCCACACACTTGTCCCCCCCAAACCTTTTGTCCCACATCCCCTTGTCCCATCCCCTTTGTCCACACACCCCTTGTCCCCCACTTATTGCCCCCACACAGTTGTCCCACAACCCCTTGTACTCCCGTTGCCCCACAACCCGTTTTTCCACAACCCTTTTTTGCCCAAACACACTTTGTCCCACACCCCCTTGTCCCACCATTTTTTCAAATTTCCCGTTGCCCCACTACCCATTATCCCCCAAAAAACCTTTTGTCCACACACCGTTGACCCACATACCCTTTTTCCCCCACAAATTATCCCCACCCCTTGCCCCATACCCCGTTTCCCACACACCCGTTTTCCGAATACCCATTTTCCCACACTTTTCCGAAACCCCCTGTGCCCCACCCCCCATTTCCCCTCCCCGTTGTCCCAAAATCCCCTTTGACCCACACACCCTTTGCCCCACTTTCCCCTTGTCCCACATACCCCTTTCCCCACACACCCATTGTTCCAAACCTTTGTCCCACATACCCATTGTCCCCACCTTTTTTCCTACATAACCGTTGTCCCAAAACCCCATTGCCCCACTAACCGTTGTCCCAAACCCATTGCCCCCAAAAACAAACATGTTCGAATACTATTACCCCCACATACCCATTTCCCCACATACCCATTGTACCACCCCCCGTTCCCCCCCACCCGTGTCCAACCGCGTTGCCCCACCTCCCCCTTGCCCCACACACCCGGCGTCCCACCACCTTTTCCCCACACACCCTTGATTCAAAATCCCCTTTTGCCCCACCCCCCCCATTGCCCCCACCACTTTTCACAATCCATTGTCCCACATACTTTGTCCAACTCCCCGTTGCCCCACATACCTATTTCCACAAACCCTTTTCCCCACATACCCATTGTTCAACAGTGTTGTCCCCAAACAACGTTGTCCCACTTTACCGTTGTCACACATACCCGTTGTCCGAAATACCCATTGTCCCACCTACACTTGTCCCAAAACCCCCTTGTTCCCTTCCATTGCCCCAAAAAACCCGTTAACCCAAATACCAGTTTTTCCCACATCCACTTGCCCAAACACCTTAACCCACACAATTTTTGCCCCAAATACCCGTTGTCACCATACCCGTTTGTCCAAAATACCAATTTCCACCTCACGTTTCCCACTACCCCTTGTTCCACATCCCAGTTGTCCCAACACCCGTTAACCCCAATCCTTGTTCCAATACCATTGCCCCCAAACCCCCGTTAACCCACACACACTTTGTCCCACATACCCGTTGTCCCAATCCCCTTTTGTCCCACCACCCCTTGCCCCACATACTTATTGTCCCACACATTTGTCCCAACACCCCTTTTCCCAACCCCCGTTGTCCCACATCCCCTTGTTCCACCCCCCGTTGTCCCAAACAATCGCCCCACACCCCCCGTTGTCCCACCCTTTTTTCGCATATCCTTTGCCCCACAAAATGCCCCCAAAACCCCTTTCCCACAACTTGTTTCGCAACCCTTGCCACACAAATGTCCCACAACCCTTGTCCTAAAATCCGTTGTCCAACACACCCCTTGCCCCCAAAACCGTTGTCCACCACCTTTTATCGACATCCCCCTTTTTCCCAAAAATTTTCCCATATACCCGTTTCCCCTACCCTTTGACCAACACACTATTGTCCCCCATACCCCTTGTCCCCTAACCTTTGCCAAAAACCCCTTTGTCCCACTACCCTTTGCCCCCAAATACCCACTGTCCTCCCCCGTTTTCCTACAAAAACCGTTGTCCGACATCCCCATTGTCCCATAACAGTTGCCCCCTTTCCTTTCCCCAAAACACCTTGTTGACATACCCATTTTTCACATACCCATTTTTTCCACTACCCTTTTCCCCCCAAACCCCCGTTCTCCCCCCACGTAGCCCCCACATACCCTTTGTCCACCACTTGACCCACACCCTTTTGTACCAATCCCCGTTGCCCCACCCCCAAACCCGGTGTCCCATACACACGTTGTCCACACACCCGTTGCCCAAAACCCCCCGTTGTCCCACACAGTTTTCAAAATCCCATTTTTGTCCAAAACCTATTGTCCAACATCCCCGTTGCCCCAATTTCCTATTGCCCCAAAAACCCCCCTTACCCCAATACCCTTTATCACCCCATCCCCTTTTGCCCCAAAACCCCCTTGCCCACAACCCCATTGTCTCTACACCCATTGTCCCCAACACACGTTTCCCCATACCCTTTTCACAATACCCTTTCCGACATCCCATTGTCCCCCTACCGTTCCCACACCCCCTTGTTTACCCCAAGTGTCCCAAACACCCGTTAACCAAACACGTTGTCCCCAACCCGTTGTCCCCCCCACGTTGCCCCCAAAACCCCTTTTTGTCCAACATACCGTTGCCCCACAACCCGTTGTCCCCTTTATCGTTGTCCCATACCCCCCTTGTCCCACATACCTATTGCCCCACTGATGCCCCACACCCCCCTTGTCCCACAACCCGTTGTAACATACTTTGTCCCCCATCCCCTTTGCCCCACACCCCCGTTGTTCCCCAAAACAACCCGTTGTCCAAACAACATTGTCTCACACACCCGTTGTCCCACACACGGTTTGCATACCCCGTTGCCCCACAAAAGATCCCCACCCCCGTTGTCCTACTCTATCCGTTGTCCAACACACCGTTTCCCAAAAACCCGTGCCCCACAACCCGTTGACCCCAAACCCGTTGCCCACACACCTGTTATAGACAAAACCCTTTTTCCAAACACGTTGTCCCAAACCTTTTGTCCAACTACCCGTTTTTCCCACCACCCTTGTCCCACACATTTTGTCCCCACTGTTGTCCCCCCATTTGCCCCAATACCCGTTGCCCCACTACCCTTGCCCCACATACCCTTTGCCCCCAAAACCCATTCCCCACATACCCTTTGTCCCACATACCCATTGTCCCACTTACCGGGCCCCAAATACCGTTGTCAAAACCCCGTTGTCCCACCTACTATTCCCACAACCCATTTTTTCCCACACTACCGTTGCCCACAGCCCCCTTGTCCCAACACCTCTGGTCCCCACAAACCCTTTCCCACCACCCGTTGTCCCCGCCCCCGTTGTCCCCACACCTTGTCCAACACACGTTGCCCCAAACCCATTGCCCCACAATTGTCCCCATCCCCGTTGTCCCAAAACCCCCATTGTCCAAAACCCCCCTTGTCCCAAAAAGTTTCCCCACTCCCCTTTTCCACAAAAGTTGTCCCACACCCCGTTGCCCCAAACTACCCTTTTCCCCACACTTCCTTTTCCCCCACCAGTTGTCCCACACCCCGTTGTCCAACCAAACCGTTTCCCACACACCCGTTAGCCACAACCCCCTTTTCCCCACATCCTTTGTTTTCCCCACACCGTTGTCCCCATCCCCATGCCCCCAAATCCCCATTGCCCGGACATCCCATTGTCCCAACACGTTTTCCCCCACTCCCCATTGCCCCACTAACCCGTTCCCCCCCCCACATTGTCGCACGCGTTTCCCCCCTTTCCGTTGTCCCACCCCCCCGTTGCCCCACACACCCTTTTCCCAGACACCTTGTCCCAATAAACGTTGCCCATACCCCCTTGTCCCCCCAATCCTTGGCCCACAACCGTTGTCCCACATCCCCTTGCCCCCCCCATACCCCTGTCCCGCAGACATGTTACCCCCACTCCCCCTTGTCCCCACACCCATTGCCCAAAAACATCCCTTGTCCAACATACCCCTTGTCCCAACCTTTCCCAATACTGTTGTCCCACATACACCTGTTGTCCCACACACGTTGCCCACACACCCGTCTCCCTTCTACCCGTTGTTCCACCCCGTTGTCACACACGGTTGTCCCAAACACCTTTTTGTCCCACCCCCCCGTTGTCTAACACCTTGTCCAAATACCCTTTGTCCCATACACGCTGTCCCCATCCCGTTACCCCAATACCTTTTTCCCCCCAAAACCCCATTGTCCCAAAATACCCATTGCCCCACACACCCCTTTGCCCCACATACCCTTGCCCAACACCCCCATTTCCCACACCCTTTTCTCCCCACGCTTGTCCCACCTACCCTTATCCCCAAAAACCCTTTGTCCCCATACCCGTTGTCCCACCCCCACTTGTCCCACAACCTGTTGCCCCTATCCGTTGTCGAACCAAACCCGTTTCCCACGACCCGTTGTCCCCACCCCTTGACCCCCAAACCCATTGCCCACTCCCCCTGTCCCCACACCCCTTGTCTCCCACACCCGTTGCCCCACACACCCGTTCCCCCACACATCCTTTGTCGCACACACGCAAGTCCCACCCCCCGTTGCCCACCCCCCCGTTGTCCCACACTCCCATTGTCCACACACTTTCTCCCACACTCCATGCCCCAATCCCCTTTGTCCCACACCCCCGTTGTCCCACACCCCCTTTTTCCAACACCCGTTGCCCACCACCCCTTGTCCCACAGAAACGTTGTCCCACATACCCGTTGTCACACACAAGTTGTCCCACACTCCCATTGTCCCACACACTCGTTCTCCCACACTCCCATGTCCCACATACCCGTTGTCCCACACACCCGTTGTCCCACACACCCGTTTTCCCACACACCCGTTGTCCCACACCCCCCTTGTCCCACACACCCCTGTCCCACAGAAACGTTGTCCCACATACCCTTGCTCACACAAGTTGCCCCCCAAAAATCTTTTTGTCCCACAAAAGTTGCCCACACACCCGTTGTCCCCCTATCCGTTGTCCCACCCCCCTTTACCCCCAAAACCCCGTTGTCCCCCCACTCCTTGTTTTCCACACCCCGTTGCCCCACAAAACCCCATGTCCACTCCCTTTGACCAAAAAACCCCTTTTGCCCACACCGTTTTCCCCAAAAACCCGTTGTCCACAAACCCCTTCTCCCCCACAACTTTTCCCGAACGCGTTGCCCCCCCTATCCATTGTCCCACCCCTTGTCCCACACACCCTTTGCCCCCCAGACACCCGTTGTCCCACATACCGTTCCCCCATACCCCCCGTTGCCCCCACATCCGTTGCCCACACCACTTTGTCCCACATACCTTTTCCCCAACACGCTGCCCCGCAGACATTTATCCCACATACCCTTTTCCCAAAACCCCCCATTGTCCAACTTACCCTTTTTCCCAAAACCCTTTCCCCCACACACGTTCCCCAAACATCCTGTTGCCCCACACACTTGTCCCACAACCCTTGTCCCACACACTTGTTCAACAACCTTGTCACACACATGCGTTGTCCCCCAAAACCCCGTTGTCCCCCCAAAACCCCTTTTTCCACACACCCGTTGACCACATCCCCGTTGTTACACACACCCTGTCCCACCCTTGTTCCACATACCGGTGTCCCCCAAATCCTTGTCCCACACACCCCTTTCCCACACCCCCTATTGCCCACTACCCTTGCCCACACGCCGTTGCCCCACACATCCATGCCCAATCCCCGTTGCCCCAAAACCCATCCGTTGTTTTCCCCAACCCGTTGTCCCACACACCCGTTGCCCCACACCCCTTGCCCCACACCCCTTTGTCCCACATACCTTGTCCCACCACCCGTTGTCCCATACCCCCGTTGCCCCAAAAAAACCCCTTGCCACACACCCGTTGTGTCACATCCCCGGGTTTTCCCTTCCCCATTGGCCCATACACGTTTTCCCCCACATACCATTGTCCCCACCCCCATTGTCCAAAAACCCCCTTTGGGGGTCCCCTTACACTTTACCCACAAAAACCCATTCCCCCCCAAACACGTTGTCCCCACATGTTGTCCCCCCTACCCGTTGTCCCCCCACCCGTTGTCCCACCACCGTTGTCCCACACCTTGTCCCAAAACCCCCGTTGTTCCCACACCCGTTGTTCAACACACTTTTCCCAACAACCTTGTCCATACACGCTTCCGCATCCCCGTTACCCCAAACATACCCGTTTTCCCCACAAACCCATTGTCCCATACCCATTGTCCCCACAAAACCCCTTGTCCCACATACCCTTGTTAACATACCCATTGTCCCACCACCCGTTCTCCCCCAAGCGTTGCCCCCAAACCCGTTTCCCACACCCCCTTTTCCCCCACATCCCCGTTGTCCCACACAACTTGCCCACACACCTGTTGTCCCCCCTTTCTCCGTTGTCGAAAAACCCCCGTTGTCCATGCATCCGTTGTCCCACACCCCCCCTTGACCAAAAAGCCTTTGTCCCCATCCCCCGTCCCACCCCCCCTTGTCCCCAACACCCTTGCCCAAAACCCACCCGTTGTCCCACATCCATTGTCCCCACATTTCGTTTCCCCACCCCATGCCCCAAAATACCCGTTGTCCCCACACCCGTTGCCCCACACACCCTTTTCCCACACCCTTTGTCCCACACCTTTCCCCACACCCCTTGTCCCACTTCCCTTTTTCCAACCCGTGTCCCACACCCCCCTCGGGGTGAGTGCTGCATGGCCCTTGGGACCGTCACGGGGGGTTATGATTTTTACCCCCAAGAAAGGCCCCTGGGGGGCCCCCCAAAGGGAAAGAGCGGGATTGGTGCTTGAGGGTTTGAAAAGGTGTGCGTTTAATCGGACACAGGCAAAAAAGAAAAAGAGAGAGAAAAGGAGGGGGAAAGAAAAGGAGGAGGGGGAGAGAAGAGAGAGAGAGGGGGAGAGAAAAGAGAGAGAGAGAGAGGGGGAGAAGAAGAAGAGAGAGAGAGGGGAGAGAGAGAAAATTCTAACTCTGAACTTAAAAGGGTTTTTTAATGGTACATCGGCCTTGGGCCAAAATTACACCAAATGGGGGGGGGGGGGGGGGGGGGGGGGGGCTAAAGGCAAAAACAAACACAGGAAAGTTTAAAAAACATGTTACTGTAAATCAAAAAATTTTACCCATTTATACACAATTTCTAACTCCCATGTGGGACATTTATCTTTAAAATTTTGATGCTATTCACCCCATTCATAATTTCTTCAATCCATATACTATGAGGGTTAAACAGTTTATATGACACATCATTTCTCCAAAAAAAACCTTTTTAAGCTTATATTTTCATAAACAGGGGGATACTCTACAACTTTTTTTTAAAAAAACTCCTTTATGAGCAAGAGAAGGAGGCGAGGAGGAGAGAGAGAGAGGAAAGAGAGAGGGAAGAGAGAGAAAAGAGGAGAGAGAAGAGAGAAGAGAAGAGAAGAGAAGAAAAGAGGAAGAGGGAAAAGAAGAGAAAGAGGAAAAAAGAAGAAGAAGAAAAAGAAGAAAACGAAGGACGAGGAGGGGAGGAGGAGGGTTTTTCTTTA
The DNA here is from genome assembly GCA_028751875.1 of Rapana venosa. Taxonomy (NCBI): domain Eukaryota; kingdom Metazoa; phylum Mollusca; class Gastropoda; order Neogastropoda; family Muricidae; genus Rapana; species Rapana venosa. The sequence continues at coordinate 7,212,331 of CM054151.1, read as the reverse complement.
TTTTTTTATAGCGGGATAATGGAATAAGCACCTATGTGCTTTTTCATCCAGTCCCCGTGTTATGCGGTTTTGTCAATTTTGACTCGTTCCGGCCCGCACCAAAGGCCACCTTCGACAAACGGAACAGATTTCACGTGGCGAAGATGTTTTTGCGTGCGTTCGCACACGGGCCCGGTGTATGCCTCAAAACTTTTGGGGAGAGTGGGTCGGCCTGTTTTTAACTCCAGGGGGAAAATGTCCCCTTTAATGGGAATAGAACCCGGGGGGTCAGATTGCGAGGGCAATGTTTTAACCACTTGGCATCCCCTCAGGAGAGAGGGGAGTGATAGATAGAAGAGGAGGAGAAGAGAGAGAGAGAGAGGAGAGAGAAAACAGACAACAGACAGACAGCGACAAAGAAAAACAGACAGAGAAGAAGAGACAGACAGAACAGACAGGCAGTCAGACAGACATAGATAGAGAGGATAGAGGACTAGATACAGACAGAAAGACTAGACGCGATTTTGAGAAAGAGAGAGCACTCACGTCAGAGACACATTAAAACATACTACATTGTACGATGTTACCAGTTTATTAGAAAGGCGTTTAGGGGAAAAGAAAATGGGGACAGACAAGAAGGGGGATGAGACGAGGACAGAGCAAAGCCGCTATCCCGCATGCATCATCAGTCGCCTTCACTGCGTTCCCTTGTAATAATGGGATGGTGACTCCACTGTCACGATGCTTCCTGTCTTTAGGACAACTCAACTAGTTGTCTCCATTGCGCTGCCCCCTTTTAGGAGCTCCACAACGCCACCAAGGGGGGCCCTCTTTTCGGGTCTCGCTGAAAATTTTCATCCCTGTACCCTTCCCAGACCCCTGCTCAGTGTGTTGGCTTTTAGGATGTTTGGGGGTCGCCTCTTTTCCTTCGCCCTCAACCCTTTTCTTGGGGAAAATGCATCACAGATTTGTGTTTGAAAGACCAACATATCTCGGTCTCGCTTTCATTTTCAAAGAAGGGTTATAGATTTTTAAAAATGTCCCCCGGGATGTCAATAACATGTGGGGTTTGACAGAGAGATGCGTGTTTGGTTTTTTTTGGGTAGAAAACTGTAAGCTCTTGATGACATGACCTGATTCATTCTTTTATCCGATATGTAAACCTTTTTCGTAACCCCACTGAATTTTTTTGGTTTGAGATAAAAGTTTTTTAATATGTACAGAGTACCACTACTCCTCTTTTTACCCTCCTCCCCCCTCCACCTCCCCCCCCTCTAATTCCCAAAAAATTGCTGGTTGTCTTCCATTATTTTGTCAGGCTCTACCTCTCAGGAAGATGACTATGTCAGAGCCCATCTCTCTCCAGACACAGTTCCTACCACAGATAATCAGCAGCCTGGTGTTGTCCTAGCATTCTCTTGAAAGGGAGCAACTGGCAAAAAATGTGTCATCTTAGACAGTCAGTAGGTGTTGGGTTCACTTTAGCTGTGTAGTGAAGGAAGGGAGGAAGGACGCAAGCAAGGAAGGAAGGAAGGAAGGGAGGAAGGAATCAAGGAAGGAAGGACGGAAGGAAGGAAGGAAGGAAGGACGGAAGGAAGGAAGGAAGGAAGGAAGGAAGGAAGGACGGAAGGAAGGAAGGAAGGAAGGAACGAAGGAAGGACGGAAGGAAGGAACGGAAGGAAGGAAAGGAAGGAAGGAAGGAAGGAAGGAAGGAAAGAAGGAAGAGGAAGGAAGGAAGGAAGGACGGAAGGAAGGAAGGAAGGAACGGAAGGAAGGAAGGAAGGACGGAAGGAAGGAAGGAAGGAAGGAAGGAAGGAAGGAAGGAAGGACGGAAGAGACGAAGGAAGGAAGGAAGAAGGAAGGAAGGACGGAAGGAAGGAAGGAAGGAAGAAGGAAGGAAGGAACGAAGGAAGGAAGGAAGGAAGGAAGGAAGGACGGAAGGAAGGAAGGAGGAAGGGAAGGAAGGAAGGAGAAGGAGAAGAAGAGGAAGAGGAAGGAGGAAGGAAGGAAAGGAAGAAGGAAGGAAGGAAGAAGGAAGAAAGAGTGAAGGAAGAAGGAAGGAAGGAAGAAGGAAGGAAGGAGAAAGTGTTGCTGACAAAAAGTATAAATTCCATACATTATTATTATTATTATTATTATTATTATTATTTATTATTATTAAAAAAAGTCCGGGTGGCGGCATTCTGACAGTAAGGCTGTGGGGTCATGGGACTTCACGCTATAACTGGGTCAGGCCTCTAAGAGGATTTATGTCCTTAAATAGCAGCCTCTGGGAAAGACTGGGCTTTATTGTGGATAAGGTTGCTAATGGCTGTGCTCTCTTTCTCATCCCTTGGCGCTCTATTCTGTTTGGATGTTTTGTCTCAGTCTGTCCCTGTGTCTGTGTCCCTGTGTATGTGTCCATGTGTCCCTGTGTCTGTGTCCCTGTGTCTGTGTCTTTGTGTCTGTGTCCCTGTGTCTGTGTCCCTGTGTATGTGTCCTGTGTCCCTGTGTCTGTGTCCCTGTGTCTGTGTCCCTTGTGTCTGTGTCCCTGTGTCTGTGTCCCTGTGTCCCTGTATATGTGTCCCTGTGTCTGTGTCCCTGTATATGTGTCTCTGTGTCTGTGTCCCTGTGTCTGTGTCCCTGTGTCTGTGTCCTGTGTCCCTGTATATGTGTCCCTGTGTCTGTGTCCTGTGTCTGTGTCCTTGTGTCGTGTCCTGTGTCTGTCCCTGTGTCTGTGTCCCTGTGTCTGTGTCCTTGTGTCTGTGTCCCTGTGTCTGTGTCCCTGTGTCTGTGTCCCTGTGTCTGTGTCCCTGTGTCTGTGTCCCTGTGTCTGTGTCCCTGTGTCTGTGTCCCTGTGTCTGTGTCCCTGTGTGTCTGTCCCTGTGTCTGTGTCTTGTGTGTCTATGTCCTGTGTCTGTGTCCTGTGTCCTGTATGTGTCCTGTGTCTGTGTCCTGTGTCCCTGTATGATGTGTCCCTGTGTCTGTGTCCTGTGTCTGTTATGTGTCCTGTGTCTGTGTCCTGTGTCCTGTGTCTGTGTCCCTGTGTCTGTGTCCTGTGGTCTCTTGTGTGTCCTGTGTCTGTGTCTGTGTCGTGTCTGTGTCTGTGTCCTGTGTCTGTAGCTGTGTCTGTGTCTGTAGTTGTGTCCCTGTGTCTGTGTCCCGTGTCTGTGTCTGCATCTGTGTCCTGTGCTGTGTCCTGTGTTGTGTCCTTTGTGTCTGAGTCCTTGTGTCTGTGTCTGTGTCTGTGTCTGTGTCTTGTAGCTGTGTTCTGTGCTAGCTCTGTTAGTGTGTCTGTACTGTCTGTCTGTGTCTCTGTGCCGTGTGTGTCTTTTGCTGTGTCTTGCTGTGTGTCTGTGCTGTGGTCTGTGCAGTGTGTCTGTAGCTGTGTCTGTGCAGTGTGTCTGTAGCTGTGTCTGTGGCTAGTGTGTCTGTAGTGTGTCTGTAGCTTGTCTGTGTCCAGTGTGTCTGTAGCTGTGTCTGTGCTAGTGTGTCTGTAGCTGTGTCTGTAGCTGTGTCTGTGCAGTGTGTCTGTAGCTGTGTCTGTGTCCTTGTGCCTGTAGCTGTGTCTGTGCAGTGTGTCTGTAGCTGTGTCTGTGCAGTGTGTCTGTAGCTGTGTCTGTGCAGTGTGTCTGTAGCTGTGTCTGTGCAGTGTGTCTGTGCAGTGTGTCTGTAGTTGTGTCTGTGCAGTGTGTCTGTAGCTGTGTCTGTGTCCTTGTGCCTGTAGCTGTGTCTGTGCAGTGTGTCTGTAGCTGTGTCTGTGCAGTGTGTCTGTAGCTGTGTCTGTGCAGTGTGTCTGTAGCTGTGTCTGTGCAGTGTGTCTGTAGCTGTGTCTGTAGCTGTGTCTGTGCAGTGTGTCTGTGCAGTGTGTCTGTGCAGTGTGTCTGTGCAGTGTGTCTGTGCAGTGTGTCTGTAGTGTGTCTTGCTGTTTTGCTGTGTCTGTGCATGTTGTGTCCATGTGTCTGTGCAGTGTGTCTGTAGCTGTGTCTCTGTCTTTTTCCCCTTTTCATCTGTTTTTTTCTCTACTGCTGCCTGTTCTTCTTTGACGTAATCTCTCTCTCTCTCTCTCTCTCTCTCTCTCTCTCTCTCTCTCTCTCTCTCTCTCTCTCTCCCTCCCTCCCTCCCTCCCTTTCCTCCCCCTCCTGCTATCTGCGTCACGGCATTGCCTGCGATAGGCTCATTGATTAAGCCATTAACTAAAAGTGCATTTTTTTCTCGGACCCTGCCAATGGCGTAGAGAAGTCCTCCCCCAGTCCTACCTCAGCTCAGTGCCAGGCTGGCAGGCCAGGCCTTCCCCCCTCGCCCAGTCCAGTGATGGCCGTGACGTCACCCATGCCCTCCACACAGCCAGTGGCGAAGCTGGGCTGTATAAACATTCTCATCACGGACGTCTCTGAACCATTTTTAGTCTCCTTATTTTTTTAAGGAATATTGAGCAGCTGTTTGAAATGTGTCAGTATAAAGGGGCTCATCCATGTTAGAGTAACATTTGGTAAGTACTTGAAACTTGTTTGAAGTATCGACAACGTTTATTCCAGTAAAAGGGAACATTCAGTGTGAGACAGGAATGCAGACACAACGCAGGAGAGAGATTGTGTACCAATTTCATTTGAAGAGTAGATACCCACTTCAAACGGCCTGTCTGTCTGTCTGTCTGGTTGAGTCGTTTTGCAGGAGACGTTCCTTACTCCAGCAGACCGAGCATCCTTGTTGACGTTCTGCATCCCTTCCTCCCAGAGGTCAGGCCTGCTAGTGATTCTCCTGAAAAACACATCAGTGAGTTGAACCAAGTGTTGTCCACAGCTTTCAAAACAAGCCCAGGTCACAGGAGAGTCACGCTTCATCTGAACACTGTGGGCAAGTGGACAGATCGGCTGACTGCCACATTTGGGTTCATGGAGCCGTGTGTTTGATTCTTGGCAGCCACGTTGTGTGAATTAAGAGTGGGAATTTGTACAAGCTCTTGGGTAAAGTGGGTGCAATCCCTGTATGAATAGATGCCTGCGGAAGATCAACATTGATGTTTATTTTAATGATCCTGTAGTTTATGTCAGCGTTCAGTGGGTTACCTTGATGTAATCATGGATAGCTATATCAATATGGAATGTAGCTTTCTTGTGTCTTTTTGAGATTATTATTCGTATCAGTGTGCCTGTCAGTATTATACTTGCCCTTCATGGGATGATTAAAGTATTTTTGACTTGACCTGACTACACAACACAGACATGATCAGCATGTCTCCTGTACTTGTAGAGGGACAAACAGTGTCGCTTCTAATCCACCAGTGAGATATGACCTGTGACAGTCAGTGCAATGTTCCGATGATCCCTATGGTGGAAGAAGAAGAAGAAGAGAAGAAGAAGAAGAAGAAGAAGAAGAAGAAGAAGAAGAAGAAGAAAAGAAGAAGAAGAAGAAGAAGAAGAAGAAGAAGAAAAGAAGAAGAAGAAGAAGGAGGAGGAGGAGGAGGAAGAAGGAGAGGAGGAGGAGGAGGAGGAGGAGGAGGAGGAGAGGAGAGGAGGAGGAGGAGAAGTAGTACTCTGAACTTTGCAATAGTGAACAAGGCCAAACTTCAAACCCCTCAATGCACAGAAGTCGAGTAGGAAATCGACGTCTTCCTGTTACACAGCAGACCAATGTCATCACTGATTATTATATGGCCATCAGTCTGTAAAGAGTGTACAGTCTGGCACAGGGTCAAACATTTTATGAATGTGAACACGCCTTCAACAGCGTCGATCAATAGAAAACGCGTGCATTATTTTTAACTGTATTTATAATGTAACTGATCAATGCGCTTTCGAGCATGTTCACTTTGAAGAACTTTTGTTATATCCTTGTGGAAAATAGTAAGACATTTTGTGACAACAAGACGTTTTTGAAGTGATGTGATGTAAGGAAAGACAGAGGCTGATTAAATATAAACAGGATTCATGTTAAGGGTAAAATGGCTTTAAGCTATCTCTATCCTATCTTGTTTTCGTTGTTGCCGCCATGATACCATGATTCATTAGTCCTAAGTAGTATAATGTTAATTGGTTAAGGTATCAGGTGCTTTATTGACGTTAATAATAAACTATGGCTATGTATTTAATGTTTATTTTTAAATCATATTAGACAAAGTGATAAGACTTGACTCTGTGTCTTAGTCCATGTCAAAAGTTGGTATTTGCCAAGTACATTAAACTAGAGGGCAGAGGAAAGCAGTGCTGTGTTGACTGATATCAAAGAGTTGTTCATGCAGACTTTCTGCTCTGTCTGCCTCTCCTGCACATGGCATAGCTGCAGGCTTACGTTACGTTAGTCAGCAACTTGATGCAGACATCTCCAAGCTTGCAATCTGGGCAGAAGTTGCTTTTCTGCTATGCGTGTTCACGTAGTTAAATGGCCTGAGTGCTATTCTTTCAGAAGCAATGATGAAATTAATGATATCATTTTCTAGCATGGTTGAATGTTTGTAAAACTCAAAGAAAACAAAGGATAGACCAAAGCAAAGCATAGTTGTTCCAAACCAATGTTGACCATAACACACATTCGTGATATTCAAATACACACAGTTACAGAGAAGAGTACACTGTAATTTCCTACACTTTAATGCTTTCATGTAGGATAAATTTTTGATTGCTTCGTTTTGATAAACGAAATGTTAACCACCATAACACTATAATCCAAATGCACCTTTTCACATGTCCATACATGTGTTAGTCTACATGATAATGATTGACTGCATTGTTGTCATAAGTGGAATAACTACATCCAAAAGTCAATATTGCTGTAAGAGATAACAGGACAAATTTCATTCACTTCAAAGAGTGATTGGCAGCATGACCCACTGATTGATGATTGATTGATTGATGTTTTCGGCGGAGTGACTCGTGCAAAGCGATCTGGTAGAGTCCGTCACTTCTGCTAGAGTCCGTCACTTCTGCAAGGCCGTCACTTCTGCAAAGTCCGTCATTTGCAGAGTCCGTCACTTCTGCAGAGTCCGTCACTTCTGCAGGAGTCCTCACTTCTGCAGAGTCCGTATTCGCAGAGTCCGTCACTTCTGCAGAGTCCGTCACTTCTGCAGAGGCGGTCACTTCTGCAGAGGCCGTCACTTCTGCAGAGGCCGTCACTTCTGCAGAGGCCATAAACTTCTGCAGAGTCCGTCACTTCTGCAGAGGCCGTCACTTCTGCAGAGGCCGTCACTTCTGCAGAGTCCGTCACTTCTGCAGAGTCCGTCACTTCTGCAGAGGCCGTCACTTCTGCAGAGTCCGTCACTTCTGCAGAGGCCGTCACTTCTGCAGAGGCCGTCACTTCTGCAGAGGCCGTCACTTCTGCAGAGTCCGTCACTTCTGCAGAGTCCGTCACTTCTGCAGAGGCCGTCACTTCTGCAGGCCACACAGCCCAGTGTTTCTGGTGTTGTCCATCCCTTCCGCCATGCATGGCCTACTTTGTAGAAAATGATGGGCAGGGTGTTTATGTTTTGTTCAAGATAATTTGTGTGCCTGCACAGGGAGACTCTCCCCGCTGACAGTGTCCACTGACGGATGTGCTGGGCCACAGAGGTGGAACACTGGAGCTTTTGTTGCTGTCTGCAGCTGCCAGGTTCACCAGGGGTGGAATGTTGCATAATTATGTTACCTTTGCCCGCCATTACAGTGCATGTCGGGCATGGTGCATAAACACGACACCGGTCCACATGCACTCCTTACAGTTACGTCATCCCTTCCTACCGGCACACAATACATACTCTTCCGAAAGGCGAAACGTTTTTTAATATGTACACAAGATGCTATGTGTGTGTTTGTGTGTGTGTGTATGTGTGTGTGTGTACACGGTCCCTCGGTTCACACCCTTTTCAGGACTTTTGAGAGAGAGGAAATGGTAGAGGCGTTTAACAGCCTAGGAAAAGTCCCCTCAAGCAGGCATGTCGCAGGTGAAGGCTGGAAGCCATGCCCTCCTGTTGCAAGCTCAAGGCTCTACCCACCAGGCCGCCCTGTCTCCCCGCGCTACAACCATCACTGATGCCTGGGGAAACAGCCAGTCCAGTCTTCACTTCAGCAGAGGCTCAAGCCGACGCTCCAATGTAGCCAGCACAGGCTGAGGTGGACGTTCTAACCACAAGGCTGTGTTGCCTTGGAGTGATTCAGAGCGTGGAAAAAAGAACAACAGCAGCACGGCTCTCATGCTGCCAGTGCAGCAAAGCCTGGCACGTGCTGTGCTGCCACGTCACGTCAGTGCTGTCACGTCACGTCAGTGCTGGTTTGCTGGGCATGTGACAGCAGGAATCCATTCATGTCCCACAGGAGTGCTCACCGCTTGAGTGGTTTGAACCTTTGCTCGAATGGAAATCCGCGGATGTCACTTTGTGCTGAAGGAGACCGTTATCTGCCCGGTGGTTTGATTCTGTAGTCTCTGCATGAATAGTGACTGCATTCCTCTCAGGAAGCGTGATCTATTCAGCTTCTGCACTTTCAGCCATGTTTTATGTACAGTTACTGCTCCACGTCAGCTACTGTTTTTTGTTCAGAATAGTGCTTTCAGAGATTGAATTGTATGCTATTTAAGGGAGTTTACTATGTCCTCATGAGCGGGTGGCCTAGTGGTTACAGCATCAACCAGCCGCTGTGCCGGCAGTGAGGCATGGGTTCTGGTCCCCACACAGACGCTGTTCAGCAGAATATAGTTGTTTTTTATCCCTGGAGTCAGCGCTGCTGCTTATCTCAGTATTCCGCGGGTTCTTCGCGTGAGATGATTTGCGCACACCACAAGCAAAACACCGTGTTCTTTTTAAATACATGTCCAGTTCAACACAGCTTTGAAAAAAATGGTCAATCGACTCAACACCTGAAAATTTAACACATCTCTCACACACACACACACACACGCGCGCGCGCGCGCGCGCGGATAGCCTAGTGGTTAGAAAATTGCGCTCGCAATCTGACGACCCGGGTTCGAATCTCGTCCCCTGGAGTTAACATCAGTGCCGAATCCACTCCACCCAAAAGTCCTTCAGATGAGACTATAAACTGAGGCCCCGTGTGCGAATGCAAGCAGAACATCTTGTGAACATGTTAAATCCTATTTTGCTTTTCGAAAGAGTAGGCCATTGTGTGCCGGTGGGAACAGATTACAAAACTTCATAAAACGGGGACTGAATGTAAAAAAAAGCACACGTGTGCTTATTCCATTATCCTCGATATAGAAGAAGAGATACATATATAAAGAAAACAAAACACGCACACACACACACACACATATGTCAAAGCGTGCGCGTGAGCATGCGTGATTGCGCGTATGTATGTGCGCGCCTCCAAATAATGTAGACTGCTATACACATAATCTGACAGGCACCCTCTTCCTTTAGTCACTCGTCCTCCACTCCACTCCACTCCACTCCACTCCAGACGTACACAAGCATAGTCTACATAGTCGGCACACCACTGCACTCTGACTTTTGGTAAAGCTAAAGGTGTCCCCTAACCTATACGGTCGTAGGGGAGCGGGGCATCAGAGACCTCACTTCTCCATATTGAGGGCGGCGCCCATCTCCTCTCCCTCGCTGCTTTACCTTCCCTGACCCTAAAGAGGGCAGGTACCCATTTGCAGCTGGGTGAACTGGGAGACTGTAGTGAAGCCAAGGCACGGAAACGGTCCCTCATCCACTAGGTAGCCAAGCTTAATGCTGCTTGACCTTAGCTTAGGAGGCAAAGCGAACTCTCCCAACTCAATTTGCCTGAAACTAATCATGTGTGATAAAGCTAATAATAACGCTTGCATTAAGTGAGGGCCCCCGTGCGCGCTCGCTCGCGTTTGTGTGTACGTGTGTGCGCGCGCGCGCGTGTGTGTGTGTGCGCGCATGCACACTCACGTATGTACGTGGCTACATGAATATGTCTTATGTTTAAATATGTGTTTGTGTGTGTGTGTGTGTGTGTGTGTGTGTGTGTGTGTGTGTGTGTGTGCGTTTTTGTGTGTGTTTGAGTGTGTGCTGTGGATGCCTTTAATCATTGTAAAACATGTTTGCTGTTTCTCTGTGGAAATGTTACAAATGTCTTGCACGCTAATGACACAGTCCGTTAAGCACAGACATGATCGTAGAGGAGTTCTATGTGCAATGTAAAAATCTGAATAAAAAAGTTTGAGAAACTGGACCCCTCTGCATGACTTGTGTGGCCATAAGGTGGTGTGGTGCAGGATCTAAAACACACAACCACACACACAAACACAGAAGAGAGAGAGAGAGAGAGAGAGAGAGAGAGAGAGAGAGAGGAGAGAGAGAGAAGAGAGAGAGAAGAGAGAGAGAGAGAGAGAGAGAGAGAGAGAGGAGTACAACACAAGGAACGTCAGCCACGTTGTAATGTTGCCCAGTGTTTTACAGTTTCAGAGACACAGACATGCACGTTGTGTCCCCCAGCTTATATCACAACATCAGGCTGCACACTTTGTTCAGCATCTGCATGGGATTGCTTGACAGGCTTCTGAGCAAAACACATAGTAAGCCCAAGCGATGACAATGTTTTGAAAACTACAATTCTTTGAAAAAAATCAAGACTGTTGCAGTTGGTGTACGGCCCCCTCGTTTTCCTTGTATATCCCTTTCTCTCTTTAGGTTTGGTTTTGACTGCAAATAGCCTGTCTCCTATAAACGTTGAACATTTCTTATTGTTTTGTGTGTATGTGTGTGTGTGTGCGTGCGTGCGTGTGTGTGTATCACTGATGCTTGACTGTAAATTAATCAACCAGCTTCAAGTACTTTCTGTCCCAGGAGGCCATAGTTGTGGCAGCCTCTCCTGTTAGATGCTGAGCACTGACTTCAGCGACCCAGCAGTCCATACACGCTTCTGACACCAGAAAACAGTGGACAACCTAACATCAAGTAGAGCACGCGCAACACTAGTACCGCTGGTCGTTCTGCCATGCCTGGAATGGCATTTCACTATCACACTATCAGTGTAAAGGGAGGCAGGTTGAAGGCGGGGGACTGGCAGGAGGGTGTTGTGTTGTGGTGGAGTGTGTCCTATCTACGGTCAGTGCTGCTGTTGCAGCTGGAATAGTCATAGACCCAGCAGATGTCAGGTCAGGATAGAGCAGCGTGTATCGCTGTGATCTGAGGGCAAAGAGTCGTGTGCCAGAATGAAGTTGGGAGTTCAGTGTTCGGTAACATTTTCTTTGTTTGGGTTCAGCATACACTGAGACAAACACTAGCATGCGCATTCACAAGCGCTCATGGATACAACACACACACACACACACACACACACACACACACACACACACACACACACACACACACACACACTCTCACTCTCTCCTCTCTCTCTCTCTCTCTCTCTCTCTCTCTCTCTCTCTCTCTCTTTCTCTTTCTCTGTCTGTCTGTCTGTCTGTCTGTCTGTCTGTCTGTCTCTCTCTCTCTCTCTCTCTCTCTCTCTCTCTCTCTCTCTCTCTCTCTCTCTCTCTCTCTCTCTCTCTCTCTCTCTCTCTCTCTCTCTCTCTCTCTCTCTCTCACTACGAGACCACATCAACCGGCCGGTGCCACAGGATCAAAGACAATTCTGTTAATGTATGGTAATCAATGCTAATGAGGATGCTGTCATAATGATGATGTAGCATGGCATGTGCTTTAACACTTCTTTATAGGGCTCGAGAGATACAGACACCTGCCGTGTTGGTCAAATGATTTGAGCAACACTCTGAAACTCACATCCGTTAAGTGGATGAAGCTTGACTGTGTGGTCCCAGTCTTCCCACTGAGCCCACAGCACACTCACTCTGGGTAGGAGGTGGCCGGAGTCCGAAACATCCCTATCACTCTTAGGGGATTTGAACCCGCGACTTTCCCGCCTTACCCAGGGCGCTAACCGCAGTGCCACAGCGTGTGGAAAAGGAGACTGGAGTTTGCTGTAGAACAGATCGGCCAATTTCTTATGGAGGTGTCAGTTGCGATGACGTGTGGGCTGTGTGCCGGAGAAAGTCTGCTGCTAAAGGATGTGCTGAAGATGTGCGCAGATGGGGCAGCATTTCTTCATGTGATGCTGCTCTTTTCATATCGAGGTGATGTGCAGATTTTCAAAGTTAATATTCATATTGATAAGATAATGTTATGTGATACGATGTCTTCTTCTTATTATCATTAAAAATACGTTGTGCTGCCGATAAGCGCCTGTCAAATCAGGCCCAGCCATCCGATTTCGGCGTGAGAGAGAATATTGTTATCTGTTAAGCCTTTCTGAATGAAGGCTGGAGAATGGACCAGACATGTCAGGCAGAAAAAACACAAGAAGGAGGTAACAGGAAGAACACGAGCAAGGCAGAAAAAGAGAAAGGGATAGAAAAGAGGAAGTTCTTAGAATAGAAATAGGGAATGCTACCTATACTGACAGACCCCTGGCATCGCTGCAAAGTAATACAATGCATTTCGCTTATCTCTCTTTATTAATTTATATATATATATATATATATATATATACACACACCTTTCTTTAAATACTGTGATCGGAACCCACACAATCCCTGATTGAATGTACTCAAACAGTTATCTTCACATTCCTATTATATTTTTCTAGGTAAGTGATAACACCTTGACTAAGGCAGGAAGCGAGCCTGCAAACTGTTGGTTTCTACACAGGGGTATTACCACAGGACAATGGCTCCACCTCTCTGCTGTAGTCCCTAGTTGATTTTAAGAGGGACAAAAAAGAGTTAAACAAAAAAGAACGACACGAGCTAGCGGAACTAAGCAAAAGCAATTCGATACAAAAGGAGGGAGGGTGGAGAGGGTGGGAGTTGGGCTGGCCACCAGGTGTACCGGCAGCTGCCCGTATGCAAGAGGTGTAGTCTGTGCAGAAGAGGTGCAATGTGTGCAGAAGAGGTGCAATGTGTGCAGAAGAGGTGCCGTGTGTGCAGAAAAGGTTCGGCGTGTGCAGAAAAGATGTGTGCAGAAGAGGTGCAGTGTGTGCAGAAAAGGTTCGGCGTGTGCAGAAAAGATGTGTGCAGAAGAGGTGCAGTGTGTGCAGAAAAGGTTCTGCGTGTGCAGAAGACGTGCGGTGCGTGCAGAAGAGGTGTGGCGTGTGCAGAAGAGGTGCTGTGTGTGTAGAAGCGTGCGGTGTGTGTAGAAGAGCTATGGTTTGTGCAGAAGAGGTACTGTGTGTGCAGAAGAGGTGCAGTGTGTGCAGAATAGGTGCGGTGTGTGCAGAAGAGGTTGGCGTGTGCAGAAGAGGTACTGTGTGTGCAGAAGAGGTGCAGTGTGTGCAGAAGAGGTGCGGTGTGTGTAGAAGAGCTATGGTGTGTGCAGAAGAGGTGCGGTGTGTGCAGAAGAGGTGCGGTGTGTGTAGAAGACGTGCGATGTGTGCAGGAGAGGTGTACTGTGTGTGGAAGAGGTGTACTGTGTGTGGAAGAGGTGTACTGTGTGCGGAAGAGGTGTACTGTGTGTGAGAGAGGTGTACTGTGTGTAGGAGAGGTGTACTGTGTGCATAAGAGGTGTACTGTGTTCGGAAGAGGTGTACTGTGTGCAGAAGAGGTGTATCGTGTTCAGAAGAGGTGTAGTGTGTGCAGAAGAGGTGTAGTGTGTGCAGAAGAGGTGTATGTGTGCAGAAGAGGTGTAGTATGTGCAGAAGAGGTGTACTGTGTGTAGAAGAGGTGTACGGTGTGCAGAAGAGGTGTAGTGTGTGTAGAAGAGGTGTACTGTGTGCAGAAGAGGTGTAGTGTGTGTAGAAGAGGTGTATTGTGTGAAGAAGAGGTGTAGTGTGTGTAGAAGAAGTGTACTGTGTGCAGAAGAGGTGTGTGTGTGCAGAAGAGGTGTAGTATGTGCAGAAGAGGTGTACTGTGTGCAGAAGAGGTGTGCTGTGTGCAGAAGAGGTGTACTGTGTGTAGAAGAGGTGTACTGTGTGCAGAAGAGGTGTACTGTGTGTAGAAGAGGTGTACTGTGTGTAGAAGAGGTGTACTGTGTGCAGAAGAGGTGTGCTGTGTGCAGAAGAGGTGTACTGTGTGTAGAAGAGGTGTACTGTGTGCAGAAGAGGTGTACTGTGTGCAGAAGAGGTGTACTGTGTGCAGAAGAGGTGTACTGTGTGCAGAAGAGGTGTACTGTGTGCAGAAGAGGTGTACTGTGTGCAGAAGAGGTGTACTGTGTGTGCAGAAGAGGTATACTGTGTGCAGAAGAGGTGTACTGTGTGCAGAAGAGGTGTACTGTGTGTGCAGAAGAGGTGTAGTGTGTGCAGAAGAGGTGTACTGTGTGCAGAAGAGGTGTACTGTGTGCAGAAGAGGTGTACTGTGTGCAGAAGAGGTGTGTTGTGTGCAGAAGAGGTGTACTGTGTGCAGAAGAGGTGTACTGTGTGTGCAGAAGAGGGGTGCTGTGTGCAGAAGAGGTGTACTGTGTGCAGAAGAGGTGTGCTGTGTGCAGAAGAGGTGTAGGTGTGTGCAGAAGAGGTGTTTGTGTGCAGAAGAGGTGTAGTGTGTGTGAGAGGGTGAAAGGTGTGTCGAGAAAGGGGTGCTGTGTGCAGAAGAGGTGTAGTGTGTGCAGAAGAGGTGTGTGGTGTGCAGAAGAGGTGTAGTGTGTGAGACGAGGTGTGCTGTGTGCAGAAGAGGTGTAGTGTGTGCAGAAGAGGTGTGCTGTGTGCAAAAGAGGTGCGGTTTCTAGTGTGTGCAGAAGAGGTGTGGCGGGTGTTATGTGGCAGAAGAGGTGTATTGTGTGCAGAAGAGGTGCGGTGTGTGCAGAAGAGGTGCGGTGTGTGCAGAAGAGGTGCGGTGTGTGCAGAAGAGGTGCGGTGTGTGCAGAAGAGGTGCGGTGTGTGCAGTTTCAGCAGACGGCAGTCAGTGGTGCCTCTGGCAGGGGGCAGTACTCCTGCTGCTCTGACACCTGGCACCACCTTACTAGAGCATGTATACCTTCAACTGTCTGTCTGTCTGTCTGTCGATCTGTGTGTCTGTCTGCCTGTTTGTCCATCTGTGTGTCTGTCTGCGCGCGTGCGTGTGTGTGTGTGTGTGTGTGTGTGTGTGTGTGTGTGTGTGTGTGTGTGTGTGTGTGTGTTGTGTGTGTGTGAAGTCAAGTCAAGTCAAGTCAAAATAAGCTTTATCGAGGAAAAAATTAATTTACACAACTTCTTTACATCCTGCCCTCACAAAAAATAATTTATTTACAGAAAAGGGACTTATGAAAGATTTCAAAAAGATAATGTTAATCTATGTTAAAAGAACAAAAGTATATGAGGATTTTTTTTCTAAATCCAGACTCACAAAAACGTAATAAAACAAAACCAAGACAGTACACATAAGCTCAAGTCACAAAGACAAATAATGAACATACAACATAACAAGGGTAGGAGTAACAACGAAGTAGGCAGATGTAAGGTAACCTCCAGTGTAAATGTGGTCTTTCAGTTTGTCCATCAGCTGTTTCTTAAAGAGTTTCTGAACGTTTGTTTCGAAGGAGCTGATTTTAAAAAGGGAGGTAGATTATTCCACAATGTTCTTTCTGAATAAGCAAGGCTTGACTTATAGAAATTATTATACGGCCTGGGAAAAACCATCTATGAGTGGGCTTGGTTTTCTTAACAGCAGGATTTTTTTCACAATTTTCTTTGGGGCTTTTCCAGTTATAATATCGTACAATCATAGACACTTGTTGAAATGCAACCTGTCTTTGAGAGAAATACTATCTAATTCTTTGTAGTTTTTGGTTGCAATGTATTAGGATTCAGTCGGATTAGTTTGACAGCTTTTTTTTATCCAGGCGGCTTATATGCCTTACGTTTGTTTCACTAGCACTATCCCATAAGGTTGAAACATAATCTATCAGATATAGAATATGCGCGTGAAAGAATAGTTTTCGTGACTGTAGGTTTAGAAAGTGTTTGAATTTTCCAATTTGATAAAGTCTTACTAAGATTCGTTTTCCAAAAGTAGTCAATACAAATAATTGTCGATTACTGCTCCTAGTACTTTATGTGAAACTACCTCTTCAATTTTTTGTCGTTCGATAAATATTGGCGCGAATGGAAAACGCAATTTCTGTCTTTTTGACCGAGTCGTTATAAACATACATTTTGTTTTGTTTGAATTAAGAGATATATGATTGAGTTATGTCCATTCAATAAGTTTATGAATATCTGCCTGCACATCACTCACAAGCTGGTTAGGACCACTGTTGCTACCTTGAATTGATGTATCGTCAGAACACATTTCACATGAACCATGGACATGCAGAGGAAGGCCATTGATATGGAGAGAGGAAAGAAGTGGTCCTAATATTGATCCCTGTGGTATTCCATATTTCACGGGTAATAAGGCCGATCTCCTAGGTCCAATGTTAACAAGTTGTTGACGATTACTCAGATATCAGCCTAAAAATTTAATAGTTGGTTGGAAATTCTGTACCATTTTAATATTTTTAATGAGGAGGGAGTGGCTGATAACTTCAAAAGCTTTAGCGAAGTTGAGAAAAAGGTCTCCAGTAATTTCACTATTATTGATATTCAAAAGACATCGCTCGGTCAGTTGTATTAAGGCAGTATGACAAGAATGGTTTTCACGAAATATTTACTGGTTTTCATTAGTATAGATTGGTTGGGTCTCCTGATTTGTGTAAAGGTAATACTTTAGCTGTTTACACTTCAATGGGAAAAATTCTTGTCAATTCACAAGTGAAAGATATACGTCAGAGTATCAGTTATAGCATATGCGCTGATTTTTAGTATTTTACTATATGTTTTGTCAAGGTCTCTTGATCCTGACTGTTTTAATTTGAGTAAGCTATTAAGCACTTCTGTTATTGTGATGGGGGTATGACAAATTCAGAAGAAATGCTTTTTGATGAACAGTAATGATTTAATTCTGTCGGCTCATTTGTTTTTTGTTCTATTATTACATATTATAGATTCAGCAATGTTTGCAAAGTGAGAGTTAAGGTTTTCTGCTGATATTTCTTTTATGACTTTTGGGGTGTTATGCCTTGAGTTATTAGTTAAAGTATTAATGGCTTTCGAAATCGTTTTTGGATTCTAGGCTGAAGACAGCAAATCTTGAAAGCATTTTATCTTGGCATTGAGCTTCATTGAATTGAAATTGGGGATGGGGGGGGGGGGGGGGGGGATGTTGTTTTTTTAAATATTCATCCTTTTCTTCGATTGTCACAGATATCTCTTACATTCATTTCCTTTTCAATTGTTGTGTTAACCATGGAGGTTTTAGGAAATCTTTTCTTAAACGTCCATGTTTGTCACAAATAGCTACAAATGTCTCTATCCAATAGTCAATAGCATCATCTGGATTTGGAATCTGATAAACATAGTCTATTTTTGAGCAGAGTATATCATTAATGAAGACAATTTTACTAGACTCTCTAAAGGAGCGGTAGAATATCTCTTTGCGTCCTGATTTGGGTATCTTTATTCCTTTTTTCCGCCATATAAAGCACATGGAAGAGCGATCACTACAACCTGTCTGCACTGAGCATGTTTCTACTATGTTGGTCTTTGGAGTAGTGTAAATGTGGTCAATGATGGTGTTAGTATTATTAGTAATTCGAGTCGGACAATCAGCTATTTACTCTTCTAAACCCTACATGGCATAGTTGATATTTCACTTTGATCCTCGGGCTGTCAGGTCTATGTTGAAATCTCCCATTAGAAACATTTCTTTGGACTCCAGAATTGCGACTCTAGAATTGTGTGTGTGTGTGTGTGTGTCTGTGTGTGTGTGCGTGCGCGCGTGCGTGCGTGTGTGTGTGTGAGGGGGGATGTATGCATGCGTTCGTGCATGTTCCAGCTTAACCGTACCTGTTATGTGCGTATCTTCCTGTTCGCATATTTGCAGGCATGTGTGCGGTATCTTCTCGTGCATCTTTGAGTTGTTTGTGAGGCAAGTCACTGTGTGTGGAAGGAAAACACACACCATCGTGTGCCGTCATTAGCCTGCAGCCAGGGTATGGCAACAGCTACAGCAGAACAGGCTGTTCAGCATGGTCAGCAAGAGACATGGCAGGAAGGAAGGAAGGAAGGAAGGAACAAAGGAACAGGGGCATCCTTCACACCCCGCACAACTGCTTAGAACAAAATAGGTTTTGGGGTTCTTGTTTTCCCTTCACAGCACGTCAGGAAATGCGGTATTTCTTGTCATTGGCAATCTATCTGTCTGTCTGTCTGTCTGTCTGTCTGTCTATCTATCTATCTATCTATCTATATATATATGTATCTTTGTATGTATGTATGTATGTATGTATGTATGTATGTATGTATGTATGTATCTATGTATCTATGTATCTATCTATATCTATCTATCTATCTATCTAACCATCTCTTTCTCTCTATACATATATAAAGCCTTCTGTTTGTTTTAACATATGTTACAGTTTTTTTCTAGTGTATACTAAAATGATTTTGTACCATTCTTTAACCACCTCTTACTTTTCCAATTTGATTTTTGGAGGCTCATTTTGAAAAGATTAAAAAGGTTGTTTAAGACGAAGAGACCATTTTTATATTATGGTTGACAGACATGATGCAGCTTAGCTTTCTTCAGTACACCTCCAACTTCGTGAGTAGTTAAGTTCAGAGAAGAGAACAACAGGAAAAGAGAGGGAAGGAGAGAAAATATGAAAAGAGAATGGATGAAGAGAAGAAAAAGAAAGGAAGAGAACATTGTAGCGATCTCCTGTTTTGTTACAGCAAAAATTCACCCTGGAGTGAGCATGACGAGCTTCTTTGATTTTATGCGTCTGTGTCAAATAAAGGAAGAGGATTTTCAGTTGCATGGGATTGGTTTTCTCTAAATTTTTGCTTCGATTTAATTTCTTAAGTTGTTAATTAGGGTTTTTACGGAGGCCGTATACATATAAACTCTGAATTTAGTTTTAAAATACACACCATGAGTTATGTGCCTATTATGTTCTACGTTTGAATGAAATACTTTCTAAAACCCCACTACAATTAATGAATAGGAATTTCAAGTCAGGCTTTGCGATGATGTATGTAAATACTTCTGTTTGTTTGTTTCTTGATCAATAACCAACCATTAATGTTACCGATATGTGACCTTTCCTTAGAAAACGAAGAGATTAAAAAAGCATTAACATTTTAGCATTCACAACACGAACAAATGTTTCTTATTGGTAAAATAATCAAACGCAGAAACAAAAATCCCCCAAACAAACAAACACAAAACAGTCAGCACAATCTCATTTTTCAAGCCAAAACGAAGCCACTCAAAGATTTGAACGTCAGCCAAAAACGATTCCGCTGACCCGGCCTGCTCTTTTTGCCGCGGAGAGGACTTGACACAGGCCACGGTGTGCTCTGCGCCCTGACAACTGCCTGCCTCCCCGCCTTGTTGCCTCTGTGCTGCTGTCTGTGTGTCTGTTCTGCTGTCTCTCTGTCTGTTCTGCTGTCTCTGTCTGTTCTGCTGTCTGTGTCTGTTCTGCTGTCTGTGTCTGTTCTGCTGTCTCTCTGTCTGTTCTGCTGTCTGTCTGTTCTGCTGTCTGTTCTGCTGTCTCTGTCTGTTCTGCTGTCTCTCTGTCTGTTCTGCTGTCTGTCTGTTCTGCTGTCTGTTCTGCTGTCTCTGTCTGTTCTGCTGTCTGTGTCTGTTCTGCTGTCTGTCTGTTCTGCTGTCTGTTCTGCTGTCTGTGTCTGTTCTGCTGTCTCTCTGTCTGTTCTGCTGTCTGTGTCTGTTCTGCTGTCTCTCTGTCTGTTCTGCTGTCTGTGTCTGTTCTGCTGTCTCTCTGTCTGTTCTGCTGTCTCTCTGTCTGTTCTGCTGTCTTTCTGTCTGTTCTGCTGTCTTTCTGTCTGTTCTGCTGTCTTTCTGTCTGTTCTGCTGTCTCTCTGTCTGTTCTGCTGTCTTTCTGTCTGTTTGCTGTCTTTCTGTCTGTTCTGCTGTCTCTCTGTCTGTTCTGCTGTCTGTGTCTGTTCTGCTGTCTCTCTGTCTGTGCTGCTGTCTCTCTGTCTGTTCTGCTGTCTTTCTGTCTGTTCTGCTGTCTCTCTGTTCTGTTGCGGGTCTTTCTGTCTGTTCTGCTGTTCTCTGTCTGTTCTGCTGTCTCTCTGTCTGTTCTGCTGTCTCTCTGTCTGTGCTGTCTCTGTCTGTTCTGCTGTCTCTCTGTCTGTTTGCTGTCTGTGTCTGTTCTGCTGTCTCTGTTCTGCTGTCTCTGTCTGTTCTGCTGTCTGTCTGTCTGTTCTGCTGTCTCTCTGTCTGTTCTGCTGTCTCTGTCTGTTCTGCTGTCTCTCTGTCTGTTCTGCTGTCTGTGTCTGTTCTGCGTCTCTCTGTTGTTCTGCTGTCTCTGTCTGTTCTGCTGTCTCTCTGTCTGTTCTGCTGTCTGTGTCTGTTCTGCTGTCTCTGTTCTGCTGTCTTCTGTCTGTTCTGCTGTCTGTGTCTGTTCTCTGTCTGTCAGTCTGTTCTGCTGTCTCTTGTCTGTTCTGCTGTCTGTCTGTCTGTTCTCCTGCTTGTCTGTCTGTTCTGCTGTCTGTCAGTCTGTTCTGCTGTCTCTCTGTCTGTTCTGCTGTCTTTCTGTCTGTTTGCTGTCTGTCAGTCTGTTTGCTGTCTCTCTGTCTGTTCTGCTGTCTCTCTGTCTGTTCTGCTGTCTCTCTGTTGTTCTGCTGTCTGTCGTCTGTTCTGCTGTCTCTCTGTCTGTTCTGCTGTCTGTCAGTCTGTTCTGCTGTCTCTCTGTCTGTTCTGCTGTCTCTCTGTCTGTTCTGCTGTCTCTTAGTATTTTGTTGTTTTCTGTGTTTGTCTTAGTTTAGCTCTGCTATGCGTGTCTCTGTGTCTGTATGTCGCTATCTCGCTCTCTCTCCCTATCTCTCTGCCTGTCTATGTCTGTCTTCCTGCCTACCTTTTGTTTGTCTGTCTGTGTTGTGGTTGTTGACATGGTGGTAGTGTAGAATTGGCGACGCGCTCTCAGGTATATAAACACACACACACACACACACACACACACACACACACACACACACACACACATATACACACACACACATCTGCAAATGTGCCTGCACGTACAGGTGTGCTTGCTTGCATGTGTGCATGGCTGTATACATGTGTGTGGCATCCTCCCCGTATAAGAATTATACTAGATCTGCTCGACACTTAATCGCAATGTCCTTTTACTGAGTCCGTCTCACTTGTCACAGAGTTCTTACGCACTATTTCACTTTGTAGATCTAGCGCGACTTAAACCCTAAACAGTTCGTTTAAAACTCCAGTCCAAGTGCACAGTCACTAAATAAAGACATCTGACGTAAAAATCCCGGCTTGGCCCCCAATGTTACGTCATATGTTACGTGGTTTTAACAATGGGAAGATAACCCATTAAACACCTACTCAACAGAGTGACAGGCAGATTTAGCAATGTGATAGCAAATCTTCCAGGTTCGTTGATTTTTTAAGTGTCAGACGCTTCATCCACAGTAACCAAAAATACACCAGTTCTTGAAGTTCAAACGAATATAATTTTTTTTTTTCATTTGAGAATTAGAACTTTGTCAGCAGTGGGAACTGATTCAACATGTCCATGCACAATCTCAGGAAACTGTTTTTTTCCGGTGAAAATGTTCCTCTGGCACAAGGTCTTTTCTGATTATGACGCCATCTGCATCCAGTATCTCTCAACAATTTACCTCTTTGCTATCATAGAGCCTTTTACCACTGGCATTGTGCTCAAGTCACTTTCGTTTTTGGTTACAAATGCGCACATGACAACTGCTTCATGCTTTTCTGGTTTTTCCTGTCCACTCCAGTTTGATTTTGACATTGGTTGTGACTCCTTCTCTGATGGCGACGTTTGCAGTCGTCACGTTTCTTCTGTTTCCAAACTGGCCTTGGAACTTTCGTTCTTTGGTTTGACATTTTGTGAGCTGGCTTTCTTTGGAGCTCTACATTCAACAGCTTTGTGGCCCAGTCGTCCACAGTTGAAACACTTCACTGGTGATCCGATCTGGTTGAAACCCTGCACTGGTCTCAATTTGTCAGTCTGCAGTGTTGCCGGCTTTGGTTTGGCGTCAAAGCTCCGAGGTAACTGGTACTGCTGCAGCCAGGGTAATTAGTACTAGTGCAGCAGATTGCTCAACACAGCTAGCAAGAACAAGAAAGAAAGAAACTTTACCAAGGAAGCACTACAACCCCCATACAATTACTGTATGAACAGAACAGTTTCTTGTTTTGTATTTACTTAATATGTGGTACAGGCCTGATCACAAACACAAAACGTAATGGCGTATCGCTATATGCATTGTTTGTTTCTATTTATCCTTTTGGTTCATTTATTTCTTTTATTAAATATTGAGGCATGGTTTAATATGAATCCACGTGACTCTAGAGTTGTTTCCCCATTTCTTTTAAAAATGAAATGAGTGTAGAGAGTGCAAAAACCGTAAGGCACAGTGATTTGTTTTACTGGTATGATTTCAGAGATGTGACCCAGTGTAGCTTTAGTTGGGAGTTCCAATACCTCCTGGAGGAATTCAGCGGACAGAAGACAACAACAGAGAAAGAAATATGAAAAGAAGTGAACCAAAGAAAACAAAATACTCGCCAAGAGACAAAAGCAGAGGAAACACGCAGTGAGAAAGTGTCGCAGTATTCCAGTGAAAATCCAACATGGGATGATCAGGATCACCCGACTTTACTGTACTTAACTTGCAGTCTTTGTTGTCTTCAAATGAAACATTGATGTCGATGGTTTTGGTTCTATATTTGCTTAAAACAACTTGTGAAACTGTCCATCAGGGTTGATATAAAGGTTGTACATCAACAAATTGTCAACGTAGAGACAGAGCTGCTTTGATTGTAAACTGCAGACTATGTAATCTACATTCATTTTTGTTATGCTGTATCATCGTTTACTACATTTTCCTCCAAAACATGCGGCAGTTAAACGAAATAATATTATGAAATCAGTCTTTACTCAGATTTGTAAAAAGTTCCCTTAGTTTGTTTTCGATTATGATGCCCATTATGTTTAGATAACCATGTGATATTTTGCGAGACGGGATTGAAAAGTAACTAATGATTTAGTATTTAACCAAGAAATAAAAAAGACCCACAACGAACAAACAACCCCCAACGCACTGGCCGCTTTACAAGTGAAGACAAAGCCGCCACTACTCCAAGTTTCCAGCGTCAGGGACCTACCTGTTCACTCCTGTCTGTTTGGCGGGCTGTTTGGTTGGTTGGTTGGTTTTCCTGGGGTTTTGTTTTTGTTTCTCTTTGTTCTTTGTTTTTGTTTTGTTTTCTTTATTGATAGATCGAAACTGGTTGGATTTTACATTTTCATGTTGACAGTTTTCTGTGAACTGTTTCTTTGTCTCTCTCTGCATCCACCTTTCCTGCTGCCTTTCTCTCTCTTGTCTCTTTCATCACACGGTGCTCTGTCTCTTTCTTTCTTTCTTTCTGTCTGTCTGACTATCCGCCTGTCTACCTGTCTGTCTGTCTGGCTGTCTCCCTCTCTCTCTCTCTGTCTGGATTGTTGACAGTGAAGATGTGCAAAGTGCTAATGCAGGCTCATGCACCTGCGTGTGCGCGTGTGTCTATGTTTGTCTGTATAGGTCTGCGCGCGTACAGGTACAAGCATGCCCACGTGTAAAGTCATGCTTGCCTGCCTGTTTGCTTGTTTGAATGCTCGCATGCATGTGTGCGGTATCCACGTTTGTGTCTTTGAGTTGTTTATGAGGCAAGTCATTGTGTGTGGAAGGTAAACACACACCACCGTGTGTCGGCATTAGCCTGCAGCCAGGCCATGCTAACTATTACAGCAGACTGTTCAACATGGTTAGCGAAAGAAAGAGCGAAAGAACGAAAGAGAGAAAGAACGAAAGAGAGAACGGACGAAAAAAAGAAAGAAAGAAGCGACAGAAAGAAAGACTGGAGAAGTAAATGCACTCAATACCACCACGCAGATGCTTCCATGCTAAATGCAGTTGTAGCAGGTCGTTGTGTTTACTTGATCTGTGGTACATGTCTGAATACAATACAATCACCGACTTTAAAAAGTATGAAATTCAGTGCTAGTGCATCATCGCTTCCTACTTATTACTTCTGCTTTGGTTCGTTTATTATGTAGTTATGGTATTGCAGTATTGCTACGTTTATACTAAATACGATTTCATGTGACGTTTTCTTTTTCCTTATTCTACAGTTTCAACGATGTAATGGGCACAGAGGTTACATACAAACCTTGCTGTACGACATGTGACTGTATTTCTTGGAATGGTTCCACAGCTATGACATGACGCAGTAGAGCTGTTGTTGTGAGGTACCCACAGCTGCCTGTGGAATTCAGTTCAGTCTTTGTGGATGATCTTATTTGACAGACATGAGGCAGTTTAGGTTTGGTGCTGATGCACTAAGCTCTTCTTGCAGAAGTCAGCATACAGAGGCGAAAAAAGAAAACAGATTAAAAAAGAAAACGAACAAAATAAAATTCACAAAGAGGCCAACATAAAAGAAAAACTGGAAAAGAAAGTGAGATGTGTGGCAGAGTCAGAGCTGAAGTTCAGTGTGTACTACTCGTGACAGCCTGGTGTTATTGTGTTCGGTTTGCATTGATAGACGTTTTCTAGTGGACCATGGAGGTGCCGAGTGCATTGCTTTTTCCATTTTTTGTGTTGAATAACTTCTTCAGTTGTTGATAAATCTGATAAAATATGTTGTCCAGAGATAAATAGTGACATTGGAACCAGTGCTGTTTTGGTTGTAAAACTCGGACGTTGTAATATGTATCATTTGTCTCTTATGCTACATATCTTATAAAAAAGACAATCCAAAGCAGTCCAATCAATGCAGCGGGAAGACGAATCAGTGTTTAAAAGTAGGCATTTCTAAGCTGTCTGAACCATTCCCTTAGTTCGTTTCTGGTCCATCATGGTTCTGTGCTGTTTTTATATTGATGTTAACTCTTTGCTCGAAGAAAATGGGGATAAAAGACCCACAAAACGTTCAGCATGGCGTAGCAATTAACTTTTTAAAACTGCTTTAGCTTGCGTAATGGTTAATGGCAGTTGCAGAAAAAGCACAAAATAAAGAAAACGAGCCACACAAAAACGACGTAGCAGACCGTCAATTTTTCAGGTGTAAACGAGGCCACTACACGTTTCAAACGTCCATAAAACAATGACTTCCTGACTTGGAACCAGTTGTTTAGCTTTCAGATGACTGGACACTGGTCAGTTTTTACATGGCCGTGGTGACAGTTTCCTGTGAACTTGTTCTGTGTCTCTCTGCCTCTACCTTTTCTTTTATCTCTCAATCTGTTTTGTCTCTTGATGTTTCTTGTCACATCTGTTTTATCAAAGTCTCTGTCTGTCTGGTTGTGTGGCTGTGTATCTATCTATCTATCTCTCTATCTCTCTTTCTCTCTATCTCTCTATCTATCTATCTCTCTATCTATCTCTCTATCTGTCTATCTCTCTCTCTCTCTCTCTCTCTCTCTCTATCTCTCTATCTCTCTCTCTATCCATCCATCCATCCATTCATCTATCTATCTATCTATTTATCTATCTATCTATCTATCTATCTATCTATCTATCTATCTATCGATTTATCTATCTATCTATCTATCTATCTATCTAACTACCTACCTACCTCCCTACATTTCTGTCTGTCTGCTTGTCTGTCTGCCTGTCTATCTGTCTGTCTGGCTCTCTCTGTCTCTGTCTGTCTGTCTGTCTGTCTGTCTCTCTCTCTCTCTCTCTCTCTCTCTCTCTCTCTCTCTCTCTCTCTCTCTCTCTTTCTTTCTCTCCCTCTCTTTGAAAATGCCGCAGTTACGTTTGCGTAGGCAAATTTACCACACGATCACTATATTAATGAGGTTTGGTAAAAACGATTCTGGCAAGATAACGAAGTGTTGTCCGAAAATTACTTTTGAACTGAATCCAACCACAGTGCCTACTTCACCTACCTCACACCACACTTTCTGATCAACTACCTCACACCACTCTGTCTGATCAACTACCTCATAACACACTGCCACCTTCATTTACCTCACACCACACTGTCCTGATCAACTACCTCAAACCACACTGTCTGAATAACTACCTCATAACACACTATCTGATCAACTACCTCACACCACACTGTCTGATCAACTACCTCACACCACTCTGTCTGATCAACTACCTCATAACACACTATCTGATCAACTACCTCACACCACACTGTCTGATCAACTACCTCACACCACACTGTCTGATCAACTACCTCACGCCACTCTGATCAACTACCTCAAACCACACTATCTGATCAACTACCTCACACCACTCTGTCTGATCAACTACCTCACACCACACCGCCCTGATCAACTACCTCACAACACACTGCCTCCTTCATTTACCTCAAACCACACTTCCCTGATCATCTACCTCACAACACACTGCCCTGATCAACTACCTCACAACACACTGCCCTGATCAACTACCTCACACCACACTGTCTGATCAACTACCTCACAACACACTGCCCTGATCAACTACGTCACAACACAATGCCCAGATCAACTACCTCACAACACACTTCCCCCTTCACCTACCTCAAATCACACTGCCTGATTAGCTACCTCACAACACACTGTCTTTATCAACTACCTCACAACACACTGTTGATCACTAAACCTCACATCCACAATGCCTCCTTTATTTACCTCACACCACATGCCATAATAAAATACCTCCCCACAACCCCTGCCATATAAAATAACCTCACCACCACACTGCCATAATAAAATACCTCCACCACTACACTGCCATAATAAAATACCTCACACCACACTGCCATAAAATAATACCTCACCACACCACTGCCATATAAAATACCTCACACCAACACTGCCATAATAAAAATACCTCACACCACACTGCCATAATAAAATACCCACCCCACCCACACTGCCAAATCAAATACCCACCACAACACTGCCATATAAAATACCTCCAACCACACTGCCATAACAAAATACCCACACACCCTCCCACAAAAAATACCTCACACCACACTGCCCATATCACAAATACCCCACACCACACTGCCATAACAACTACCCCCATCAACACCACAACTCCAAATAAAATACCTCCACACCACACTGCCATAAATAAAATACCTCACACCACACGCCATAAATAAAATACCTCACACCACCCACACTGCCCCCTTCACCTACCTCACAACAAAACTGCCTCCTTCATTTACCTCACAACACACCGCTATAATCAACTACTTCCACACAACACTGCCTCTCATTTACCTCACAACACACCGCTAAAAATCAACTACTTCACACAACACTGCCTCCTTCATTTACCACACAACACACCGCTATAATCAACTACTTCAACACACCCTAGCAACATCCTTCATTTACCCTCACAACACACGCTATAATCAACTACTCACACACACACTGCCTCCTTCATTTAAAACCTCACAAACCCCACCGCTATAATCAACTACTTCACACACACTGTCCTTTCCCTTCATTACCTCACAACACACCGCATAATCAACTACTTCACACAACACTGCCTCCTTCAAAATTTACCTCACACCACACGTATAATCAACTACTTCACCAACAACTGCCTCCTCATTACCTCACAACACACACCGCTATAATACAACTACTCACACAACACTGCCTCCTTCATTTACCTCACAACACACTGCTATAATTCCAACATACTTCAAAAACACTACACTGCCTCCCTCATTTACACCTCACGCAACACTGCCTACATTACCTGCCTCCACAACCCCGTACAACTACCTCACACACAGATCAACTACCTCCACCACACTGCCATAATCAACTACCTCACACCACACCGCTTAATCAACTACTCACACCACACTGTCTGATTAACTACCTCACAACACACTGCCATAATCAACTACCTCACACACACTGCCATAGATAAACTACCCTTTACACCACACTGCCATAATCAACTACCCCACACCACTGTCTGATTAACTACCTCACAACACACTGTTAATAAACCACCTCACAACACACTGCCATAATCAACTACCTCACACACACTGCATTATCAACTAACTCAACCCATTGTCTGATCAACTACTCACACCACACTGCCTCCTTCACCTACCTCACAACACACTCTGATCAATCTCACACCCCTCTGATCAACTACTCACACCACACTGTCTGATCAACTACCTCACACCACTCTGATCAACTACCTCACACCACACTGTCTGATCAACTACCTCACACCACTCTGATCAACTACCTCACACCACACTGCCATAATCAACTACCTCACACCACACTGTCTGATCAACTACCTCACACCACTCTGATCAACTACCTCACAACCACACTGCCTAATCACTACCTCACACCACACTGTCTGATCAACTACCTCACACCACACTGCCATAATCAACTTTCCTCACTCCACACTGTCTGATCAACTACCCCACACCACACTGCTGATCAAAATACCTCACAAACCCCACTGTTATAATAACTACCTCACAACACACTGCCATAATCAACTACCTCACAACATGCTGCCATAATCAACTACCTCACACCACACTGCCATAATCAACTACCTCACACCACGCTGCCATAATCAACTACCTCACACACACACTGCCTCCTTCAATACCTCACAACACACTGCATAATCAATACCTCACAACACACTCCTAATCAACTACCTCACAACACATGTCATATCAACTACCTCACACCACACTGCCATAATCACTACCTCACATTACACTGTTGGGTCAACACCATCACACCACACGTCTGATCAACTACCTCACAACACACTGCCATAATCAATACCTCACAACACACTTCTGATCAACTCTCACACCACACGTCATAAACAATACCTCACATTACTGTCGTTAAACTACCTCCACCACACTGCTGATCAACTACTCACACACACTGCCATAATCACTACCTCACACCACACTGTCTGATCAACTACCTTCACATCCTTTGATCAACTACTCACACACACTGCCATAATCAACTACCTCACACCACTCTGTGCTGATTTCCACACACTGTCTGATCAACTACTCACACCACTCTGTTGATTAATACCTCATGCACCATCTGGTCGAGTTCTTACCTAAACCAACGTCTGATCAACTATTCACATCACCTGACCAGCTACCTCACTTCGGCCACCTGCCCTAATCAACATCTCCACCCTGTTCTTGATTAAATCTACCTCACACACTGCCTATCAACTACCTCTAACTCTGCCTCCTTCACTACCCACACCAACAGGGCCCTATTCAAACCCACCACTTTACTAACGTCACTACCACACTGTATCAACACTCACCACACTGCCCGATCTACCTCACCACTTGTCAACACCTCAAACACACTGCCTAATAACTAACCTCACACACTTCCTTAATCAAAATACCCCACAAAAACGCCATTTTCACTACCTCACAACACTGCCATAATCAACTACCTCAACACACTGCCTGATTAACTACCTACAACACATGCCATAATCACTTTCCTCACAACACACTGCCATAGATAACTACCCTCACACACCTGCCATAACAACTACCTCACAACACACTGCCTAAAATCTCACATGCCCCTTTACCTAATTTAATTAAAAAAAAACCCATTTGTCAAAACTAGAGTTTTTAAAAAAAAACCAAGGTAAGCAAATCTGTCCCTCTTTTGGGAAAAACAGCAGCTGCAAAAGCCCAAACACTGGGGGTTTTTGTTAAATTGGATTCACCCTATGGAAAAAGTTTCTGACCCGAAAAGTCTAAAAGGGGGACGCCTGAAAAGGGGGTTTTTTGTTTAAAGTCAAGAGGACACCCTTAAAAATTTTGTACAAGTCAAACAAGGCTT
This sequence comes from Rapana venosa, assembly GCA_028751875.1. Taxonomy (NCBI): domain Eukaryota; kingdom Metazoa; phylum Mollusca; class Gastropoda; order Neogastropoda; family Muricidae; genus Rapana; species Rapana venosa. Next base: position 7,182,552 of record CM054151.1, on the reverse strand, counting down.
TTCAAAATTTTTTCAGGTTTTTTTGTTTTTTGCGTTTTTCTTTGTGCTTTCTATTCTTTTCGTTGGGTTTTTTTTAGGTTTTTGGGATGCAATGCAGGTTATTTTTGGTTTGTTTATTTTCGTGATAAACCCGGCAGGGGCAATTTTTCCTTCCAACGCGACATTTCCCTTTTCCTTTGGCTTATTTTTTTTGCCTTCCTTGTTTTCCCCTCTGGTCTCAGTGTCTCCTGTTGCTTTCCTAATTCTCGCAAATCTCTTCTCTCTCTCTCTCTCCTCTCCCCTCTCCTCTCTCTCTCCTCCCTTCTCTTCTTCACTCTCTCTCTCTCTCTCTCTCTCTTTCCTCTCTCTTCAGTAGTAGTCAATTTTTTTTAAATTACAAAAAAAGACCCTAACCAAAAAAAAAACTACTTAAGGTAAGTGCTTTAGAATATTTGTTTGGGGGGCTTAGCTCCAGTGGGTTTCTTTTTTAAAAACGGGGAGTATTTGGAAAAAAAGGATTTATTAAAATTTAAAGAACTGAGGGGAATATTACCAAAAAAAAAGTTGAAAGACAATAGGATTAAATATGCGGGTATTGAAAAATGTACTGTTAATGTCAGGCATATTTTTGATACTATAGCAAATTTCAAAACTGCTGCTTGTTAAAATTTTTCCTGCAATATAATTTTGAACAAGCCGTTCTCTCTATCGATAAAAAAGGGTAGAACGGGATCAAAAAAAAACAACCCCCAAAAGTCTGTACAAACAAGGCGGGCCAAAAGACAAACAAATCAAACATTTCAAAAAGAATTAAAATTAAAAAAACCACCTCAATTTCGGGCCCCTTTAAAAAAAGGGACAACTGTAGAATTTTGAAGACATACGAACAGCACTGCAGTGAAGGCTGTGGCCGGGGCAAATGGAGGGCAAAGAACAAGTAAAACCACCACCCCTTCTTACGGGGGGGGGGCATACACGCCAAGGGGGACGAGTTTCTGAAAACGAAACTGCAGAGGACCAAGACAGAAGGGAAAGGGACAGCTGACGGGGATGCATCGCTGCAAACATCAAGAATAATGAACACGAAATTAATGAAATGACATCAGCAAAAAAATGAACCAGACCCCTGACCCCCAATAACACGTTCCAACGTGGCATCCACAGCATGCTAGGTCTGTTTCCATCAACGCTTTTGCATAGCCAAGTACGTGTTCCATCAACGTATCAGCATGCTAGTACGTGTTTCCATCAAGTAGTCCATAGAGGTAGTGTTTCCTCAACGCTAGTCAGCAAGTAGGTACGTTTACAAGCGTGCATCCCCTCCATAGCTAGGGGGGTGTTTCAAGCTGGCATCCTCGCATAGCTAGGGACGGGTTTCCCTCAACCCTAGTCACATAGCTAGGTACGTGTACCCCGAAAAAATCACCCGATTCTAATGTAAATCCACTTTTTTTTGACGTCATTCTTACAACTAGTACCTTTTTATCGACCATTTTTCGTCACTGTGTTGAAATTGAGAGAGCATTGTTCTTGAAAAAAAGAATTTTTTGGGTTTTATTCGCTAGCAAAAGGAGTGTTTTTAAAAACGTTTGAGGTTATAATGAAAATGGCAAATTTCGTCGGATCTAAAGATCGATGTGAAGTAAACAGGGGAAAATAAAATTCATTGTGTTCGTTTGTGTTTACCGCGCTTGTGAAACAAAATAGTAATTTGCGAAATTTTCTTTTTTTTCTTTAGTTATTTAATCAAAACGCCCGGACACGTCAATTAAAGGAAAGATGACAATAATTAACTTTAAAATATTGTCAGAATTTTCATCCATTTTTTACTAGGTTCTTTAAAAATTTTGAAAATCAATTACTTTTCTATTTTGTAAAAAGGGTTCTCTGCCTAATCCCATTTTAAATGTAAAGGTAAAAAGGTGTACCACAACCTATGAGGGTAGCGAAACACAGGAAAACCCCTCTTCTCCGGGGCCCCGGGCTATTGAGGGCGGCGCCCAAATTCCTCTCCCGCTACTTTTCCCTTTCCCCGTCCCAAAAGGCAGGTACCCATTTACAGCTAGGTGAATTTGGGGAACTGTACTGAAGCAGGGACGCAAACGGTCACCCGCCCCTTTTGGAAACACGCCGATGTGTTTTCTTGGCTGGGAAACGAGTGCTCTTTATCGACCACTGACTATCGCTCCCATACAGACTGATAATCATCAAAAGTGTCGCAGAGTGTCTTCAGTGGGGATCTCTCTCTCTTCTCTCCTCTCTCTCTCCTCTCTCTCTCTCGCTCTCTCTCTCTCCTCTTTCTCGCTTTTCTCTCCTCTCTTCTCTTCTCTCTCCTCTCTCCTCCTCCTCTCCCCTCTCTCTCCCCCCCTCTCTCACTCCTCTCTCTTCCCCTCTCCCTCCCCTCTTTTTCTCTCTCTCTCTCTCTCTTTCTCTCTCTCTCTCTCGCTCTCTCTCTCTCTCGCTCTCTCTCTCTCTCGCTCTCTCTTCTCTCTCTCTCGCTCTCTCTCTCTCTCACTCTCTCTCTCTCTCTCTCTCTCTCGCTCTCTCTCTCTCTCTCTCTCTCGCTCTCTTTCTTCTCGCTCTCTCTCTCTCTCTCTCTCTCTCTCTCGCTCTCTCTCTCTCTCGCTCTCTCTCTCTTTCTCTCTCTCTCTCTCTCTCTCTCTCTCTCTCTTTCTCTCTCTCGCTCTCTCTCTCTTTCTCTCTCTCGCTCTCTCTCTCTTTCTCTCTCTCGCTCTCTCGCTCTCTCTCTCTTTCTCTCTCTCTCTCTCTCTCTCTCTTTCTCTCTCTCGCTCTCTCTCTCTTTCTCTCTCTCGCTCTCTCTCTCTTTCTCTCTCTCGCTCTCTCTCTCTTTCTCTCTCTCGCTCTCTCTCTCTC
>CM054151.1:7157199-7174699 GCA_028751875.1 Rapana venosa | reverse complement strand
TTGAGTTCATATTTTACTCCTGTTTAAAAGTATTATCCCTACTTTTCTATGGTTTCTTTTTTCTTTTTTTTCTCACAAAATACCAACACTGATGCTATTTCTTAACCTTTTCTCCTTCCACTCCTTCCTCTCCCTTCTTTAACTTCCCTTACACTTTCTATTCCCCTCGTCTAATATCACTCAGAGTGAACAGACGTTAAATTGAAGACAACAACATCAAGACAACACACACACACACACACACACACACACACACACACACACACACACACACACACACACACACACACACACACACACACACACACACACAAGTGAGCCAGAGAAATATTGCTGTGCATGTTAAAAGCCATCTCCATTTGTTTTGAATCGGTCTTTCCACAAGAGCATTTGGGAGTGCTTGGCTTCCGAAGAGCATCACCGATGTGCAATTATCATCAGTCGTACAGAAACAATAACAGCAGATCACATCAAAGACATCAAAGAGAGGATCAGATCTCGGTCAGTTAGTCAGACCAAAGGCTGGAACGGCACCAAAACCCCATTCACTGCAAACTTGTCTTTTGTGTAATCACCATCGTTCTGTACAATGCCTGCAGAATTACCAGTTGTCCTCCTTTTCCCCCCTCACCTGCCTCCCCTCTTGGTTCCAATTTCTGAACGCAATGGCAACAACGACTTGTGTTCCTGCTTTGATGATCACTGACAGAGAACTAATGTCAACTGTTGTGACAGTCAGTGTGCATGTTGTATTATGATCTATAACCACTTGGCGCTGTTAGAATTTTCTTTATGTCGTTCATTTTAACTGCGTGCTGTGCTATTTTCTTTTCTTAATTTTTCTTCTGATTCTAAACATACGGCCATTGATGCTGTGTATATTTGATTCTATTCTCTCTGTGTGAGTTAGAATCGTTGGTTTTCTGTCTGTCTGTTGACTGTCTTTCTGTCTGACTCCTCTGTGTTCTCCCTTTCTCCTATGCATACTTTCAGGCGTACAGATGTATGTCTTGTGCGCCATGCCATGGGCTACAGATGGACCCCTGTCTAGGACAGTTGGGTTGTGGATATCCTTCAGAGATGCTTTAGTGGCATGAGAGAAATCAACGTGGTTCCTGGACCTTTCAGAGCTCCCAGTCCAATTCTGTTGTTTATAGCCCCGCCGACCACAGAGGCCTGTCACCTCGTCAATTTTAGAGCTTTAGTTATGCTTCATTAACGAACATGAACCCTCTTTTGATGTTTCAGTCAGCATGTTTTGTTCCCCTGGATTATTTTCAAAGACAATGGAATCGTTTTTCAAAAATCACCTATGGGGAAACAACGGTACTGCTTTCATTCAATGTGACTGCCTCACGCTTAAAAGCGTAAACAGCATTACATCTTAACCATGTACGGGATACAGCCGTTTTTATTATTTTGTTTAATCGGTTTGACAGACAGTTTATAAGTATACCAAATGATTCGACTCACATGAAAACGAATCCCCCTGTCACAAACTGATGGCTGTGCAATCAGTGCTGGCACTTGTGCTGCTGTTTGACAGGAGCAGGTCAGTTCCTGACCAGAGCAGGGATGAACCGAAGCTGTGAGGGTTTCCCTGACTGACCACCAGGACAACACTGCCCAGTGCTGGATGGTGGTACAGCCCCCCCCCCCCCAACACACACACACACGTGGCTGTCTGCTGTCTTGTTGTGTTGGCACTGTCAGGACAGACACTTGTCTGTAGTCGTTGGTCTTGCAAATAATTATATTGATGAGTGATTCCTCCATAGCAAGAGGGGAGCAAACGAGAGAGAGAGAGAGAGAGAGAGAGAGAGAGAGAGAGAGGAGAGAGAGAGAGAGACAGACAGACAGACAGGCAGACAGACAGACAGACAGACAGACAGACAGACAGACAGACAGACAGGCTCTATGTGAAATTCAAAATAGAGTAGTTTTGATTTGAAACATGGGCATATTCTCTCTATGGCTTCAATGTGTATGTCTGTTTTGCTACAGGAGTGTCGGAAGTGACTGTGATCAAGAGTCATTTCGGCAATAATGGACAATCAAATTACAGGTAGACAGACAGGGAGACAGACAGAAAGATAGACATATAGACAGCCAAACATACAGACAAACAGGAGACAGGGAGACAGACGGAAAGATAGGTAGACAGAAAGGCAGACAAACTGACGAATGGAGCTAGCCTTTAGCAGTGCGGTCATGGCAGGCTTAATGGGTATGGAGTGACAGGGGCAGTGTACACTCCAGGCTGGCATGTTTCCTGCAGTGTGTTTTCCCCCTCGCCTGCTGAGTACCCCACACAGACACGGCATTTCTACCCCCCTGTGTCATCAGGCACTGTTCAGGTGGCTGCTTCAAACGGGAAGAGCGTTGTATGATTATCATTCATTGCGTTCTATTTGTCAGTCATTGCTTACAGCCGAAACATGAACTGTCAAATATCCGCATGTCGACTGCAGAGTGGAAACTGTGGTTGTGGATTAATGTACTGCCGCTTATGAGCCAGTGCATAACTAGTGTAGTCATCAACATACCCCATTAGTGGGTCACCGTGATTATCAGAATGAATGTATTCTTATCGATCAAACGTTTTGTGTTGGCAGCCTTTTCTGCATTCTGCATTAGCTTTTCTGCATTCTGCATGAGCTTTTTTTCTGCATTCTGCAAAACATGCTGCATTAGCTTTTTCTTGATTTTGCATTAGCTTTTTCTGCATTCTGCATGAGCTTTTTCTCTGCATTCTGCATTAACATTCTGCATTAGCTTTTTTTCTGCATTAGTTTTTTTTCTGAATTCTGCATTAGCTTTTTTCCTGCACTCTGCATTAGCTTTTTTATTCATTCTGCATTAACATTCTATATTAGCTTTTTCCCTGCACTCTGCATTAGCTATTTTTCTGCATTCTGCATTAACATTCTGCATTAGTTTTTATCTGCATTTTGCATTAGATTTTTTTTCTGCATTAGCTTTTTTTCTGCATTCTCTATTAGTTGTATTTTATTCTTTCCTTCCTCGGCTAGCCCCCCCAGGTTCACAAGCAGTGGGATTCCACGTATTCAGTGGTTTGGCCACCATTCGGGTAGCCACATGTCGACTTCGGGGGTGATGTCTAAACATGACACAAGTGTGCATACGTTTTCGTCATTTTGTCATCCATTCTTGGCGGGCTCAATGGGCCTACTCTTTCCAAAGGTGGACCAAGTTTTAACGTGTGGGCGAGATGTTCTGTGTACAATTGCATGTGGGACTTCGGTGTACAGTCTGACCCGAAGGACATTAAAAAATAATAAACTGTTTGCAGAGTTTGTTGGTTGGTTGGTTGGTTGGTTTGGACCAGACAAAAGCAGATTTTTCCCCATGACTTGTTAGTGTCAAGGTTTCAGGGGCGGTAATGCTGATCTTGCTTTCTGACACTAATGCTGTTTAGCTGTTTGTGGGATAGTGTCAACGCTATCCTGTAACGGCTTATAACCGAGCCTGCCATCAATGCAGACTGAACCCTGGGACTGTAGGTATACCTGCTGTTACTTAAGAATGATCCTCTCAGGGTGATTGATGAGCGCTGCCAAGAATATGCTGCACAAGAGTAGCACAGCGGAGCTCCTGCTTTCCCTGACCTCTGCCAGGCCAATGGATGGAGTGCTGCACTGCACGGCACTGCCGTGGAGACAGCGCTGTGTTCCTGGCCTGGTGTGCCGCTCCTGACTGTCGGCACAGGCTGTAATGGGGGACCTCTGTATCAGGAGTACAGGCCTGATTACAGGTCAGGAGTACAGGCCTGATTACTGGTCAGGAGTACAGGCCTGATTACAGGTCAGGTGTACAGGGCTGATTACAGGTCAGGAGTACAGGCCTGATTACAGGTCAGGAGTACAGGGCTGATTACAGGTCAGGAGTACAGGGCTTATTGCAGGTCAGGAGTACAGGGCTGATTACAGGTCAGGAGTACAGGCCTGATTACAAGTCAGGAGTACAGGGCTTATTGCAGGTCAGGAGTACAGGCCTGATTACAGGTCAGGAGTACAGGGCTTATTGCAGGTCAGGAGTACAGGCCTGATTACAGGTCAGGAGTACAGGGCTGATTACAGGTCAGGAGTATAGGCCTGATTAGACTGTGTACACACACTGGGCAAGGGACAGGAAAAGCGGGTCTGGAATGTGTAGAGAGAGAAACCATGGCTAAAAATACCACTTGAAGAACAGGATAGAAAAGAAGGGAAAGAACGAAATACTCAGTAAATAATATCAGTTAAAAGCAAACAAATAAGCAAGCAGATAAGCAGGAGGGCAAGCAAGCCAGCAAAAAAACAAGCAAACAAACCAGCAAACAAACAAACAAGCAAGCAAACAAGGAAGCAAACAAGCAAGCAAATAAGCAAGCAAACAAACAAGAAAACAAACAAACAAACGAGCAAACAAGCAAACAAACAAACAAACAAACGAGCAAACAAGCAAGCAAATAAACTAGCAAACAAACAAGCAAACGAGCAAGCAAATAAGCAAGCTAACAAACAAACAAACAAGCAAACAAACAATCAAGAAAACAAGCAAACAAACAAACAAGAAAACAAGCAAGCAAGCAAGTAAACAAGCAGACAGGCACCCACAAACTCAGCAGTCACCTGACTGTGCAGGTGGCGCTGAACTCTCCAGGGAAATATACATGACTGGCTGGGGAATTCTTGAGTTGGATGTTTTGTTGGTGCTTTTTTCTTCTAAATTGTTGTACGACCTGCGCGGCTCACATTAGCGAACACTGGTCTGCTGCATGTACAGACAGCACACAGCTGCCACACCTGCTGCCTCCTGCACTGAGTGAACGCCACAGGGAGAAAGGTGAAGGCAGAAAGCAGAAAGTAGGTAGAGGAAGGAAGGAAGAGAGGGGGAGGAGAGGAGAGGAGAGGACTGGCGGTGTCATTGTGATCTGCTGTTGACAGTCTTGTGTCTGTCAGCGAGCTGTCATGTCAAACAGGGGGACTGGATGGCCTGGTGGTTAGCGTGATGCGCTCGTGATCTGACAACCCAGGTTCCATTCCCGTTCAAGAGGATTTTTCCTCTGGAGTTAACATCAGTGCCGACTCCACTACGCCCCCAAAGTCCTTCGGATGAGATTATAAACCGGGGCCCCGTGTACGAACGTAGGTAGAACATCTTGCGCACACGTTAAACCCGTTCCGCTTTTCGGAAGAGTAGGCCACTGTGTGCCGGTCGGAACGGATGACAAAATTGACAAAACTGCATACACACGGGTCCTAGAGGTTTAAAAAAAAAAAAAAAGAGTACACAGATGTTTGTTCTATTATCCTCGAAATATCAGAATTAAAAAAAAATAAACAGGGGTTTTCTCTTTAGGTGGAAACTGTGGAGAGACTTGGCACACGAATGTTGGAGAAGAATGACAAAGTTTGCCAGCGTTTATGACAAGGCGTGAAGTACAGGGTTCATTTGTCTGTCTGTTTTTGTTTGCTTCTTCAGAGTGCATCCTTATCATGCTTCGTTTGAATTGCACTTGTTGACAGTTAAAACTGAATTGTGAGGAGCGAGTGTTAGTCTTTCAATCAGGAACCGTTCAGATTAGGGTAAAACAGCTGTTGGCTCATAATAAAGCAGAATTACATTGACAATAGCAACAACAGTAACGAGCGTAATACCACCACGACCAACAGCAACGGTGATGCTGCTGATGACGGTGATGGTGATGGTGATGGTGATGATGATGGTGGTCATGATGATGGTCATGATGATGATGATGATGATGATGATGATGATGGTGGTCGTGGTGGTGGTGGTGGTGGTGATGGTGGTCATGATGGTGGTGATGATGATGGTGGTGGTGGTGGTGGTGATGGTGATGGTGATGGTGGTCATGAGGTGATGGTGATGATGATGATGATGATGATGATGATGATGATGATGATGGTGATGGTGGTCATGATGGTGGTCATGATGGTGGTGAGATGATGATGATGATGGTGATGGTGGTTATGGTGATGGTGGTTATGTGATGATGATGATAGTGATGGTGGTTATGGTGGTGATGATGATGATGGTGGTGGTTATGGTGATGGTGGTTATGGTGATGGTGGTTATGGTGATGGTGGTCATGATGATGATGGTGGTGGTTATGGTGATGATGGTTATGGTGATGGTGGTCATGATGATGATGGTGGTTATGGTGATGGTGGTTATGGTGATGGTGGTCATGATGATGATGGTGGGTTATGGTGATTTGGTGGTTATGGTGATGGTGGTCATGATATGATGGTGGTGGTTATGGTGATGGTGGTTATGGTGATGGTGGTCATGATGATGATGGTGGTTTATGGTGATGGTGGTCATGATGATGATGATGATGATGATGATTGATGGTGGTTATGGTGATGGTGGTTATGGTGATGATGATGATGGTGGTTATGATGATGGTGGTTATGGTGATGGTGGTGATGATGATGATGATGGTGGTGATGGTGGGTTTAAAGGTGGTGATGATGATGATGGTGGTGGTTATGGTGATGGTGGTTATGGTGATGGTGGTCATGATGATGATGGTGGTTGGTTATGGTGATGGTGGTTATGGTGATGGTGGTGATGATGATGATGATGGTGGTTATGGTGATGGTGGTTATGGTGATGGTGGTCATGATGATGATGATGATGATGCTATTAATATTCTTCCCCTTAAGTCCAAGCTTATTTTCAATAAAGGAGTTTTGATGCATAAGATCTTGCATGGAAATGCCCCATCTTTATTACAAAGCATCTTTACAGTAAATGATTTTAGACACTCTCATTTGATTAATCTACCTCTACCTAAGATAACACTATTCAAATCAAGTCTAGCATATTCTGGGGGCTGGCTGTGGAATAGGCTTCCCTACCAACTAAAAAATGAAACTAATCTGAAAAAATTTAAAACAATGTATCAAAATCTTTTGATGAAACAATGTGATACAACATATCTCCTTCCCAAGATGTATTAATACAACACTTATTTCCGCTTTCCATACTTCTTGTTCCTCTCTCTGTCTGGCTATCTCTGTATCTATCTCAGACTGTCTATCTGTCCCTCTGTTTTGTCTGTCTGTCTATCTATCTGTCTGCCTGCCTGCCTGCCTGCCTGTCTGTCTGTCTGTCTGTCTGTCCGTCTGTCTGTCTCTGTCTCTGTCTCTATCTCTCTCTCTCTCTCTCTCTCGTGTATTTGTTGATTTCAATGTGTGTGTACTTTCATATGTATCATAATTATGCTTTTGCTTTTCTTGCAGCTTTTTCTTTTCTTTTCTTTTTGAGGGCTGGATGAAAAAAAAGTCTTGTTACTTAATCTATTACCCTCGTGAAATAAAATTGCGTTTGCGTTTGCGTTTGCGTTTGATGATGATAATGGTGATGGTGGTTATGGTGATGGTGGCCATGGTGATGGTGGTTATGGTGATGATGGTGATGGTGGTTATGGTGATGATGGTTATGGTGATGATGGTTATGGTGATGGTGGTTATGGTGATGATGATGATACTTCTGCTACTTTGCTGTTCCTCCTACTCCTGCTACTGCAACTCCTCCTCCTTACACTATTGTCACCAATACACACACAGTATCAGAGTATTATGCAGAGTGTAACTGAGGCGGAGATGGTAAAAGCCACACACCGCTCGCAGTTATTGAAACAATATAGGCGCGTACAAACCGCGCGCACGCGCGCGCACACACACATTAAATAAGTGATTTAATTAAACAAATGCAACCCTCAGCACATCATTAACTTTAAAACTGCACATCAAAGAGGAAATGCCATGGAACACGCAGCTGCAACACATCACTATTGCAGTGACACATGGCCAGTGGCTCCCAGTCCTCTCAACACTCAGCTTAGTGAGTGGAATGGTGGTGGGGGTTTTCGTCGTTCATCGGCAAGAACTCCGAGATTCACCATGGTGAGATAGTGCGCACGCCACCACTAGCCCACAATGAAGGCAGCCACATTCAGACTGCGGGCATAGCGTCTGAACAATAACGCCAGTGTGCATGCGTTTTTAGAGGACATTGTCTCCTGCAGTTAACATCAGTTCCGACTCCACTTCCCCCAAAAGTCCTTCGGAGGAGACTATAAACTGAGGTCGCGTGTGCGAACGCTCGCAGAACATCTTACGCACATGTTAAACCTGTTCCGCTTTTTCAAAGAGTAGGCCATTGTGTGCCGGTGGGAACAGATGATAACATGTACAAAAATGCACACGCATGGGGACTAGTGGATGTAAAAAGGCGCAGGAGTGCTTATTTCATTATTCTCGATATAAAAGAGTGGATACAATAAAGAGACAAAGGTTGACCAGGCTTTAAAGTGTGTGCAGCATGCTTTGCATGTGTTGGTGCACGAGGTCTTGGCTGACAGTCTCATGGGGAATACGTTAGAGGGAGTGGGGTCAGCACCGCTGTTAACTCCAGGAGAACACATCCCTTGGTCAGGGTGGCTTTGTGGCGGCTCGATCCTCTGCCCTCAGATGCAAACTCAACGTTCTAACCACACGGCTACCGCTCCCCGCACCCGCCCTCTTCCCCTAATCTGTTGAACATGACAGCACTAAAATCCCGTTACCCCTACATAAGTTCAGATTATTCTTGTTTTTGCGTGTTACTGTTGATGATGATTTTTTTCTAGGGTTTTTTAAATTGGGTTTTTTTTGGTGGTTGTTGTTGTTTCTTTTGTTTTTGTGTTAGAGAAATCTCTCCTAACTCAGAATCTGCGGAATGTCTGAGGTGACAGGACAAGGCTGACTGTCATCTGTCATCCGGTTCATGTCAAACCAACCTTTATCCAGCTCAGCCTCTCTCTGTCTTTAACGCCAACGCACTGAGAGATTTGTGTAGTAAGCATTCAATTGAATCAGATAAATAAGGCACACAGAGAGAGAGAGAGACAGAGAGAGAGACAGGCAGACAGAGAGAGAGAGAGACAGGCAGACAGAGAAAGAGAGAGATAAAGAGAAAGAGAGAGAGGGGCAGAGAGACAGACAGACAGACTGACGGACAGACAGACAGAGAGAGAGAAAGAGAGACCGAGAGAGACAGACGGACAGACAGACAGACAGACAGATAGAAAGAGAGACCGAGAGAGACAGACGGACAGATAGATAGAGAAAGAGAGAGAGAAGAGAGAGAGAGAGAGAGAGAGAGAGAGAGAGAGACAGACAGACAGAGACAGAGACAGAGACAGACAGACAGACAGACAGACAGACAGAGAAACAGATAGATGTTTTTCTACAACAAATTAATACTCTGGTTGAAAATAATACCCTGGTTGAATCAGGCCTATAAAACCTGATCAATGTCTATGAGCATCCTAATCAGACTGACTTCTTGAAAGCTATCTCTTGTTTTCTAACAGCCAAAAGAGACAAATCAGCTAATGTCTTTCGGATTGGCTACATTGTCTCAGTATTCATTTCACTTTTTAACCACCACCAGCCTCTGTCTCTCTCTTTTTCTCTGTCTCTCTGTATCTTCCTCTGTCTGTCTGTCTGTCTGTCTGTCTGTCTCTCCTCTCTGTCTCTCTCTCTCTCTCCTCTCTCCTCTCTCTCTCTCTGTCGCTCTGTACTTGATATGCATGACTTCCACAATTGTCCTTAGACATCATCTGCTTTTGTGATTTGATTATACTTGATACAGGGGTCAGTATAATGAATTAGAATAGTTTGTGTTTTTCTACTTTCATAAGTCATAAATCTTACTTTTTGTACATTTGCTTTGCCAATGATTTGAATGAATCCATGATTCCATTCCAAGCCCAACCAATGTGTTGTGACCCAGGGCTCTCTCTCTATCTATCTATATATATCTATCTATCTTTCTTTCCTTCTCTCTCTCTCTCACTGTACAGGAATGGGATGGGACCATTAGAGACCGTAAGAGGTATGATTTATATCGAATATTTAAATCAGTTTTTGAAAAAGAAAAATATGTCTGTGATATGGAGACACACTGTTTTTGTTTTGCCATCACCCAGTTGAGATTGAATGTACTCCCGCTTAAGAATAACGTCAATCGATACAGTGAGGCAGCACAGGACAGAAACTGTCCATTCTGCAAAGACAACACTGAAAACCAGCACCATTTTACTTTTGACCGTTGTCTCTATAAAGACTTGAGGGGTAAATTTCTAAACGAATCAGTAAATGTTCCTGTACACGTGCTTTTAAAAGCAACAAACAGAAATCACAGACACAATTTGTCCAGATTTGTTTTCCATGCAGTAAATAGGAGACAAAGTGCAATTCTTTGAAGGCTTCTAAAGAAGATGAAAGAAGTATTCTGTCTGTTTACATTAATGCATTTACCCATTAGATTTGATGTTTTGAAAGGTGTTCGTTACTTTGAGGGTCTTTTTGCTTGTTTGTATCCCACTAGGTGCATATTAATACTTCCGTGACTATGAAGATTGTAAATTCATACCATTTCATAATTATTCTGTACATTTTGTCTTAGCATGTCGATGTATTGTGGCCAAAGGCTAAAGTACATTAAAATCTTTGAGTTCTTGAATTCTCTCTCTTGCTCGCTCTCTCTCTCTCTCTCTCTCTCTCTCCCCTCTCTCTCTCTCTCTCTCTCTCTCTCTCTCTATATATATATATATATATATATATATATATATATATATATATATATATATATAATTATTATTATTATCATTATTATTATTATTATTATTATTATTATTATTATTATAAATGGAACTTATATGTTTGATCACAGTAACTTATAATCTCCTTGGTGTTCACCCCAGCCCACACCTCTCAACAGATCTCTCCACTCCTCTGAAGGATTGTAGCTCTCCCTAGATGGCGGACAACAGAGGGGTCAGCGCTGTAAAGCAGCTGTTGTAGCAGTCTGCAGACCTTCACTGGCATTGTTTCAGAGGGAAAACAAAAGATGTAGAAATATAGTTATCTTAAGTACCTTCGTTAGTATCAGAACAAAAACAACAGAATAACAGCAGCAACAAATATCCAAGTTTGAAATAAAGATGTTGTTGCAAAAGAAACAAGCTATGAAACAAAGATGTCTTCGTGAAGGTATATAGTGAATGTGTACAGCTATTATGGTGTTTTATGGGGGCTGGGGGTGGGAGGGAAGGGAGTACAGCTTTTCAGCTTTTCAGCTGCCTTCAGTACTTAGCCCAGGAAATAGCGTACACCGAGGATATATAGTATGACATTTTCTGAGAGAGAGAGAGAGAGAGGAGAGAGAGAGAGAGAGAGAGAGGAGGAGGAGGATGAGAGAGGAAGGAGAGAGAGAGAAGGAGAGAGAGAGATAGAGGAGAGAGAGAGAAGGAGAGAGAGAATGAGAGAGAGAGAGAAAAGGAGAGAGAGAGAGAGAGAGAGAGAGAGAGAGAGAGAGAGAGAGAGAGAGAGAGAGAGAGAGAGAGAGAGAGAGAGAGGAAGGAGAGAAGGAGAGAGAGAAGGAAACAGAGAGAGAAGGAGAGAGAGAGAAGGAGAGAAGAGAGAGAGAAGGAGAGAGAGAGAAGGAGAGAGAGAAGGAGAGAGAGAGATAGAGGAGAGAGAGGAAGGAGAGAAAGAATGAGAGAGAGAGAGAAAAGGAGAGAGAGAGAGAGAGAGAGAGAGAGAGAGAGAGAGAGAATGAGAGGGAAGGAGAGAAGGAGAGAGAGAAGGAAACAGAGAGAGAAGGAGAGAGAGAGAAGGAGAGAGAGAGAGAAGGAAGAGAGAGAGAGAGAGAGAGACAGAGAGACAGAGAGACAGAGAGACAGAGAAAGAGAGAGAGGAGAGAGAGAGAGAAGGAGAGAGAGAGGAGAGAGAGAGAGAGAAGGAGAGAGAGAGAGAAGGAGAGGGAAGGAGAGAGAGAAGGAAACAGAGAGAGAAGGAGAGAGAGAGAGGAGAGATAGAGAGAGAGAGAAGGAGATATAAAGAGAGAAGGAGAGAGAGAGAAGGAGAGAGAGAGAAGGAGAGAGAGAGAGAGAGAGAGAGAGAGAGAGAGAGAGAGGGGGGGGGTATTTTTTCTTTGACGTCTGAAGGTTCATTCAGAATAACTAAAGACAGTTTATGAGCAGGATCATTCCAAAGGGGGGACGCTGCTGACAGCCTGACTTAGTCCTTACTTACAGAGGACACTGACACACGGAGAGGGCATCATTCCTGTACCAAATACATCTTTACTTTTTGCTGCTGGTTTTTTAGTTGTTTGTTTGCTTACTCACGTCCACTACACCCTCTACCTTTGCTCTCCTCCCTCCTTCCCTTCCTCTGCTTCCTCTGACAACGTTTCTTCTCTTTCTCTCTTTGCCTTATGTCTGCTATAAAGAAAGCCTTCACCAGAACTTCTACGTTAACCAGCCGCCATGGCGCAGTGGTTAGCGCCTTGGGTTACGGACTGGAAGGTCGCGGGTTCGATTCCCATAAGAGTCATAGGGATTTTTCGGACTCCGGCCGGCTCCTACCCAGAGTCAGTGTGCTGTGGGCTCAGTGGGAAGACTGGGACCACACAGTCGAGCTTCATCCACTTAACGGATGCGAGTTTGAGAGTGTTGCTCAAATTACCTGACCAACACTGCAGGTGTCTGTATCTCTCGGGCCCGGTTGACGCCGGGATATATTATGATAGTAAGCGTAGAGTACAACCCTGTCAAGTAGTCTCAAAGCATATGCACTTCCACAGCAGCATCATTACGTCATCCTTATTGTCATTGATCATCATGCATTAAAAAAAATTGCCTCTGATTCGGTGGTCCCAGTTTCTCTGGTCTTATGGTGACATCAGATTCGGTTTGCCCATACACTTCTGTACCTGTGGTGAGTTTGTGTCAAAGCCTTTGGGGTTGGAGGTTCGCGGGGGACGGTCGTTGGAGGGACGTTGTGGTGGTTGCCACCTGGGGTGGGCAACTCACTCAGTCTGGCTCCGCGACTGAGCTAATACTGTCGTTAGTAGGGGGATTAGTAGGTGGTGTCCTGCGTATGTTAGCTCAGAACAGGCACCACTGAACACCACCAAAGTGACCCAGCAGCAGTGCAGAGCCCCTCTGGCTGGTGGCCCCACGGCGGCCTGATAGTGATGGGCTCCCTGTGGACTTCCGACCCTGAGGATGAGACATAACAAATCTGGGTGTGGTTGTGGCGGGAAGATTGGAATGAGCGGTGTGGGAACAGTAGGACGGGGATCGTCAGAAGATGAGGCAGCACCAAAAAAAAAGAACTTCTACGTTAAATGCAATGTATTCTAGTGTGTTTGCGAGTCTGTTGGTTTCTTTCTTTCTTTTTTTGCATATATCTTTGCATGTCCCCTTGTTTCATCATTGTCCTTTTTCTCTTTGTTTTGCTTTTTTTCTTTACGTTTTTCTGTTCTCTTTATCTCTTTCTTTTGCCTCGCTCTCTTATTTGTAACGCCATTAGCACAATATTCTCTCTCTCTCTCTCTCTCTCTCTCTCTCTCTCTCTCTCTCTCTCCCCCTCTCTCTCTCTCTCTCTCTCTCTCTCTCTCGCTCTCTCTCTCAGGAGTTTACCCACAGGTATGGTCAAAGGCCATAACAATACCATTACATATATATTCTTTGTATAGCGACATATGAACTTGTCTACAACAACAGCAACAACAAAAACCCCGAGAATTGATGTCTCAATATCTATAGTAACATTGGGGCATAGTTCAGCATGACAACACATTACAGCTTCACTTCAGACGCTCCCCTCTGCTGGCAGCGCCTCCCCCTGTATAATGCCAGAAGACAGACGGGTGTCTGTGGCGCTTGGCATCCATACACAGGCAGTGCCTGCTTCCTGTCTGTCCTCCGCTGACTGTGGCAATACCGTTGATTGAAAATACCCCCCCCCCCTCCCCCCACCCTGCCATTGCGGGTTTAGGGGCGAGGAAGCCGTCTGCAACAAGCGTCATTGAATCTGTCTGAAGTCAAAGCGTCATTGAATCTGTCTGAAGTCATAGCGTCATGTCATTGAATCTGTCTGAAGTCAAAGCGTCATTGAATCTGTCTGAAGTCAAAGCGTCATTGAATCTGTCTGAAGTCAAAGCGTCATTGAATCTGTCTGAAGTCATAGCGTCATGTCATTGAATCTGTCTGAAGTCAAAGCGTCATTGAATCTGTCTGAAGTCAAAGCGTCATTGAATCTGTCTGAAGTCAAAGCGTCATTGAATCTGTCTGAAGTCAAAGCGTCATTGAATCTGTCTGAAGTCAAAGCGTCATTGAATCTGTCTGAAGTCAAAGCGTCATTGAATCTGTCTGAAGTCAAAGCGTCATTGAATCTGTCTGAAGTCAAAGCGTCATTGAATCTGTCTGAAGTCAAAGCGGCATTGAATCTGTCTGAAGTCAAAGCGTCATTGAATCTGTCTGAAGTCAAAGCCTTGTCCTTCAATTCAACAACACACCTTTGGCTTTGATAGAGCTTTCCTTAAGTTCTGCTATCGGGAAGAAGATAACCACTTTCAAAACATGAAGTGCATGTGCGGGAATAAAAACAAAAGGTGTGGCACTGCACTCTAGTGGTGGCTTTTTTTCCGGGGAGAGTGGACGCATTATGCAAAATATACAATGACTTCAAAGTAACATGCCAAACAATGTGCTGAAAAACAATACAAGACAATGAATAATTATTATACTGCACCGCACCGCACGGCATTATATAACAGCACACTACACTATGTTATACTACACTACACTCCAGTACACTGCACTGCACTGCACTACACTACACTACATCGTACCACATTACACCACACTATCACATTGCACTGCACTGCACTGCACTGCATTCCATTTTGCCACAAGACTATCAAATGTTAACTGCATCCTCTAAAAGTTGTGAAAAAAGGTTTTCTTTGCAAAGACAGCAGTCCCATCAAACAGACCTGTTCATGAAGTATGTTTATGTTCACAAGAATTCATATGCAGCTGTCTAGGCCAGCGTGCAATTTATACCATATTTTGTGTTGTACTGACAAACTGTTGCATGAAAAAAATCAATACCCAATAGTGACAGAGGAGGAAATTTGTGAACTGGTATGAAACAGCAATGTCAGAATATCATCAACAGCAATGTCAGAATATCATAAACAGCAAGGTCAGAATATCATAGACAAACGTCTCCGTGGGATGCCAGGGCTCTGTCAGTATCAACAACATCCCCATCTTCTGGAAGGTATGTGCTGGGAATTCCTCTTTTCTATCCCTCTCTTTGTTTCTACCTTGTTCCTTTTCTTCCTGTCACCTCCATTTTGTCTATGTTCTGCCTTCTTCATCCATTTTCCTGCCTTTTTATCCAGAAAGATTTAACAGATAGCAATTATCTCTCGTGCCAAAGTGGGCCTGACCTGTCAAGCGCTTAACGGCAGCACAACTCATTTCTTCGCTCATGTGACAGACAACAATAGTTTCCGACTGAGCGTTTGACGACGAAGAAGAAGAAACAAATCGGCAGAACGTGTAAGCAATCCTATCGGCGTTTTATTCTGATGGATGGGACAGTGTAGATTTCAGGAGGTGAACATTAATGTGCTGCATCTTGGAGGAAAGATAAAGCCACAGCCCTGCGCCACAAATCTGGCGCATTTGTGAGTAATGAGCGCGATACAAGATTAGCAAGATGAATGAGAGAGATACCGGAAATTGCCGGATAGCCGGAGGATTTGAGAGATAGAGTGTGGGGAAGGTATGCGTGTGTGCGTGTGTGTGAGTTTGCGAGCGCACGCGTGTGTGTATATGTGTGACAGAGAGACAAAGACAGAGACAAAGACAGACAGAGAGACAGAGATAAGGATAACGAAGATTTATTCCATAAGGCCATAGCCCCGTTGAAGAGGAGTAATTACAAATCATCATGTGCAACATGAATAATTCATCAGACCTAGGCAATCTCACACATACACACAACCTATTGTGATAAGAAACATAATGTGGATGCCGACTGCCTGCTTTACCCAACCAACAACTTCTTCGTGGTTTGAGAGAGAGAGAGAGAGAGAGAGAGGAGAGAGAGAGAGAGAGAGAGAGAGAGAGAGAGAGAGAGGAGAGAGAGAGAGAGAGAGAGAGAGAGAGATGGTTTGTGAGCTAAAAGCGAGGATTCTAACTATTTTCTTTGAAATGATGAAATGTATGACTTGTTTGATGCAATCGATGTTGTATGATGGCACACACATACACACATACAAGCACACACACGCACATGCACACACATTCACACACACACACACACACACACACACACACACACACCGACACGGCAAGTCACGATACGACACGAACAGAAACAAACACTCACCCAGTTAATGACGCCAGCAGGAGGCGACAGACAGGACAAATGCAAACTAAATACAGGACATAAGTGTGTTCCTGATCACATCATTACTGTTTTTCAAACCATTAAAACGGACACTTTGGAAAAGATGAAGAAGTCTGGTCTCAATTCTCCATGTGGCCGTCAGTGCCGCTACACTGATGGATTAGTATAGTATTATTGTTGACATATTGCTTAACTGGTTGTAATCACTGGTTATAATCCCTTGTGATGATGTCGGAGGCCTGTCAGTACAGCTAGCATCCCCACCTTCTGGGTAAGGATTTTCCTCTTTTCTATTCCTCTCTTTGATTCTACATTGCTCCTTTTCTTCCTGTAACTTCCTTATTGTCTATTTTTTGCCTTCTTGGTCCATTCTTCTGCCGAAGTCCGATGTACTTAACGTCAGCGTGAGGCATTTTCGCTCAAATAACGGACAACAATAGTTCCTGCCTAAGCGTTCGACGAAGAAGAAAGGGTTGTAAAAGCACAATGTTCCTAACTCTGTTGTTAAAGGACAAGATCTCTGTCTTCAATCTATCACTGGCCCGGGACAAAAGCTGTGTTGCTTGGTGACGAATCCATGTGGAAATCCATACATGGAAAAGGTCCTAGAGTTGGCATGGTGATGTCCAGACTGTCTCTATCCAGAACTGCCTCTTAGCATCACAGCCCGTACTCTCCATTTAAGAACTGGAAGCCTTTGAAGTCAAAATATGGTTGCCTCATTGTTGAGGTATTTGAAAAAAGTCAACCACGTGAACTTTTCATCCAGCAGGTACTTACAGCCTGGCAGTGATTCCTCAGTGAAGAGTGACAGTGGATATTCTGGACACCCCTGAGTTTTAAACCGGGGAGAGATGGCCGACAGCAGAACCCATGTATTATACCATTTTGCTAGAGAGAGTGTTAAAGTCTAATAATACCTGGGTTGAAGAAATGCTGAATGTGTCTTGAGTCTCCAACAGATGCTATCAGAGTGACAGCAGGGAGAGGTGTGCACATCTGCTCCTGGCTGGTCAGGGGCCGGCCCCGTGTGCCAGTGCCAGCTGTCTGAATGCTCAGACTGGAGGTCTCTCACTGCCCTGGGAGGTCAGTCCTTGCTGCTGCAGGGAGGTCACTGAAGAGCTAGCCTATGGGAAAAGGTGCTCGGTGCCTCTGTGTGTGTGTAGTTATTTTGGTAGCTGTTAGGGCATTTTCTAAAA
>CM054151.1:7092199-7149699 GCA_028751875.1 Rapana venosa | reverse complement strand
GGTTATGGGACACCTGTACCTTTTTACGTTACTATTGTAGTACTTGCAGGCATGATAGCAGCACTGATGTTTGAACCACAAACACGTGGGATACATTTTGTTTTGCCCCCAAAGACAACGCTTTTACATTTAACACATTTTTGTTCAGTTTTGAATAAAGTCACATTTTGCATTTTCCACGTTTTCTTCAAACTGTAAAATACTGGGAATATGAACAAACTGTGCGTCACTCACACTGTTTGCTCATAATTATTTTCAGTGTGTGTGTGTGTGAGTGTGTGTGTGTGTGTGTGCGTGCTCTTCTTTATTGTTTCTCTAGAAGACATGTCTACAGATCTTACCTCAAGCCTGTCCCTAACCCCAATAGCAGCTGGCGACTAGTACAGAACTCCCTGTCCTAATCTTGCATGGCGTTGACCTCTGAGATAAAGAGAGCTGTTGCACGGCTCTGTGACGTGCTGCAGTGTACTGTACAGTACAGTCCTGTGTAGCAGACAGGCCGTCGTGGCTCTGCCTTTGTGAGAGGCCTGCCAGTCTGGGAGAGACGATTGCTTTGGCATTGTCTTCATCTGGGCTGATCCTGCCTCCATTCTGAGAACTAATGCCGTGGAAATAGACATCAGTTGTTGGGGTACTCTCTCTGAAACAATGCAGGGCGTATCCAGTAACTATTGCTGTAGTGTTTTGTGTTGCTTTCTGTTGAGGTTGAATCTGTGATTTTCGAACAGACTTGATTCTGTTCTTAGATTGTGTGTATCTCTGTTTCTGTCTCTGCCTGTCTGCTTCTCCCCCCCACCTCTCTCTCTCTTTCTCTCTCTCTCTCTCTCTCTCTCTCTCTCTCTCTCTCTCTCTCTTTGTGCCTCTCTCTGTCTCTGTCTGTCTGTCTGTCTGTATGTCTGTCTGTCTGTCTGTCTGTCTGTCTGTATGTCTGTCTGTCTGTCTGTCTGTCTGTCTCTCTCTCTCTCTCTCTCTCTCTCTCTCTCTCTCTCTCTCTCTCTCTCTCTCTCTCTCTTCCTCTTGTTTTCTAAATGGTTGACACTTTTTTTCATATGGCTTGGTTATGTATAAGAGGAAATTTGGACATCAGAGATTCTGCTTTGTAAGTGAAGCAGGACTCTAAAACGTTCATCTGTAGTTTACCAGACAACGCAAACCCTTGACGTGTGTGAAGGAAAGCAAACACTCGTTTAGTACACAAGTTATGTCAAACAGTTCAGCCTGATACTATCACCCTAAGAAATGCAGGTAGTGCTTTCTTCTTCTTCTTTCATCTTCTTTCATCTTCCGCTGGTGCCCTTCGGCGTCGCGGGGAGACACAGACGTCTGTCTGCAGCTAGGCGGGAGGCTTGATGTAGTGACAGGTCATGGGAGTTCGACAAGGCTGCCCGCTATCCCCCGTTCTTTTCAACGTGTTCCTGGAGAACATCATGCAGGAGGCCCTCCTTGGCTTCAAGACCACAATCACAATAGGAGGAAGGCCAGTCTGCAATCTTCGATTCGCAGAGAAGGGCACCAGCGGAAGATGAAAGAAGATGAAAGAAGAAGAAGAAAGCACTACCTGCATTTCTTAGGGTGATAGTATCAGGCTGAACTGTTTGACATAACTTGTGTACTAAACGAGTGTTTGCTTTCCTCCACACCGTTGCAGGTAGTGCAATGTGTTGGAAGTGTGACAGGTTTCCTGTGAAATCAGCAGTGTTGGGTGGTGCTAGAACCACTGCTGGCTGGCCCCTCTCCTCTCTGTCCTGCCCAGTCTGTGTCCTGCCACGACCTGACTCTGCAGAAAGGTCTCTCCAGGTTCCAAGAGACACTCGTTCAGCAGCAGGAGGCAAAGAGAAGGAGAAGAAAGGCTGCAGCCAGGCAGACAGACAGACCAGCATTGTCAGACTTCATCTGTGCCCTCTGCCATAGGCACTGTCTGTCATTCCCGTGTGGGCTAAATACTCGGCTAATTCTCTGGATAATGAGCTTTTTGACACACCGGACACAGTTTGTTCGATTTCAAAAAGCCATATCCAATCAAAGATCAACTTCCACTGGTTCTCCCCAAGGCACTGTTCTGTCCCCCATCCTTTTCACCCTTTACACAAATGACTGCACTGGCTCTGATCTTATACCGTTAATCAAATATTCTGATGACTCTGCTCTGGAAGATCTGTCTAATTCCCATGTCATGTATTTTAAACAAGTTGAGGAGTTCTCCTCCTGGTGCAAACAGAACTGTCTTGACCTTAATGTTAAAAAGACTAAGGAAATGTTGATTGATTTTCGCAGGGACCCCCAGCCCACACCAAATCTTTACATTGATGGTGTAAAGGTAGAGCGTGTACACCAATACAAATATCTAGGTACTATTATTGATGATAAACTAAATTTTGATGCTAATACAGATCTTGTAAATAGAAAATGCCACTCACGCATCTTTTTCCTTCAAAAACTCCGGAGTCTTAAAGAAAATGTAAAAGTTTTACAAAATTTCTACCGATGCTTTATTGAGTCTGTCCTTTCATTTTCCTTGGTTTGTTGGTATGGGGGCCTGACTGTTAAAAACAAAAACATAGTAAACAAGATTGTAACCAGATGTGGCAAAATTGTGGGCTGTGAGCAAATGAAACTGAATGACTTGTATGAATGCCGTGTGAGAGACAGAGCTAGACAGATTGTGAGTGATGACACACATGTGCTTGCAAAATATTTTGAACTCCTGCCTTCTCAAAAGCGCTACAGAGTACCCAAGTCTAGAACCCTGCGATTTAAAAATAGTTTTATTCCAACCTCAATTCTGCTAATTAATAAATGTATGACAATAAATCTGAATTGAACTAAAGCCCACGACAGAGAGAGAGAGAGGAGAGAGAGAGAGAGGAGGGGGGGGGGGGGAGGGGAGAGAGAGAGAGACTAAAGGCTACCTTTTATTAGAGTAAACTGTGTTCAGTTTCTAATAGAATAGAGTATTAACTTTACTGATATTTGTCTTATCATACATGTTATACAAATGATTTTTTTTTCTTTAATACGTGCGCGTGTTATTATTTTAGACTGTTCAATATCTTAAAAGAACATAGTATCAATTTAATTAATATTTGTCTTATACAACATGTTATAACAATTTGACTTATATCATTAAAATGCGTGGGCATGGGTATGAATGTTTACAATGTGCGAGCGTGCGTGCGCGTGCGCGAGTGACTGTGTATGTGCGGACGTACGGGTTTACTTGTGCGCACATGAGTAAAGTGATTTTTGTTGGGGTGGGTTTGTGGCTGGCTGAGATATTGCTGATTTTTGGATGCTTTTTATCTCATGATGGGTGCGTGCTGATGTTGGACAGTGTGTGTGTTTTAAATATTATGTTTAAATGTTTATTGTTTTTATGTATTGCGAGTAACCCGCCGGAATTTCTCTCTTTGAGATAATAAAGTTTTTGAATTTGAATTTGAATTTGGACTGGCCAGCCACACCCGACGCTGTACCAGAATGAACACCTAGAGCACAACTCCAGAGTCTTCCGAGACTGACGGATGCCTATCAGCCACGTTCTAGGTAATGTAGGTGTGGAAATGCCTGTGGAATGCTATCAAGACCAGAATCAGACATCCTGTGGGTGTGGCTTTCTTAACGTCCTGACTTTCACATCGTGTGTCACATCATCGTCTCTTTCTTGTCAGCTGGGAAGGGTTTCGTGTTTGGTTGGTTTTTTCTTTTCTTTTCATTTTTTCTCTCTTCTTTTCTTCTATTCTTCTTTTCTTATTTTAAACATAATTTAGAAGAAAAAATAGATGTGTCTTTATGTCTGATTTTCTTTTGTTTTTCTTGTTTCGTTCTGTCCCCATTTCTCGCTTTTTTTCTGGGTGTCTCTGCTTTTCTGTCTTCTTTTTTCTTCCTTTCTTTCCTTTTTTATGTCTTCCTTTATGTCTGTCTTTTTTCTTTCTTTTCTTCTTTGTTTGTTTCTTTGTTTTGTTTCTTTCTTTCTTTCCCTTTTCTATCTATCTATCTATCTATTTTTTTTTTACATTTTGTGTGTGTGCCTTTATTTGCTTCCCCTTTTCTTCCTTTTTTCCTCTTTTTCTAGTTGTCATTTGCTTAGTCTTTCTTTCAGTCTTTCCATTTTCTTCTCTTTTGTGATTCCTTCATATGTTTTTTTCTGTCGTTTTGTCCTCCTTCCTTTTCTTCCTTCCTTTTTCTTCCTTCCTTTTTTTCTTTCTCCAGTTTCCTTCTCTCTCTCTCCGTCTCTCTCCTCCACTCTCTCTCTCTCTGTATTTTTATCTTTTGGTCTTTTTTCTTATCTTCATTATCTTTACGTCTTTTCTATGTCTATGTGATTATGTGCGTACACAAACGCACGCACGCACGCACACACACACACACACACGTGGTGCACGTCCTAAGCTAATACACACCGAACAGCACCTACTAAGCCCCCTACTGACGACATGATCAGCTCAGTCGCGGAGCCAGACTGAGGAAGACGATAGCAGCGCCACAGCCTCCCTCCACCCCCCTGTAAACCTCCCCCCTGGAGGCTCTGACACAAGCACACAGGGCTGCAGCGGGGTGTGGGGAAGGGGACATGATGAAGTCACCGTAAGACGACAGTGACCGGGCCCACAGAAACAGTCACGTCTTTCTTGTATCGCATGGTGGTCAGTGGAGATGGTGCAGTATTGACGGGATAGCGTGGAGGTTGGAGTGATGTTTTCGTGATCTGCTGACCCGGGTTCGATTCTCGTTCAAGAGGATTTTTCCTCTGGAGTTAACATCAGTGCCGACTCCACTCTCCCCAAAAGTCCTTCGGATGAAACTATAAACCGAGGTCCCGTGTGCCGAACGCACGCAGAGCATCTTGCGCACACGTTAAAACCCGTTCCGCTTTTCGGAAGAGTAAGCCATTGTGTGCCGGTGGGAACGGATGGCAAAATTTACAAAACTGCATACACACGGGGACTGGATGAAAAAATACATAAGTGCTTATTCCATCATCCTCGAAATATAAAAAAGAGGGAAAATAACACCCTTTCTCCCAATAAAGACGTAAGCTCACATGGTACTAGCAGCTGAGAGCAGGTACAATACTCATTACAATATCTCGCACATTCCAAAATAATCCATACTTTGTAGAGGTGGAGGCATACTATGATCACTGGCACGGACAAGTGACATACCCAGCATGCATCTTGTGCACTGAAGAAGGGTGAACTCTCCGAGGTTTTTCTGGCGCCAAGCACACTAACTGAGAACGGAAGTCCATGAGTGTCCTGTCAGCAGCTTATCCAGAAGCTGGAGGAGAAATCCAGCCCAGTCTCCGGCCTCTGGCAATGACAGGTTTCTGTCAGCAAGGGTGAAGGGGGCGGCATAGCTCAGTGGTCACAGCACTCGCTTTCCCCCAGCTAAGGTTAAACAACATCGAGCGTGGTTACCACTTGGATGGGTGACCGTTTGTACGCCTTGGCTTCAGTACAGTCCCCCAGTTCACCCAGCTGTAAATGGGTACCTGTCCTATTTAGGGTCAGGGAAGGTAAAGCAGCGAGGGAGAGGAGATGGGCGCCGCCCTCAATATACTGGCCCAAGAGAAGTGAGGTCTCTGACGCCTCGCTCCCCTATGACCACATAGGCTATGGGACACCTACCTAAGGTGGCTCACTATGACTTCGAGGATAATGTCAAAACACGACACCCAGTGTACATGCAGCTTTTTGTCCTTCTATATGTTTGTCATCTGTTCTTGTGGGCACGAATGGCCTATTCTTTTGAAAGGTAGAACAAGTTTTAATGTGTGCGCAAGAGGATCACACACGGGGCCCCGGTTTATATATTTAAAGGACTTTCAGCGGGAGCGGAGTCAGTGCTGATGTTGACTGTTGGGAGGAGAATCACGGACCAGGTGTCTCGGTGGCGGCTCGAACACGGGCTCCATGCCGACCGTCACAGCGCGAGCGTAGTGCTCAAACCACTAGGTTCACCCCCCCCCCCCCCCCCCACCACCACCAACCTACCCACTTGCTGTGAAATGCAGATAGAAAGGACTTAGTCTGATCCAGATATGTGACCATCGAACAGTTCAGTTTTACCAAGCAGTTTTCACTGCAGGCAAACATGCAATGTGTAAGGTAAAGGTAAAGGTGTCCCATAACCTATGTAGTCATAGGGGAGTGAGGCGTCAGAGACCTCAACTTCTGAAGGGGACAGCATATTGAGGGCGGCGCTCATCTCCTCTCCGTAGCTGCGTTACCTTCCCTGACCCTTAAGAGGCAGATACCCATCTACAGCTGGGTGAACTGGGAGACTGTACTGAAGCCAAGGCGCGCAAATGGTCACCCATCCACTTGGTAACCATGCTCGATGCTGCTTAACATTAACTGGGGAAAGCGAGTATCCCGACCACTGAGCTATCCCGTCCCCTTTGTGAAGCCTTAGCATGTAATAACCATGTTTGTGGCTGACAACTCCGCTGATGAAAAACAAGGAGGTATGCTCTGGAAGGGGAGGCAAGTGGGGGGTGGGGAATTAATTATGTATGCTGGGTGAGGGGGCAGACGCCATCCTGACATTCCTCTCAAATCCAATGCTGCTTCTTCATGTTTATTCAACACAAATAAGAGACTACTTCAAAGCAAAGTCGTGTGTGTGTGTGTTTGTGTGTGTAAGGGGGCAAATGTCACTCGCTGATTGAGGTTATCAATCTCGTTTCCCATGAGCGGGAACAAAAAGTTGAACACTTCTAGTTACACACACACGCGCGCGCGCGCGCGCGCACGCACGCACGCACGCACGCGTTCACACACCTGTGCCCACACGGGCAGCCGCGCGCACACACGCACGCACGCACACACACACACTCACACACTTGTGTGCTTTGTATTTTCTGTTGTACATATGATTGTCTGCAGAAATGTGAAAACAGGAAATATCTCTTGTGCGGTCTTGCGAAAACACTGACTACTGAAATGGTGGCCATGTCTAGTGATAAGCACGTACAGAGAAGGGAAAGAGCAAAGTCTGAAGAAGAAGAAGAAGAAGAAGAAGAAGAAGAAGAAGAAGAAGAAGAAGAAGAAGAAGAAGAAGAAGGAGGAGAAGAAGAAGAAGAAGAAGAAGAAGAAGAAGAGGAAGAAGAGGAAGAAGAAGAAGAATGCATGTGATGCCAAAGAAGAAGAGGAAGTAGCTTTGTGTACATGTATAAACAATTTTATCATGAGAAAAAAAAAGTGCCTTTCAATCACTACCCTCCCTCACACTCTATATGGATGTCTGTTATTCTCGTGGTTGTATTGGGAAATGCAGATGCCAGTTGACCTGACTACCTACACTGTGGATGCTCACACCTCCTATGTCTGGTGCTGAGACAGGGGTTCGGGGTGGAAGTGACTGTGAGGAAACACACAGTTCCATTCATCCTCCCTTCAAACCATGCTCCACTGTTCCTAGCCTGTCTCTTAGCTCCAATTCCCCTTAGACACTTTTCTCATTGACCTTCAGTAACGGCTGGCATGGGGATGTAAGCTTTTTTTTTCGAAAACTATTTTGGCAGTAGGTGTGATATCAGTGAGCACTTTCTTCAACAGTTTTCGTCAGGGTGTTGTTTTTAAGTTGTTGTTTTTTTCTTTTTCTTTTGTCTTCTCTAAAACAGCGAACATCCAGATAGCAGTCTCCTTTGTTAATGCTCCTTTGTTCATACTTACTGTTGTGTCGACGTATACTTGTCTGTAGTTATTTAACAAGTTGCTGTTCTACCTAGTAGTGTCTGTTTCTGCTGCATTTGAAAATGGGATTGAGACTCAGTCTCAAAATGCTGCACACTTATAGACTGGCACTCTCCCCAAACCAGAGACTACCTGCCTCACCTGACACACACACACACGCACATACACACACGCACGCACGCTCGCACTCACGCACGCACTCACACACACACACACGCACACACACTATACATACATATACATGCTTGCATGCAGACGCATGCCGCTGGTAAATGGTACATTGCTGCATGGCAAAATGTGGCAATTCACTTCTAAATGCCAATGTCCTATAAAATGCGGTCATGTTTATTTAAAACCAACTTGACAGAAATGGCATCACGACGAAGAGCACATGCAAAAAACACAAATAAGCCCTAACCAAAACCACCAAACAAACAACAACAAAAAAGATTTTTCCCCAAATCAACAGATTCCGTCTAGCCAGCGTGGCTGGGAAAGCCATTTCCTAAAAACAGAGCATGTCTTCATGGAAAACAGCACGTTGCCTGTTCTCCCCTCTATCTGCTGCATGGCTTAGCATCAAGGTGTAGCAGGAGTAGCCTAGTCTGTACCGCCCACAGCGCTCCTCTCTCTCTCTCTCTCTCACCTGCTATAATGGATGCGGCGTGCGCTTAGCAGTTGCAGAGATGAGATTTTGATCATATCAATTTTGAAGATCACAGGGTTTGGGTGTGGGCCGTGTCTGGTGAAAATATGGATTTGATTTGTTTTCCGGTCTGTGAAAATCATCTGTTTGTGTACAAACCTGCTGGTGTCTCAATGGTCTCCCCTCCCCCCCCCCCCCCCCCCCCCACTCCAAGAGTGCACGCTTGATTGTGCACGTGCAGTGGAGTCATAATATGCATGTTGAAGATCACGTAGCCTGTGCCAGCATTCCCTGGCCTGGGTTACAGACATACAGACACTGGATAAACACTAGGGTTAAGAGGCGCAGAGAAGGCAAACTACAGATTGCAGTGCTGGCTAGAAGAAGTGTAGCTCTTTATAACGGTGGCCATGCCAGTTCTCTTCACTTCCTCGCTGCTCCCTGCTTTCCTTCTCCTTCCTCGCCCTGGTGTGTGTACGCGGTGGGGATTGTACTCAAAACAAGAGGGAGAGGGGAGTCTAGTGGTTAGAGCGTTAATCACGCAAGCTTTCAGGGGGGTTCGAGCAGCCACTGGGCCACCCACTCAAGGGGAAGACACATTGTAAACAAGAATTCCGAAGAAGAAGGGTGACTTATGTGATAAGCCTGCACAAGTTTTTTCAGCAGAAGAAACAGTCTCTTTTCCAGTCACTGCCTACTCTGTAATTGTACATCCCTGTCCGCAGTCTCTTGTAGCGCCTTCACACAGTCAGACACGGCCACTCAGACACCTTCAGCACACGCCTCCTCTTTCCAGTTTGAAGTTCAGCTTATAATTTAGCTTTGGCGGTGAGAGACAGGCCCATTACCCCGTCATCAACAATGGCCTCTGAAACCTGCCCTGTGCTCACTCCCCTTCTTTCCCCCAGACAGTTTACAAATGACGTTTCTGTCGAGTTCTCCGTAAATGGCTGGCGATTTGATGGTTGGGGTTTTGTTTCGTTTTTGTTGTTGTGTTTTTAACCCAATCTGTAGGCAGGTTTGCTATCAAGGAGCGCTTTGTCTTCGAGAACCTTAGGTTTGTCTTGGTTGTGCTGTCAGTGAGGTGAGTGTTTTGACAACAGCTGCAGTTTGTACAAGAAACACGCTCCTGATGTTGCGTTAGTATCAATGTGCTGATGTCCATAGACTAGTCATGCTGTTATCAGAGCTACTGGTTGTTGTGCTGTTGGTGTTCTTTCTGCTGTTCTTGGTATTGTATTGTATTGTATTGCATTGTATTGTATTACATTGTATTGCATTGCATTGTATTGCATTGCATTGTATTGCATTGTATTGTATTGTATCGTATTGTATTGCGTTGTATTGTATTTTATTGCATTGTGTTGCATTGTATTGCATTGTATTGCATTGCATTGTATTGTATTGTGTTGTATTTTATTGTATTGTTTTCTATTTTATACTACTTTCAGTCACGGCAGATTCCTCTGCTTCAAATTCGGGCTGTTCTCCCTAGGGACAGCGCGTCGCCACAAGAGCAGCGCCACCCTTTCCCCCGTCTGCATGTGTATCTGTTGCCATATCAGAGTGGCTTATTCTAAAGAAGTTTGCCAGGGACAACTCTCTTGTTGCCATGGAATCTTTAACGTGCTCTAAATGCGTGTTGCACACAGGATCTCTGTTTATCATATCATCCAAAAGACTAGCACCCAGACCATCACTCGGTCTAATAGATGGGGGGGAAGTTTCAGGCAAAAACGGGGATTTATTTTTATTTATTTATTTATTCTTTTACATCGAGGATAATAGAATAAGCACTCATGTGCTTTTTTACATCTAGTCCCCGTGTGTATGCGGTTTTGTAAATTTTGTCATTTTGTGGATCAAACCACAATACACAATCATGGACCCAAGACGTTTTGCTTTCTAAGCTTGCTGGTTTTCTCTAGACTAGCCATCCACCCTGAAGCCTAAGACTCAGCTTGATAATGCTGTGTCCTGACGACACGACACTTCTGCAAAGCTGGCTATAATTACACACATCGCCAACTTTCTTTTGCCATGACGAGGTTCAGTATAAGTGGTGGTGGTGGTGGTGGTGGGGGTAGGGGTGGGAGGGGGTGGTGACTGTTTTAAAGGCTGTCCTTGTCTTCTTGTTGTCCTTCTTTCCACTGTTCACTGACCATGATAGTGGTAGAGGTTATGGGTGTGCTGGTGTTATTAGTGAGATAGGCACGGCACAGCCTGGTGCTTAGAGTCATGCACATTGCGCTCGTGATCTGCTGACCCGGGTTCGCATCTCGTTCAAGAGGATTTTTCCTCTGAAGTTAATATCAGTGCCGACTCCACTCCCCAAAAATTCCTTCGGATGAGACTATAAACCGAGGTCCGTGTGCGAGCGCACCCAGAGCATCTTGTGCACACGTTAAAACCCGTTCCGCTTTTCGGAAGAGTAGGCCATTGTGTGCCCGTGGCAATGGATGGCACAATTTATAAAACTGCATACACCCGGGGACTAGATGTAAAAAAATGCACAGGAGTGCTTATTCCATTATCCTCCAAATTGGAACAGAGACTTCTCAGGAAAGTGTGTGTGTGTGTGTGTGTGTGTGTGTGCGTGCGTGCGTGCGTGTATGTGTGTGCGTGCGTGTGCGTGCGTGCGTGTGTGTGTGTGTGTGTGTGTGAGATTCCATGTTATTCTTTATTTCAAGGAAAATGGAATATGCGCCCATGCGTCACGTGTGTATGCAGTTGTGTACGTTTTGTCGTCCGTTCCACGGGCACAAATAGCCCACTCTTCCGAATACGGAATACATTTTAACGTGAGTGCAAGATGTTCTGCGTGTGTTCCCATACAGGAACCTGGTCTATACTGTCAGCCGCAGAAATGCGGGAAGCTGAGTCAGCACTGATGTAAGCCCAGGGGACAAATCCCCTTGACAGGGAGTGTGGGTGGTGGTGGTGGATCAAACCCAAGCCGTGAGATTACGTGAGTGCAACGCACTACGTTCCGACCACCAGCTCTATTCTGTCTGCATGTGCGTGCGTGCGTGCGTGTGTTTGTGTGTGTGTGTGTGTGTGTGTGTGTGTGTGTGTGTGTGTGCGTGTGTGCGTGCGAGCGCACGCATACATGCACTCGTGTGCACGCGTGTGTGTGCTTGTACTTGTAGCCTACACATACGTTCTATATCTACCGTTGATACGTGTGCTCGTACGCATGATCATATAAGAGTGTAGCATTCATAGTTTTCGTGGTCTGCCATGATGTCCCTTTGCTGATTCACGCTGTGCACCCCTGATAGCGCCAGGCTTGGTTTCCCACAGCCTCAGACCCTGCCCCCCCTACATAATCCACCTTGGCGTCCACCAGACTGGGGAACTACAGACAGACACCTGCAGTCACGTGTCGGCACCTGCACCATTCTTGCACAGGGCGAGGGCGGGAATGACTGAGCATCGAAGTGTGTGTGTGGTCCGGACCCCCGCCACTCGCTGCCCTCACAGC
This sequence comes from Rapana venosa, assembly GCA_028751875.1. Lineage (NCBI taxonomy): Eukaryota > Metazoa > Mollusca > Gastropoda > Neogastropoda > Muricidae > Rapana > Rapana venosa. The sequence goes on along the minus strand of CM054151.1, from coordinate 7,137,872 downwards.
GTGGACCACCCCAGTCCCTGCACCAGATAAGCACGAAGCAAAACATGGAGCCTGATGCATGCCCACCCTGGCTATACTGCCCCCCCTCCCTCCCTCTCTCCAGGGCACGGACAGAAAGAAGGGCGGGTGAGGCGCCATGGAGTGGCCTGACGGCGCCGCCTGTGTGCGGGGGTCCTGCCCCGTGGTAGATGAGCATCACCTGCCAGCCTCCTGAAGTGACTGACCTCTCGGCATTCCCACAGCGAGCCCAGTTCAGCTGAGGGGAACGTTTGCTTCCTTGTCGGGACAGAGAGGTGTTTAGCTTGATGTGGGGAGCAGGTAGATGAGGGTTTTGTTGTTTTTTCGTACCTCGGCTAGAACTCCGAGGTTACCAATGGTGAGATTTTGCGTATGGGACCGTTTTTGCCCTCCATGAAGGTACCGCATTCCAACTGTGGGTACATATCAGATCTAGTAATTAGGGTAAGCCTCTTCAGGAGAATAGGCAATGTGTGTCTAGTACGAAACATCGGTGTTGACTTTGAACATGGAACTATAACGGTTATCATTATAGAAACTTTGCCCTAAAATATGAATTAACAATAGTTTCTTCTCTCTCTGACTTTTAGCGTGAATAGCTGATCTTCTGCATGCGTATAGATGTATATATATATATATATATATATATATATATATATATATATATATCTGTATCGTTAAATGCCCAGACGCTGCTGTCAAGTTGCTAAATCAAACGCTGAGTTATATGCTCCCTTGGGATGGACATCACACGCTTGGCGCTAGTCAGCGTCCGGCACTTTCGCCATGGGGCAGCCGACACAGCTGGTGAGGCTCCGGAACTGAGCCGATGGCAGTTTATACCATGGATCGCATACAGCACCCCAGAGAGATGTTTTAGCGGGTTCTTAAAAGTGTTTAAGACAATGAAGAAAACATAAATACACAGAAGAAGGATTGCGAAGAAGAAGAATTTCGAAGCATTTAGAAAAAGAAGAAGAAGAAGAAAAATTCTGAAGAAGAAGAAGAAGAAGAAGAAGAAGAAGATGATGATGATGAACACAACAAACAACAACAACACACAAACAACAACAACAACAACAACAACAGCAACAACAACAACAACAACAACGACGACAAGAAGACGAAAACTACGCTGTATCGGAATGATTTGTCAGCTGAACGCAACTTCAGGCGTGTGGGTTGTCTACCCTACCAGGGCAGATTTGCTCATTACCCAGCGGAGAGAGAGGGGGAGTGAGAGGGGATGGGGGAGAGAGGGGGGGGGGGAGATGCTGGGGTGATGAAGCAGCCCCAGCTGCGTGTGTGTCCACATCAGGCAGGGATCTGGCCAGCTCACTACCCCCACTTCTTCCTTGTGCCGTGAGAGAGCAGTGGGCTCTTGTGGCGCGGCTTGAGGAGATAAATGAACACCTTTGCTGCTTGTGTGGTGTGTGTGGTGGGGGGGGGGGGGGGGGGGGGGGGGGGGGAGGGGGGGGTATGTGTGTGTGTGTGTGTGTGTATGTGAGTGTGTGTGTGGTGTGGTCTGTGTGTGTCTGTGGTGGTGTGTGTGTGTGTGTCTGTGTGTGTTGTGAGTGTCTGTGTGTGTGTGTGTGTGTGTGTGTTGTGAGTGTGTGTGTGTGGTGTGCGTGTGGTGTGTGTGTGTCTGTGAGTGTGTGTGTGGTGTGTGTGTGTTGTGTGTGTGTCTGTGGTGTGTGTGTGGTGTGTGTGTGTGTCTGTGTGTGTGTGTGGTGTGTGTGTGTGTATGTGTGTGTGTGTGTGTGTGTGGGCAGAGGAACGGAATGTACTTACGATGCCGCCCCCCACCCCGAAAAAAACCCACCCAAACCAAACCAAACCAAACAAAATAAAACCAAAAATGACAAAACAAAACCAACGAAACCGTGTGAGCCGGAGAAGATAGTGTTACTGATTCTTCATTACCGCATACTTGTCGTTCTTGCTAGCTTCATGGGCCGTGAGATTCCCCAGCTGTGATCTCCTCACGCCACTTATCCCCACCTCACCCACACCCAGCTTGTTAGGTGTTCAGGGAGAAGCCTGGAGTGAATCCTATGCTGCCATAAAGCTGCCATCTAGAGGAGGCCCGGCACTGCTGCTGGGTGGCTCCTTAAGCTACACACTTGCTTTAGAAATTCGCACCTTTCCTTCTGTTTCTCCATGTGACTTATATTCATACCACACGTACTGGGCCTAAGGTATCAACAGAAATGAAAACCAATTTTTGTAAAAGACTAGCCTGTGACTCAAAATTAGTGTGATTTTACACACATTTGGTAGGTTTGAACTTTTTTTTAGTTTTCAGCTAACACTGGTACCCCCTCAGTCCTTTATCGTCTGCTAGCTTCCTTACCGCAATATGCATGCGCGGGATCAACGCTGTAGGAACACAAGTAATCCTCATTTGATGGTCATTTCCAACTTTCTCGTGACCACCTGGTATTGCTCTATGTCCTCAATACCAACAACCAGTAAACGGTGCAGTTGTTCATTTGTCCGACTTGTACTCTATACAAGACATACTACCTGACCCGGCCGCAAGCTAATACAGGTGTGTAACCTTGTGTACTGATTTTTCTGATCCAACACCATGACCAGGTGGTGCTTTACCTCTCCTTATTGGACAGTTCCTAGCGTTAATTAGAACGAATGAGTATATGAAGCATGACTGATAGAGCGCATGTGTGCTTGTGTGCGTGCGTGCACGCGCGCGCATAAATTTGAAATCTGTTATTCATGATATTTGAGGAAGGTTGCATGCGTGCAAATGATTTGAGTGCAAGCGATTTAATTTGTTTGTTTTACAAGATTCAGCGCTATATAAATTCCTTAGATGATGATGATGATGATGATGATGATGATGATCCTAGTCCTGATGGAAGGGAACGGGAGGGGGGGTAACAATTCCACGGAAAGTATTAGGAATGGGGAGTTGGGGGAGGAGGGAGCATAGATAAAAACCTTTCTTAGGCAACACACTCATTAGTAGAACCATTCATCGCCAATGCAACGTTACCTAAAGACACTGCACTTACGCGTTGGACAAGTCTTTTGAATAACAAGTCAACACTTTGCTTATGTATCGAGGATCAATACGCAACTGTTAGGTCCCTTGTCTTTCGACTAAGACCAAATGTTCAGCTTGTAGTAGAATTAGAGCATGTTAGAGTGAAACCATATAAAGTTACAATTTCTGCACTAAGTGCAACATCCCACACCCCGGTGAGAGAGAAGAGAGAGAGAGAGAGAGAGAGAGAGAGAGAGAGAGAGAGAGAGAGAGAGAAGAGAGAGAGAGAGAGAGAGAGAGAGAGAGGGGGGGGGGGAGTATTGCAAATACCCAGAGGTGAACTGTTGCACTTGCTATATGCAGAAATTAAGCCCCTTTCCAAAGATAGCTCCACGAAATATAATTATGCTCTTAAGAGTGGTGTTGGGCTAGCCACTGAGAAGAGGCCGCCGGTATCATGATCACCGCACTTGGTCCACCAGCTCAACAGCGTTGTCAGTCATGGCTGTCAGCAGTGTGCCAGGCCTTGACACAGCTAGTGCTATGTTTGGAATGTTCAGTTGAGACTGTTTCATCCGAGACAAGTAGGCAGCACGGGTGTGAATCAGGGGTGGAGGTGTAAAGCACCTGCCGAACAGCGAATAGGCCAGGTTGGATCCTCGTTTGAGCTCAAACTGTTTTCTATTCACTACTCCTTAGGTGGTGGTGTGGGTGCTAGTCTTTCGAATAAGGAAATAAGTCAAATTATTTTGCAATACGCATTTAGCGCGCGTGCATTTAGCGCGCGTAAGAGAATCCACGGCAGCAAAAGAATTATCCCTGGCTTTTTTTTTTCCAGAAAAAGCCACTCTGAGAAGGAAAAAGATACATGTACCGAGAGGAACGAATGGGTGGCGCGTTTTGTGGCGACGCACTCTTCCCTAGAGAGAGCATCCCGTATTTCAGACAGATAAATCTGCCGTGTCTTAAAGGGTATACAATGCAACACAACACAATACAATACAATACACCACAATTCTATATAATGCACATAGACATATTGCATGGTGCACACACACACACACACACACACGCGCGCACAAAACACACACACACACGCACACTTACACACACACAGTCCCATGCCCATGCATTCACAGAGTGAGCAGCCCAAGATGTGTGTACATCAAGCAGAATGTTGTTTTATTGATCATCATCAGAGTGATATCCTAAACGAAAGAGGAGACAGACAGTAATGAGCAGTCATATGCTGGACACACACATGTCGTTATCTTCAAACCAACACTAACATCAGAACAGGACAAGTGCACAAGCGTTGCTGGAGAAATAACCACCGTCGTGGTATCTTTAACATGTAAAAGTGAAAGAAGACAAAGGAAGAAAGGATATAATGTGAATGAATTTGATGCTGCTTTCATAGCGCAACCGACAGAATTCGCAATTCATTATGCAGAGGGTTTTAGTATTTTAAATTGTCTCTCGATGACTCTCAAACTACTGCTTCTATACATGTCTGTCTCTCACTTTGTGTGTGTGTGTGTGTGTATGTGTGTGTGGTGTGTGTGAGTGTGTGTGTGTGTGTGTGTGTGTTCGCGTACACACAGGTGAGAGGAGAGAGAGAGAGAGAGGAGAGAGAGAGAGAGAGAGAGAGAGAGAGAGAGAGAGAGAGAGAGAGAGAGAGAGAGAGGAGACAGACAGACAGACAGACAGACAGACAGACAGACAGACAGACCTAGATATGCAATAACGAAATGTGTCGCGCTGTGAAAGTGTTTGTCCTGGTTCCACCTGTCAGCACTCCTTGCAGCTCGTGTTTCTGCTGTTTGTTGTCAGCTCTGTGGTGCACACTTTGCTGCAGGGTCAGTTGGTTTACTGTTCTGTTCCGCCGTTCTTGTTTTACTTCTCGATACTAAAGGAATAATGACCAGTCATTTAAGTTACAACGTAATCATGTTAAATGTCATCAGATGTAGCAACATAGAGCACGTGGCAATTTTCTTTAGGTGAAGTGTATTGTGGTGGGCAGATAAACAATGCTGCTGGCTGTAAAACTGATCAAATTATGCCTAAAACAGACCCTCTGCCACATCCTCTTTTGTCGGTCAGTCTGTCTGTCTGTCTGACAGTCTGTCTATCTGTTTGACTGACTGGCTATCTGTCTGACTGACTGTCTGCTTGGCTGTCTGTATGTCTGTCTGTAAGTCTTTTCTGTCTTTTTCTCACCAGATTTTTGTTGCACTATTTCTGTCGTTTGTACAATGAAGACAGCATCTGGTTCGTGAATACAAAAAAGTGATATTGACCATGAAGAAAAAGAATAAGAAGAAGAAGCAGACGGCGAGAAGAAGCACAGAAGCAATCACCAGTGCTGAAGTTAAAGCAGAATAACACTCAGCAAGAAAACCAGAGTCCACAACAACATTCCAACAACATTTCTTCTTTCACATTATGTTTGTCATCGGTACAATATGCAAAACATTCTCAAAAATGTGTCACAGCAATATTAAATCAATCAATACGAGTATGTGAACATTTGTTTATATCAATACATTCGTGATACAGCGAATTGACAGAGCACTCCTCTGTGTATGTACATCAAGATAAAAGAACTATGCTTGAAGACGGTACTTACAAACACACACGCACGCACTCATCTGAAGCTGTGACACCGGTCTTGATTTTGAAGCGACACTAAGTGACAGTGAAAGAGAGCAGGCAGTGACACAGTCACGTGGTCAATACCACCGCCTGACGTGACCGTTAACTCTGTCTACACTGGTCTTGGTTCTGCTGACAGTCTTGTTGTGTTTTCTGCTTTAGAAACAAGACTTGTCTCTGTGGTTTTGTCTGGTGCTTTGTGCTTTCTGGTTTTGTTTTTTGTTTTACAAAACAGAGACCCCGCAAAAACTAACAAATAAAGAAATATGCGAACAACTTAACTTAGTAACCAAACTGAAATTAAACCGTATTCATACTCAACACATTGATGCTCAGTATAACTGACCTGTCATCTTACTTCTGCAGCTCAATAGCCACAGCGAGTAACCTTGGTAAGTGTTTCCTGTCCTGGCTTCTTTCTGCGTCATGCGAGGAAGCAGCTGCAAGTACACCTGGCCCTGCAGCCTGTTGGTGTCAACATGCACAGCTGGGCTGCTCTGTAACGAGTGGGTCAGGTTTTCTGTCGCCCTCTCTCTCTCTTCCAGTTCAACACAGGCACTCATGCAGAACGGCATGGTCGTGTGGATGTGCTAGATTCAGCAACAGGCCGCATCAACACTCATTCCAAAACAATGGTCAAATACTACAACGCTTTGGCTCTACCCCCCAAAAAAACAACCAAAAAAACACAAAAACAAAAACCCCACACTCCTGGAGATCTCTCTCTCTCTCTCTCTCTCTCTCTCTCTCTCTCTCTCTCTCTCTGTCTCTCTCTCTCTGTCTCTATCTCTCTGTCTCTCTCTCTCTCTCTTGATTCTTTTCATTGCTATTTGACATTATCTTATGCGCTTTGATTTGTCTTTGCAAGATATAGCGCTATATAAGTTCCATGTATTATTATTATCATCATCATCATCATTATTATTATTATTATTATTATTATTATCATCTTGTTTATTGATTCATTGATTTATCGATGTTTGTTTTTTAATTTTTTTCGGCATGAGGGCCTGGTGCAGAGAAGCCTCTGGCCTAGTCAATTACCTCATTACGATAGAACAGTGGAGTTCTCTCTCTTGGTAGGGACAGGAGGTTGAGATTGAACTGGAGAGAGGGAGGGCGAGGGGGGGGGGGGAAGGGCAGATAATCATCATCATCATCATCATCATCATCATAACAATACTAACAATGGAGGAGGGGGAACAAACATTTTGACCTGGTAAAAGCTGTCCCTGTGGAACAGTGGTTGTACAACGAACAGATGTGGTGGTGGTGGGAAGGGGGGGGGGGGGGTTAGTGGTGGGGGTAGTGGTGGTGGTGGTGGTGGTGGCGAGATGTGGGTGCTAGTGGTGGTGGTGGTGGTGATGGCAAAGAGGGAGCAGCGTGTTGTTGTCAACATGCGACAGCTGTGCTGCTTTGTAACGAGTGTGTTAGGTTTTCTGTCGCTATCTCTCTTCCAGTTCAAGACAGGCACTCATGCAGAAGGACATGATAACTCGCCACATAGATGGGAACATGGCATCCATATCTTCAGACCGATGTTTGAAAGATAAACTCGACAGGGCTAGGGTAAATAAGCCTTCAATTACAATGTTTGTATGAAACTATGTCTTTAAAGCGATAGGTGGAAATATGGCTTATTTAAATCGGTGACTTGGAACATCTCTCTCTCTCTCTCTCTCTCTCTCTCTCTCTCTCTCTCTCTCTCTCTCTCTCTCTCTCTCTCTCTCTCTCTCTCTCTCAGTGCTGGGTTTCGAAAATAAGAGAAATCTTATGCGTAACTGGATTTAACATTGTTTGGTTGCAACAGGGTGTTGGGGATGTGAAAAAGTTTCTAAGCATATTTAAACAGAGGCTCATCGATATGTTTATTCAAGAATGGTCAGGAACTGTAAGAGATCGAGATAGATATCAACCATATAGATCATTTAAGACTATATTCGTAAAAGAAAGTTATGTTCTAGATATGGAAAATTATTGTTTTCGTGTTGCCATCACGCAGTTGAGGTTTAATGTACTCCCACTGAATAACAATGTACATCGCTATAGCGAATCTATTCATGATAAATTCTGTCCATTTTGTAAAAATCAGATCGAAAATGAAAAACATTTTGTGTTATTTTGTGCTACGTTTGAAGATTTAAGGGTCAAATTTCTAAAAGAGTCAAAAGAACTTCCTCTGCACATGTTACTTAGAGCCACTGATCCTATCCACAGATACAATTTATCTAGATTTGTGTTTCATGCCAGCAATAGGCGGAAGAAAATACTTTAAGTCTACAAGGTAACCAATCCTATGATGTACGTCTGTTAAACCACTTAAACATTTTCACCTTTGTTTATATCACGTATTATCAAGAATTCGTGGCATAACATAATCATGATTTTCTGTATCTCCCCCTTTTATACTAATGTCTATAACTGATCATTTCAGTATATGTGAAATGTAAACTGTGATTTGACAACTATCCTTATAATTTGAACCGTAGTAGGTATGAGATGTATATGATTTTCAGGTAACCAATGATTGTAGAATATAGATAGGTGCTGCTAAATAAGATATTTTCCTATTTTCTTTTCTGTATTGTATTGTGGCCTAAGGCCAATGTGCAATTAAATCATTTCAGAGTTTCAGAGAGAGTTTCTCACTCTCTCTCTGAAACACTTTATTGGAAAACTGCTACAATTTGATATACTCAATATGGATGATTTTTCTTAGCATCTTCTCTCTATGATTGGGTTATGGTTGATTTAAGGTTTATAATCATGTAATTTTCTTCTGTATTCAATCATAAATTGTATTGACATCATCTTTTTGTATGAGTTCGCTATATATATATATATATATATATATATAATAATATATATATATATTATAATTATATATATACTATATATGTGTGTATTTCTTCTTAATCAGTCATAAATCATTATTTGTTTGTGCATTTGCTTTGCCAGTGATATAAATGAACTCACTGTTCCATCCTGAGCCCAACAAATGTATTGTGGTCCAAGGCCAATGTACATTAAATCATTTCAGAGTTCAGAGTTCAGAGTTCTCTCTCTCTCTCTCTCTCTCTCTCTCTCTCTCTCTCTCTCTCTCTCTCTCTCTCTGTGCACGCTCGCGCACACACGCACGCCGGTGTGTGTATGTGTATGTGTGAGCAAGTGTGTGCCTCTGTGTGTGTGAATGTGTGTCTGTGTGTGCGCGCATAATAATAATAGTAATAATATAATAATAATAATAATAATAATAATAATAATAATAATAATATGATGATATGATGATGATGATGATTGATGATGATGATGATGATGATGATGATCATCATCATCATCATCATCATCATCATCATCATCATCAATGGAATTTATATAGCACTGTATCTTGCACAGACAAATCAAAGCGCTTGCACTCAACTCATTCTTACACAGTCAAGCAACCAATAGCAAGTACTAGTTATAACAAGTCCTAATGTACACACACACACACATACACACACACACACACACACACACACACACACACACACACACACACACACACACACACAACACACACACAAAACACACACACACACACACACACACACACACGTTATACACTTGGCAGGTGATGGAATTTTTGGCTGTTGAAAAGCAGGGACAGCTATGAAATGAAACAGGAGAGGAAAATCTTAGGTTTGAAACAAATATATCTTGAGGCTGGATTTAGAGAAAGTGTCACAAGAAGGCCTTTGGCGAAGAGAGATCGCATGCGTGCCATGTGTGTGTGTGTGTGTGTGTGTGTGTGTGTGTGTGTGTGTGTGTGTGTGTGTGTGTGTGTGTGTGTGTGTGTGTGTGTGTGTGGTGTGTGTGTGTGTAAGTGCGTGCGTGCGTGTGTGTGTGGGGGGGGGGAGGCGCACTTTTTCAGCTCGATCTGTAAGGTGAAAAGTCCCCAAAGTGACAGACTGGCTGAGAAGATGGCTCCAGTGCAGCAAGCAGTTGTCTTTTCTACCCGGCAAAACCTGATCCAGATGTAGTTTAGACCCTAACCGTCAACACCAAAGAAGCTTTCTAACATAAGCCCCCACCCTTCCCCCTACAACCTAGTCCATGCAATCAAAACTCATATCTAAGAAATACTGCAAAAAATTGATTAAAAAAATAAACAGCTGAAAAAGTTGAAAACAGACAGGTGTAATGTTTAGTATGGTGATCATCCAGAGCTGTGTAAAAAAACATGACATGCACCTAGGTTTCCTTGAAGGCAGTAGGTACACAGCAGACAATCTTCATCGTTGGTTAAGTGCTTCCCACACAGCTGAGGTGTGCTGTGCTGTGCTGTGCCAGAGGCTGAACAAAACGTGGACCACTCTATAAGCAGGAGAACACAGCACAGCAAAACCACAGCCGTCTGTACAGGGCCACTATTGAGAGTGACATACAGGAAACTGACAGCCAGGAACAAGTGACCATCAGCTCTTCAGCTTTCTTGGCTGTGTGTACTCTCCGTCTCTTCGTCCATCAAGACTTCAAAAAGCAGTAACAATCTATCACAATTGAGTGATGTAACAACAAGAACAGCAATAACATCAGTTGTTTTATGTGATACAGACAGCATAAATGGTCCTGAAAGCGTTCATCATGCGATACCAGCAACCATAAGATCAGGTGTTGGCATGTAATGCACACAGCATGAAGTAAACAACCACAACAACAACAACAGCTTCATTTTGCCCACAGTCGAGCACACTGCCTGGAGTCGTGTCCGAGTTGCAGGATGACTGGTTCAGGGTGTGAGGTATCGATCATAACAAATCGTATTAAGTGACCTGTTCGTGTACATACTGAACCACACAGTATAGAACAGTCTTACTTTGTTGTGGTTGTTATGTAGTACATCATGATCTCTCTCTCTCTCTCTCTCTCTCTCCACATAACATGGCTTCATTGTTAGCTTCCATGTGAAGCTGAATAGTATTTCGCTTCTGCAATAATGAAACAAAACAAACATGTCAAAGCACGCCTACTTACCCATGTACAACAATAACAGTTATAAATCAAAATGTTTTTAAATCAACGTACTCGTACACAAACATATATAATTATAGGACATCTCTGCAGAGAAATGCACTCGCATACACATAAATAGAGAACAAAGTGTGAAAAGACATGAATTTGCAATCACCTAAACGTACATGACTAAAAGTGTCTGTAAATCCCGGATCACCAAGTTGTTGCCCCTCCTTGTGCAGTGTGTGTTTCTCGGGGCACTGCCTGGTTTCCAGCACAGTCACGCGGTGCTCTCCTGTTGGTGGCAACAATGTCAACACGTGCTGTATCAGAGCTACTGTAAGCCGAATGCTCAGCGAGTATCAAATTCTGTTATAAAACTCGGAGAGGTATAGCAGCAGCAAATGGAAATCAAAGTACATGTGCATTACGAAAAGAACATATGTGAACGCAGAGCATCAAAGTAACATGCTGTTTGTAACCCCACCCACCATGACGGTTAGTGGTGTTGGGGCTTGAAATCCACAAGTATTACATTGTTTTGAAAACAAATGGACTCCGTATAAGGCCTTGTTTGAGGATGAAAGCTAAGTCTATGGACATCTATTGAACACCCTGACTGCACTATGGCCACGTTTTCTGTTGCATGCATGACAGTCATTTACAGCTAATCAGATATAGAACACTAACAGAAAAATATGGATTCCAACCTATGTAAAACACACTATGTTTGTTGCGATCTGTGTGTGTGTGTGTGTGTGTGTGTGTGTGTGTGCGTGCTTTTCCTCATTTCTTTATTCGTTTCTTTATTTTATAATGTTCCCCTCTCTCCTTTTCTGAATATATTTCCATTGCTGACTGTTTTCTATATATCAAAAACTGTACTGTCTTGGTATATAACAATGTACAACTTGAATAAAAAAAATAGTGTAACAAATTGTTTGAAATCCGTGGAACAAATGTCAGTACTGACGAAAGTGAGCCAGGCTTCACTCCCCTTCTCTTCCACAGCAGAGTCAGAGGTGTTTCCCATGTGAGGGATCTGGGGCGTCATAAGAAGGGACACCTTGAGAGACGTGACAGTGAAAGCCACTACTTTCGCGATATGGACAGGGGGGGGGGGGGGGGGGGGGGGGGGAGGGGGGAACAAGTGAAATGTACACAGTGTCCCCAAAACCAGTGCTCTCAACATGTCAAACCAGTATCAACAGTGTACAGGTGAAGGATGGAAACAAGATCACGTCAACAGTTTGAATAGATCTTAACATCAGCATAAAACAATAACAAGTAGACATGTTCTTTCATGACAATGTTATAGCAGGTGTCATCCTCTATGAAGCGGTCAGTTTTGTCCAGCTGTTTACAGTGACATGTTTATGGTTGCTGCGGTGAGCTTACACATACATGCGATGTGACTTTTTCTATGCCTGGCAAACTCTTAGAGATGAAGAAAAAGCGCATTGTGATTCAAAATACAGTCTGAAAATCTACTATCCACACGTGGAAACACAATAATACCATAATCCTGCCAAAATATGAGTTGTTAAAAAAAGTGATTTGCACCTGCACAAACAAAAAACCCCAACAAACAAAAAATATATATAGAAAAAAGATCAGTAGAGTTTCAGTTGATCAAACATATACACAGACAAACATGAATGAGCAGACATCCAAGACCCAGCCCAGAACATGGACTTGAACAGACGCAAAATCGAAGCAACAACAACAACAGCAACAGCAACAGCACGCTCTTTCTGTAGCTGATACATGTACGTCAGTCACTGAACCTTCCTCTCCGCCCTGCTTTCTTTCTTGCCTACCTTCGCCTCTCCATCTTCTGTCTTCTTCTCTTCAAAGGGATTTCTTCAAAGCAACCTTCCCAGCCTCCAGCTGTGGCCATCATCATGACCCCCCCCCCCCCCCCCCCCCTCACCAGCCCCCACCCCCATCCAGACTGATCCCCCCACATCCCTCCCCCCCCCACGTCCTGACCCAGCTCCCTACACTGCCATCTTCAGATCTGGTATCCGCCAGGTACATGAGGAAGGGAAGGAGTACCTCCCCAATCATTCTGCAAATATACGCAGTCCTTTCTGATACTAGCAGTAAGAGCTGGAAAATAGTCTGAGCGCTGACATGAAGTTGAGAGTGTCGTCTTACCAAACAGGGCTGTGGTGCAACAGCTATCTGCATCCTTGTTGATACTTGAGGACGTTTCCAAAGGTAGTACAGAACAATTGCGCTCGATTAGTTAACAAGGGTCAACATTTGAACCATAGATATATTTGTAGCCTTATTTTTTTTATTTCATGTTGTATGTTGATATTTGTTTTCAATAAAATGATTAAATTCTATGTATGGTTACAGGATAACAAATTTCCGATTTTTCCAAAGGGTTGAAAATAGTGGATGCAAAATCTAGATAACAATTGAACAACACTACGCTTTCTGTCAACTTTTGTTTTAATTTATTGTTCTGTGTTTTCTGATTCAGAAATCAATCAGTGGGTTTGTAAATTGCTTTGTATCCAGCTGTCACATTAAGCTAAATATTAATCTTTTCTTTCTAAAATTTGTGTTGACATGGAAATTCAGAAAAAAAATCTATGATACAAAGACAGAACAACTAGCTTTCTGCAGATCTTTGGGTCTTCTTTGTTTTGTATTTTTTTTCTTGTTTGTCCTACATTGTTCCCATGTCTGTCTCTCCATCATCTCTCCTCTCCCCTGTTTGCCTTCAGAGTCATTTGCTTGCTACATCCAGCCCCCCGCCCGCCCACTTTCTGTAACTACTTTGAAACTTTTTTGAAGACGAGGTATGGGTGTCTTTCTGGTCAATAGAAAATAGAAACAATGGCAATAGAGAGAAGACAGACCCCTGGGTTAACAGACAGGTCTGGGTTTACCTTGTGTGAAGAGATTGAATGAAAGTGTCTGCAGAATGTCGATGTATGCAGACAGACAACAAACTTGGTGATATGTAATCTCTCTCTCTCTCTCTCTCTCTCTCTCTCTCTCTCTCTCTCTCTCTCTCTCTCTCTTTCTTTCTCTCTGTCGCGCTCTCTCTCTGTCTCTCTGTCTTTCTCTCTCTCTCTCTCTCTCTCTCTCTCTCTCTCTCTCTCTCTCTCTCTTTCTCTCTCTCTCTATCTTTCTCTCTTTCTCTCTCAAGAAAAAAGTAAGCGCAGATAAAATCTTTGTATACTTAACTGACGACGACACACGGCAAGACAGATAGACACAGCTACAGACACAAACACACAGACAGCTAGACAGACAGATACACACACATACAACACACACATACACACAAAACACACACAACACACACACACAAAACACACACACACACAACACAAACACACACACAAAACACACACAAAACACATACACACACACACACACAAACACACACACAACACACACACACGCGCGCAGGAACACTCCAGAAGCCAAGTCAGAACTTCTGCGACATGATATACAGAGAATCTTATTCAATGATTAGAGAAAACATCAGCAAAAAAGCAACACTTTCAGCTTTAAAAGTTACCCAATATGTGAAGAAACACAACAACGATAATCCTGTTCAAAGCAGTCATGTCACACAGCGTTAAACATCAATAAACATTCGTCACATTGAAGCGACATCATGGACATGGACACGATCAGCATTTCATGTCGTGGCCTTCAACATCAACTTGACAACATCAATCAACATGACATCAATAACGATCAACAGTGTTCTCCCTGCATGAAGCAAGCACAACACAAACTGATGTAAGAACTGTCCAGCACTGCTGGGTTGTGTGTGTCTCCAAACCACAGTGCCTTCACCAATAGAAATACTGAAAACACAACAACACCTGTATAGCGTCTTTACCTTGCTTCCAAAAAGTGTGTGACAGTTTTTTGCATTATATACAAACAGAGCTTGTACAGGTGATATCAGAAATAAATGGTACAAAACTGACAATACAATCCTGATAAAATCCTGTTGTTGTCAACATTATTTATCTCTTCAATAAGTATACATGGCATTCACATTTCATTTGAAATTGAAAAAAATAATGAGTTGAAAACCAAGTGCAAGATGAACTCCTTTGAAGAAGAAGAAGAAGAAGAAGAAGAAGAAGAAGAAGAGGGGGAAAGGAGGAGGAGGGGGAAGAGGAGGAGGAGGAGGAGGAGGAGGAGGAGGAGGAGAATATTAATTTAAAACTAGACGTAATCGAGAAACGAAAGAGGATTCCTTTTATCTTATCTTTTCTACGTACGTTGTATGCTTCTGTCTGTCAATTTGCCAATAATTTCATCACCTGCCTATATATTCACACACACACACACACTCTCTCTCTCTCTCTCTCTCTCTCTCTCTCTCTCTTTCAGGTTTGTTTATTAGCTCATTTGTTTGTTTGTTTGTTTGTTGTTTGAGTCTTTTTTATTTACTTGAAATTTTTTATGCAATTATTTACATTTGAGATGTTTTGGGCTTTTTCCTTTGCGTTTTTCTTTGGGGCAAAGGGAATGGGTGGGTGGGGTTGAGGGCATGGTGTAAAGAAGCTGTAAGCTTATCCATTTACCCTCAATAACAAATTCTCGCGTACGTACGTGCGCGCGTGCGTGTGTGTGTATGTATGTGTGTATGTATATGTGTGGTTCTTTATAGAGCAGATACCCCCCCTTTCCCCCCCGAATGACCCCCACAAAGCTGTCCTCTGTTCTGTGAAATCAAAGAACAGAGGTTTTTTTATTAATCTGTCGCCTTTCAGCTTTGGAACAGGAAAGACTATCACAGCGCGCGGTGCAGTCCATAAACGTTATCTAAAGATAAAAGTGTCCCATACCTATGTGGTCGTAGGAGAGCGAGGCTGCAGAGACCTCAACTTCTCAAGGGGCCGGCATATTGAGGGCGGCGCTCATCTCCTCTCCCTCGCTGCTTTACCTTCCCTGACCCTAAAGAGGCAAATACCCATTGACAGCTGGGTGAACTGTACTGAAGCCAAGGCGCGCAAACGGTCACTCATCCACTTGGTAACCACGCTCGATACTGTTTAACCTTGGCTCTGGGAAAGCGAGTGGTCTGACCACTGAGCTATTCGGTCCCCTAAACGTTATTTAGCATTTGCAAACAAAACCAAAACCTAACTAGCGGATGTTGTCCAACTGTCTAATCCATTCTATCACTGTTCCGAGGTATATGCTGACTAGTTGTGTGCACGTGTAACCCACACGGACTGACATGGGTCTGTGAGAGCACGTGTAACAGCTCTCTTCTGAATGCAGGCACGCCTCAAGGGGAACACGGCATGGTCTAGTCTGTTGGTAATGTTACCTTGAATGCGGTAACCCATGGTTTATCAGCCAGTGAAGAGATTCGAACCCTCAACATAAGGTGCTACTCTTGTTCACCAGGCAGCTGCATTGGCCTGCTGAAAGCTTTGTCAGCGCCCCCAAACTTTGATTGTTAACAATGTTATGTGTTCTGTGTTGCTGAGATCAAAGTATTTTTGATTTAGTGAGCTAATAGAACTGCTTGTGATATCTCTCTTGGTCTACTAGTAGTATTCCCTCTCTTAGTGATCTTAGTGGAAAGTGTTTGATATCTAAACAGTCTAACGATATTATTCCTGTCTAATGCTTAGGTTTTCTTCTCAGAGTGACAGAAACTGGACATATCTCAATTACTGATGTACATTCTCAGGTTATTATTCCCAACTGTTTAGTTAGCACACTTTTTACATTGACATTTCTCAGATACACCAGTGCTTTAATTACCATGTTTTCTAAAAGTGCAGTCTTATTATACATTCCTTTTACCTGAACAACTGAGGACTATGTTATGTCAGTGCCTGTGTTTGATGATTCTGCACTGTGGGAGGTCATCCGTCTATCAGTCAGTCAGTGATCCAGAGTGCCAGCATGACAGCAGTCCTCCCATCAGTGTCACACCGTCCACCCATCACCATTGCCTTTGCTTCATCCAATCCATGTGGTTTCTGAAATCTGCATGACATCATTGCATCAAACATTGCACCCATCAACAAGCAAGGAAACAAAGACCCGCTCTTCATTCCAGACCAGCAGTGCAGCTGTCTTTCTGTGGGCTGGCTGGTCAAGTGCAGGCTGACAGAAATCCCGTCAACGGCCAGTGAGGCTGCTCAGCCACTGCACACTGCAGACTATTCAGCATGGCGGCTCCTTGATCAGCTCTTGTTCCATAGTCTAATTCAGCAGTCTAATAAAATGTCCGTTTCCTAACAAACTGAACCGTCAACTGTTCACAGATCAGTCGTTGGTGGTTCTGAGTTCTGCAATTCACTCACCAAACATTTGTTGTGTAATTCGTAACTGTAGTAAACAAAAACAACAACAAAACACCATAAGAGTTTGTTCCTTCCCTGACCATGGTTAGAGATCAGCTACACGCTTCTTTCAGTTAAAAGGCCACAGGTCAGCTGTCTGGACTCTTCACGCTGTATCAGCTGACACTGTCAGTCATCAACAGGTCAACGCTGTATCAGCTGACACTGTCAGTCATCAACAGGTCAACGCTGTATCAGCTGACACTGTCAGTCATCAACAGGTCAACGCTGTATCAGCTGACACTGTCAGTCATCAACATGTCAACGCTGTAATCAGCTGACACTGTCAGTCATCACAGGTCTAACGCTGTATCAGCTGACACTGTCAGGTTTCTCAACAGGTCAGCTGTTCAGTGACACTTCAGTATCAACAGGTCAACGCTGTATCAGCTGACCTGCATCCTCAACAGGTCAACGCTGTATCAGTGACATGTCAGTCATCAACAGGTCAAGCTGTATCAGTGACACGTCAGTCTCAACAGGTCAGGGGTCAAGCTCTTACAGCTTTCGCTTCCATACTGTCAACTTCACCACACTGAATTCAAGGCCCGCAGCCAATCAAGTGTCCATGGTCTTCAGGCTGAACTCAGGAGCTGAGGCACACAGGCTGGTGTGTCTCTCTGGCACTGAGGTGACTTCAGAATGCAGGACAGGTCACAGTGTTCCTGCTGACTCCTGACCTCACACAGTCACAGGTGTTCAGTTGTAAACACACACAGCTGACTCTCAGTGACGTGCTTATCAGCGGCAGGTCAGCTGCTACACCCTCCACACATCTGCTGCGATGTCGTCAGCTTGAGATCAAGTCACTTTAAACTGAACATCACAGGAGATACGAACGACTTTGTTATGTGGGACTCGGCATCAGCAAGGAAGCAGTCTTTCCAGTGTCACTCCTCTTGGTCTTCTTACCACCCCTGCATCAGGCCCTCTGTTCATTTCATTCTCTGAACTCAGCAACAGAGACAAAACCATTCAACTGCCTTCTCTTGAGTGTCAACATTATCCATAGACCACCCACTCCATTTTTGTGTTCTGAAGTCTGAAACTGTCACAAATAAAAAGTTTCATTCTTCAAGTCTTGAACCGGACAATGGCATGGAATCAGTCGTGTAGGTCCTGGGGTCAGTTGTGAAGTGGTCCTCCCAGTGCTAGCTGCTCGCACTGTGGACTAAGCTTCACTGCAGTGTTTAAGGGTCACACTCTGAACTCAGAAGCCACCTGCCCAGCATCCATTCTGTTGTTTTATGACTGAGCTTTCACCTTTGCCACACAGCAGTCTTGCACACAGAGTTACGAAATATGTTGGTCACTACAGTACCTCAGAGAGGGGTTACGGGAGCAGTTGAGATGAGATGATCAGTGATTCACTTTCTTCAATTCTTATCATGGAAGCACCAATACTGTCTACTGGTGATCCCGATTCGGTCGCTACACACTCACTCCAGAGACCTGTACTGGCTGCGGGATCTACTCTGTCTCTCCACACTAGTGTTAAACACCACAACCAGTCTGTCACCCTGCCTTCACATGCCACAAGATAGCTAGCTCATTCCCTTTCTTGGAGAAGGACTTTGAAATAAACACACGTCACTTTGCTTTCACTCTATCTCACCCTCAGCTTGACATTGAAAGAATGGCTTGTGTCACCCTTCAAATCTCTGTCCTCTTAGCCCTGCCTTCCATAGGTGGAGTCAGCTCCACGCCAGTTCCCTGTCTCACTCACTTCAGCTGACAGCTTAGGAGGGATCTTTATCAGCTTTACTTTGACCAAGGTGGACAAAGTCACCGTACAGCCTGGACTTCACCAACTGCCCATTCTGTCTGTCACTGTACAGCCTGACTACACCAACTGCCCATTCTGTCTGTCAGCTGCTTTCTGTCCAGTGCCCTGACCATGCAGCTTTGATGCTGCACACTGCCAGTCCAAGATTCCCTTCTGCTGGCAGTGTTGCTGAGAACCAGTCATTGACTACCCAGCAGCCAGTGCTTCCTTCTGAAGGTCAACGGTGATGTAGCCACTGACAGAGTCTGCTGCATTGCGCACAGTCCTGCACACCAGTAGCTTTCTTTGGGGATAAAAATGGTCAGCTTCAGTAAAACTACCAATGAACTTTTATCTTCTTATTTGTTTATTAAAGTTTATTTATCTATGTGTGTAGAGCTAGATAATACCATACAGTGCTATTCTTATTTCTTTTATTCTTTTATTTCGAGGATAATGGAATAAGCACTCGGGTGTTTTTGTACATCCAGTTCCCGTGTGCATGCAGCTTTGTACATTTTGTCATTCGTTTCCGTTGTTATGATGACTTAAGCACAGCTACCATGATTTGTTTAACTTGTTATATTCAATGCACAGTAGTTTTTTTAATTTCATTTTTCTGACTAAACTCATGTATCTCTCTTTGTCTGAAAAAGAATATAACCAGCTGTTGCTATTTGTAACAAAATGAACACAGTATATGTAGCTTAAGAAAACAAATGGTGATTAACGACTTGATCTTTTACAAATGATTGACATATTTCATTCTTTGTCGGTACCGACACGTAATTTTGAACATAATTTGCCGATTGCTATAAGAAATCAATATTCCCAGTGTAGTGATACTGCATGCGCAAAATATTTTCTTCGAACGGGAGAAAAAAAACTTTAATCTCACTTATTCTATTTTTAAAAAACCCAACCTTTAATGTTATTCATTCTGAAAAAAGTTAATCTTTTTTTATTCTGAATCCGGAGTTACAGAATGTCACGTTGTTTTTCCGCTTGTAGTCAGATGATAACAAATACTATATACACACACACAATGAGCTCAGGCACAAAACATGGTTCTCTGTGTAGGAGATGCAGGATATGCTGGTCACGCTTTGTAAGCACATCACTTATGCTTCTTCAGGAGGAGCTGAAACTCAAACGCAGGTAGCCTGGTACTCAAAGCCGACAGGAAATGACGCAAACATAAACATGGGTGCACATCCGAAAGGGAGGTCACTCGACAGTGACTGCGGTCAGTGCTGACGTCATGAGGACTGTACAGGTCAACATGGCCGTCAGCCGACAGGTTCTGTGCAGAACCCTCTTTCATTCTCACTGACCAGTGGTAGCTGCAAGGAAAATCTCCACACACTCTCCTCTCTTCTCCTCTCTCTCTCCACTCACTGTTTGCAGCGGAATATTTTCTTCAGCTCAGTGCGGAAGTTCTGGTTCATGAAGGCATAGATGATGGGGTTGACGACGTTGTAGAAGAAGTACATGTAGAAGACCATGACGGGCGCCTTGATGATCTTGAGGGCGATCAGCCAGGAGGGCAGGAAGGACAGGATGAAGACGATGGTCACCACGAACAGCATCAGCGCCGTCTTGATGTTAGCCATGCGCATACGCTCGATGCGCGTGCGGGACATGGGGGCCCGTGAGGAGCCGTTCGTGGGCACGCTGGACTCGTCGCCCACCCCGGTGGTGGTGAAGTCGTCTGGGCGGATCTTGCTGTTCTCCCCGTTGGCGTGCGACAGCTCCAGCGCCACCGTCACCTCGGAGGGCTCGCCGTTGGCCACCCCGGAGGAGTCGCGCCACAGGAAGCAGCACCTGGCGCTGCGGATGCGCAGCTTCTTGCGGCGCTGGGTGACGACGGAGCGGTAGATGAGGCTGTACAGCACCAGCACCGCCACGCAGCTGACCAGGAAGAAGCTGGAGTAGATCTTCTGCAGCGACTGGAAGAACTTGAAGTTGACCAGGTTGGGGCGCAGGTCACACTGCTGCTTCATGATGGGCGTCACGATCTTGGAGCCGGTGAAGGAGACGGAGGTGGAGGTGGTGGTGGAGCGGCGGTCAGCAGGGTCAGGTTGTCCGGCCACCCCGTGACGTTGGCGGGGAAGGAGGAGGGGGAGGAGGAGGGGGGGGAGGCGCTAGCGGCAGCGGCGGGGTACTCCTGAGACAGGTCCAGCTCGTTCTCGGCGTAGATGCTGTAGTGCATGGAGATGACGGCGCCGATGCAGAAGATGAAGAAGGCCAGGCAGGCGATGATGATCTTGGCCCTGCGCTGCGTCATCCAGTGCAGGAAGGGGTGGCAGATGCACAGGTAGCGGTCCACAGCGATCACCACCATCACGAAGGCCGAGAAGGGCACGGTGGTGGTGATGAGGAAGTGGTACAGCTTGCACAGAAAGTCCACCTGCACACACACACACAGGCACACACACGCACACACATGCACACACACAGGCACACACACACATGCACACACACAGGCACACACACACACACACATACACACACACATGCACACACACACATGCACACACACATGCACACACACACATGCACACACACACCATGCTCAGCAATACAGCATGGAGAAGCCAAACCACTTTGATATCAAAGTGAATATGAACAGACGTATGAAGCAAACTGATAGCAGTAGAAAATAGAAGCAGCATATATAGTAATAGTGTTTTATTGGTGCTGGTAGTAGTGGTAGTAGTAGTAGTTGTTGTTGTTGCTGTTCTTGTAGTTGTTTTTGTTATAGTAGTAGTAGTAGTAGTAGTAGTAGTAGTAGTAGTAGTAGTAGTAGTAGTAGTAGTAGTAGTAGTAGTAGAAACAGTAGTAGTAGCAGCAGCATTAGTAGTAGTAGTGATACTTTCTTAATGATCATGATGGAAATGATGATGACGAGTTAACGAATAAGGATGATAATGTAGACGTCGACAACGACGATGACAATGACGACGCCTCCGGCGACTATCATGACGTTGGCGATAATGAAAACAGCAATGAAACTGATGATAATCATAACGAAAACAATGACTCAAGGCTACTTTATTATCTTATGATAAAAATGATAAGTGGCCCATTAAAACTACATAACATACATTCACAATACGGATACAAGTCTATCATACATATCGACATAAAACACCATCGACATCACACACACAAACATGCAGTAGACGCCTGCACGCATATATAACATGATACATATGCACTCACTATTATTAGATAGCACATGGTTTCATTTAAGAATCCCGTAAAAAAACAACAACAATGGTTAAGAAGTGGAACTGACTTGGGTATAACGCTGTATCTGGTTCTGTCTATTTTTGTCTTTGGCATCCATAGATTTCCGCCAGACAGAAGCAGTGGACAGTGTTGTGACATCACGTGTGTTTTATCACTGGCAATGCCTTTTTGGTGGCACGAATCACATGTGACGAACTTAACGTCGTTTGCTTTCCACCAACAAACTCACCACACACATTCACATGTTCAATATTTTGATGATTTCCACACGCAGTCTGCTAAACTAGCTTAAGACTCATACCATAAAGCTGATTTTAATAATTCAGTTATAACATACGTACACAACGTTTTGTTTTTAATTCGTTAATTGGGGCTTGATACAAAATATTATTTATCGGCAACTCCTATGAATGCAACAGTATATGTAGAGGTCTGCCACAACTCTGTATAACTTCTCGTTCTACGACAGCTCAGTCAGAACACCGACGATGTGAGCTTTAAAAAGAGGCTGGATCAGTTCTACAGCCTATCGCGTGGGTAAAGTGAATGCAATAGACTGTTTCAACCACCACTCAACGGAACAGAGTGTTGCAGAATTCGCAGGTGTGTTCCGATTTAGAAACAAGTTACTGCGACAGGACTCTGATCGCATGGGAGGTAATCTGATTACCGCCCCGTCACAAGAATAAAAGCAGTTAAATGCATTACAGATTAAATTCAATTTCGAGAACTGTATCCAGATGTTTCTGTTCTTGTACTTTTTCAACTTAATGTGCCTTCAATAGCACATCAGGAAGTGGAGAGGGGGAAATGCATCACCGACAAGGATACTGATTCTTTTTCTTCATATCCATAATTTGTGCTCTTTATTGTGGAATGAATCTGTAATGTGAATATTTTCACTTGTCTTCATCTGCAAGTTCTGGTTTTGTTAATTTCACGTACCATTTTAGGGGTTTTCTAAAAATAAAATCTTGACTCTTGAATGGGATACTGATGCTGGCGAGCAGGGGGAGGAGGAGGAGGAGGAGGAGGAGGAGGGGGAGGGGGAGGAGGAGGAGGAGGAGGAGGGGGAGGAGGTGGAGGAGGGTGGTGACTGACCTGCAGTTTGAAGAAGAGGAGCTCCATGGTGATGGTGAAGGGGATGGTCACCAGACAGGTGATGAAGTCCGTGCCGGCCAGCGCCAGGATGAAGATGGTTGACGTCAGCTTCTGGGGAGCACAAGTACGTCACGTGACGTCATATCACAGCCTGGCATGACGTCACTAACACCCTGTCCCCTAACTGGTATAACGTCACTAAGTCATGGTACCTGATTCAAGGGGGATATTTTCCTCCGGAGTTAACATCAGTGCAGACTCCACTCTCCCCAAAAGTCCTTCGGATGAGACTATAAACCGAGGTCCCGTGTGCGAAACGCACGCAGAACATCTTGCGCACACGTTAAATCCTGTTCCGCTTTTTCGGAAGAGTAGGCCATTGTGTGCCGGTGGGAACAGATGACAGAATTCACAAATCTGCATACACACGGGGACTGGATGTAAAAAAGCACATAAGTGCTTATTCCATTATCCTCGATATAAAAGAATAAAATAAATAAATAAATAAATAAAATGACGCGTGTCACACTTCGTGAGCCATCCTAGTGCATGACGTCATGTCAGCGAAAGTCTTTTTTTCTTCATGTCACGTTACGTTACATCAGATCACAATGCATTGGGTAAGGCACACTTTAATAGAACATACATACATACACACCCAAACACACACACACACATACGCGCGCGCGCACACACACACACACACACACACACACACGCGCGCGCGCGCGCGCAAAAACACAAACACACGCGCGCGCGTACACACACACACATACACACACACGCGTGCGTGCACGCACATACACTAACACGAACGCATGCACACACGCTTACACACACGTATGCATGCTCGAAAACACACACACACACACACACGCACGCACACACAAACACTCACACACATACACACACATACAAACGCACGCACGCACACACGCACGTAATCACGCTTACACACATACACACACGTACGCATGCACGTAAACACATACACACACACATACACACACTTACACACAAACGCGCGCACACAAACACACACTTACACACAAACACACATACACGTACTTATACAGAACACACACATACACATGCGCGCGTGCGAGGGAGAGAGAGAGAGAGAGAGAGAGAGAGAGAGAGAGAGAGAGAGAGAGAGAGAGAGAAGAGAGAGAGAGAAGAAGAGAGAGAGACAGACAGACAGACAGACAGACAGACATAGATACACAGACATACAGAA
The DNA here is from genome assembly GCA_028751875.1 of Rapana venosa. Taxonomy (NCBI): domain Eukaryota; kingdom Metazoa; phylum Mollusca; class Gastropoda; order Neogastropoda; family Muricidae; genus Rapana; species Rapana venosa. The sequence continues at coordinate 7,113,480 of CM054151.1, read as the reverse complement.
ACACAGACACATAGAGACTGAGACAGACAGAGGCAGAGACACAAACAATATTTAATTGTTAACTCAATCAGTAAATGAGCCAATATTTACAAGCATACTCAATCCAACAAGCAAAGGTTTTACAGTATAAGCAAACCACTGAGTTGAAAGCCAACAACAGGTCAATAATGTGACACTCCCCCCACAAATAAGTCACATTGCACCAGAGGTCAGTTTCTAGTCACTGATATTTTGATAACCTGCAATAAAAATGCTATCCAATACGAAAACAGATTGAAAATCGGACAATTCAATGAAAAGTTATGACAAATTGAAGTGATACACTGCAGGGCATGACAAAATGAGAACTTGACAAGGTTAGCATCGTAATAGGTGGTCAGAATGAAGGCTTGGGTATTTTTAAAACACGTTTAAGAGCAAAAGGAAACAAAATTATGCCTTAATATTTCATTGCAGGGTAGAATGAAGGTTATAGTTTTATAATCAGTAAAAGTCTCAAAATCGACAACCTGACCCCCACCTGCCTAAAATGGCTCCTAGCGGAAAAGTGGGTCAGGTGCTTAGTGACTCATTTCGTGGTGGAGCGTCACAACCAACCTATAACCAACTAACACATTATGCAACTTTTTAACAGAACATTGAATACTCCAGCTGCTTGCTAGTTCTTGTTTAGTGGAAGGAAAAACAATGTCCCTCTTATCGAAAGTCATCTTATTCTTGGCATGTTGATGTCGTTTAACTTGGTAGTGATTTTTTTTACAAAATTAATGCCCTATATCTGTTATGTTATTAGCAGGCCATCTCTCAGAAGACAATAACTGCCTTAACTTTTCTTCACTCCCCAATACTCCTTAAGAAATCTTTAAGCGTTGCTCTAAAAGTACATCCTGGCGGGGCTCATTTCTCTTCAATCACACATTGCATGCTGGGTTTGTTGGCGTCTTCATGTACCGGTCATAGCTGGCCGTTTTTTCTACGAAAGATTGTCTACGAGACGCTCTGCATGCATTCGCACACAGGACTGTATCGCAGGATTTCATTCGGAGAATCCCCGAAGTCGAAATGCGGCTACCTAAATGGCGTGTGGGGGGGGGGGGGGGGGGGGGGGGGGGGGAGCAGTCGCATTGGCAAAACTCTCACCATTGGTGAACCTCGGAGCTGCAATTGAGTAACGAAAAATATTATGAGAACTTGGTAGACAAGCTACGCTGAAAACACTCTGAAAGCATGTGTTGGTACAAAACCGCTGTTCTTGCCTTCTTTGATGTGTAGACTATGCACTACCGATGATGATAATATCATTGATATTAACGTTAGCAATACTAATCACCCCAGTTATGATTAAGCAAATGACAGGTAGCAATAAAATAACCTTAAGTCAAAATTTAAAAAAAAGACAACTGCAAAAGTAGGCACAGGCACGATTTAACTGAAGCCCTTTGTAAGCTCATGGTTTAGCTATGCTATACTGACGAGCACATCACTGATAATTATTATCGGAGATATCGCTGATAGTACCGTAGTGTAGATCAGGCAAAAAATTACAAGTTGCAACATATACGATTTTGCGACAAAAAAGACACCGGCATTATCAGAAACAAGCTAAGCAGCTCAAATGAAACAGTCTTCCACGTTAAAGCACAATCAACAGAAAGAGTTAGTGTTAGATAAAGCAAAACCTGATGGCATTATCTATATAGTCATAGAAAAATCTCTGATCCCTAAGCCAGCGTAAATCACACATGAAATAGCTACACGCATAACAGTGCAGCAGAAAAAGACCACTGCAATAAGTGTTGTAATGTGGAAGAATCAGAATCAGAAGACTGTATTGTCATCAAGTCAGAATGAGCCTTATTTGACACCAACAAGAAACGTATTCAACATTTCCTAAAATATGTAGATTCTAAGATTTATGTAATTTCTCTATGCTCTGGCTCTTCTGGTAAACAAAAAGAAAAGAATCATGCACATATTTGATCATGTCCAACAGATAGTCTTCGTTGTTGAAAATCTTAATTCTCGTTGTTATTCATGTTATTCTTTTGTTTATCTATTTTAAACTGAAGCAGTGTTCTAACCTAAAGCCAAAGACACCACATGCTGATGACCAGGTCATTGACATCACTGTTCATAACTCTGATCCCTCAGTCAAGTTCAAACAAAATTGCTGGTTACATGTGGCAACAAAATATAACCTGGATACAAAAATGACAACTTCATGCTAAAAAAATAGCTGGAAGAATTTGCCAGGTTGATTAAAAGATAATCTACAAAATGAGCACTATGCTGAGTGGTATAACAAGCGATAATGATCATAAAAGAGTATAATTATGTTGCAAGGTATAGCAAACGATAGTGGTAGTAAAGGAGTTAATTATGTTGTAAGGTATAGCAAATGATAGTGGTAGTAAAGGAGTTAATTATGTTGTAAGGTATAGCAAATGATAGTAATAATAAAAGAGAGTACGATGTAAGATATAGCAAACGATAATGGTGATAAAAGAGTATTGTGTTGTATGGTTAAGCAAACGATAATGATAATACAAGAGTATAAATATGTAGACAAGTATAGCAAATGACAATGATACTAAAAGAGTTCAGTTATGAGGTAAGGTATAGCAAACGAAAATGATGATAAAAGAGTACATGTTGTAAAGTATAGCAAACGGTATGATAATAAAAGAGCATACGTTGTTATGTAGGGCGAACGATAATGATAACATAACAGTCATTCATGAAAGCCAAGGCAACTGAACGTGAATGAAGACATTAAAAAACGATCGCAGTCAAGCATGTGTTGTAAGTCATAGGATTTCATGGAAACAGTGACATGAAGACATCTGCAACGAGTAAACTCATGAGCAACTACAAAAGAACATTGCTGGCAGAATGTGGCCATAGCAGCAGTTAGTTATACCGGAAATAGGGCCCACTATCACAATATCCGGCCTAGGCTAGGTCAGCAGTCAGACGTAGAAACTGAAGGTGAGGTAGTAGTCCTCTTCAGAGAGGCAAAGTAGCCAGTAAATAGCCACTGGAATAAGAGATTCCTTCCCCTCTCCCACTGTGTGTGTGTGCGTGTGTGCGCGCGCGCGTACGTGTGCGCGCATGCGTGTGTGTAGATGTGTGTGCGTATTTGTGTACGTGCGCACGCGTGCGTGAGTGTGCATGCATGCGGGTGTGTATGTGCGTGTGCGTATGTGTGCGTATGTGTGCACACTTGTGCGTGAACGCGTGTGTGTAGATGTGTGTGCGTGTTTGTGCACGCGCGCGCACGTGTATGTATGTGTGTGTGCATATGTGTTTATGTGTGTGTTTGTGCGTGCGTGCGTGCGTGTGCGTGCGTGCGAGCGTGCGTATGTGTGTGTGTGTGTAGTCTGTCCGTCTTCCCGCACATATAAATGCATATATGTATGTATGTATGTATGTATGTATGTATGTATGTATGTATGTATGTATGTATGTATGTATGTATGTATGTATATATTATATGGGTGTATGAATGTATAAATATATGCATGTATGTATCGATGTATGTATTATCTGTTTATGTGTATCTGCATGCATACTATGTATTAATACATGTCTGCATACCTTCTTCTCTGTTTCTAGTTCTCTGTCTGTCTGTTTCTCTGTCTGTTTGTCTCTGTGTTTGTCTGTCTTTCTGCTTGTCTCTGTGTCTGTCTGTCTGTCTGTCTCTGTGTCTGTCTGTCTGTCTGTCTCTGCGTCTGTCTGTCTGTCTGTCTGTCTCTGTGTCTGTATGTCTGTCTGTCTCTGTGTTTGTCTGACTGCCTGTCTGTCTGGCTGTGTGTCATTGACTCCCAATATCAAGCACAGCCGCAGCTGACATGCGGTGTGACAGTAACTGCTCTGTGCATTGACGACGATTGTCCAGAGCCTGCACCCCAGGCAGAGATTGATGAGGAATGCATACAATGTGCTGGTGTCAAAAACCACTCATGCCCTCACATGCATTATATAATTATGGATGTGCTGATCCTGGATACGTTGTGGCAGGCAGTATTGTATGCAGGAGAGAGAGAGAGAGAGAGAGAGAGAGAGAGAGAGAGAGAGAGAGAGAGAGAGAGAGAGAGAGAGAGAGAGAGAGAGAGAGAGAGAGAGGATGAGGGCGGGGCGTATGGATGAGTGAGAGATAGAGTGAGGGGGGGGGGGGGGAGAGATGGGGAGAGAGAGACAGAGGAGGAGGAGATGGGCCAAGAAACTGATGTTGTTATTAGGTTGTTGTTGTTAAAGTTGTTGTTGTTAGATGTTCCCTATTTTAATATCTGAGGGGACGGGAGAGCACTCCCGAATGTCAGTGCACACTGAATAAGTAGTTTGCATTCAGCCATGGTTGTGCTCAAACATTGCGCCATATAGGCAGCCATACTCCGGCTTTAGAGGATTTCTTTTTCTTTAAAAGGAGATCGCAGGTTGTTAGGCTAGCAGGGTGTTTTCACAGCTGAAGACAATCCCCATGTTAACAGTAAAAAGCTAAACTACAAGTTAACATTATCAGCCTTGAAATTTGGCTTGCATCATCAGCTACTGTCAAAGCTTTTGGCCCGGGCCAAAACGAAAAGAATGAAAACGGAAAACAATCCCAGAAACTAAGATCTACTTCAATAAAGTCTCGACTAGCTTAATACCCAGTGCGCTAACGAAACATGTTCGCATCTGCATGCTAGGTATGTCCATACCTTCATAGCACACACCTGGCGTGAATCCGTATCTGTTTACAGTTATTTCTCTGTTGCTCTAATGCATGAGTTGACAGGGAGTCAGACACTTAGCGCTCTGTTCATACGGAGGCTTGAGAGATTATATACCCATCCTCGGCGTACTTTCTCTCTCTCTGTTTCTGTCTGTCTGTATGTATGTCTCTCTGTCTATCTCTGTCCCTGTTTTTCTCTCTCTCTCGGAGTTCAGAGTTCTCTCTATCTCTGCCTGTCTGTCTGTCTGTCAGTCTGTCTGTGTCTGTCTGTCAGTCTGTCTGTGTGTGTTCTCCCTCAATCTCTCTCTCTCTCTCTCTCTCTCTCTCTCTCTCTTCTCTCTTCTCTCTCTCTCTCTCTTCTCTCTCTCTTCACCTCTATCTCCCTCACACACACAGGGGACGGGATAGCCTGGTGGTTAGAGCGATGCCCTTGTGATCTGCTGACCCAGGTTTGAATCTGATTCTAGAGGATTATTCCTCTGGAGCTAACATCAGTGCCCACTCCACTCTCCACAAAAGTCCTTCGGATGAGACTATAAACTAAGGTTTCACATGCGAATGCATGCAGAATATCTTGCACACACGTTAAAACCTATTCCGCCTTTCGGAAGAGTATGCCATTGTGTGCTGGTGGCAGTGGATGACAAAATTCATAAAACCACATACACACGGGGATTAAGATGCAAAAAAACACATGGGTGCTTATTCCATTATACTCTAATTAAAAGAGTAAAATACACTTTAAAAAATAAACAAGAAAATAATAAACACCCCCACCCCCATACGCACACATGGTCAGGTTCAATCTCCCTCTCTCCCTGCATTACTCCCCACCCCCCACCCCCCACCTCGTGCACGCACGCACACACTCACAATCCACAGTAAAATGTAACAGCATCAGCCTGATGTCATCAAAAGTGTTTTGTGTTGTGGCATGTTGCACGTGCAGTGTTGTCAGATGCCTGTCTGCACGGAAGGCTATGTGTGGCTGATTACACACCAAGGGAAAGCAGTCGCCTGCTACAGAAGCCAGTCTAGCACAGTGAACCAGAGTACAATGCCAGCCACTGAGCTCTTGTGCATTTAGTGCCTCAATTGCTTCTGCTATTCTCCTGGCGTTTTTGTAAATGCTGCTTAATGTGTTACTGTTGTTGTTGCTCTCTCTCTCTCTCTCTCTCTCTCTCTCTCTCTCTCTCTCTCTCTCTCTCTCTCTCTCTCTCTCTCTCTCTCTCTCTGTCCATCTATCTGTCTCTCTATCTGTTTGTCTCTCTCTCTCTCTCTCTCTCCTCTTATACGATGTAGTGATAGATATAGAACTTATCCACAATTTGTAAACTGACATGAAGTCAAACCTTAGCTAAAGCTTAGAATGGGTATACATATTAAAAGAATAATGGCAGATATAAATGTTCATAAATTCTGCTAGTTTTAGAATGCATAGTGAATCTGATACTACTCTGTATATAATGAAGTGACAGAAGTCGAAGTACATTTTGCTTGATGCTCTTACGCTTTTACTGACATTAGGCAAAGTGTATATGCCAACTTGTGGTTTGCCGATGACATTGACCTCATGGGCGGAAGTAACACAGAGCTGCAAGATCTTACGACCAGACTTGAGAACAGAGCTGGAGCATATGGGATGGAGAGGAGCTCGGAGAAAAGTAAAGTACTTGTGAACAGCATGAGCAACGCCACTGCTAAAATTTACATGAACGGCCAGCAACTGGAGGAGGTAGACGCTTTTAAATACCTTGGTGCTACACTCACAAAGGACGGGTGATCAACGACAGAAATCAAAGTCAGACTAGCCATGGCAACATCTTCCATGACAAAACTCACCACCATATGGAAAAGTAAAGAGATCAGTTTCCCAATCAAACTAAAGCTCTACAAAGCCCTAATTCCGACTATCCTGCTGTGCGGAAGTGAAACCTGGACATTGACAGCTGAAACAGCAAAGCAAATCCAGTCATTTGAAACAAAATGCCATAGAAAACTACTGGGCATATCCTGGAGAGAACGAAAGACTAATGAATTTGTCAAGAGCCAAATAGCACGGCTGGCAGGTCCACAGGAACCCCTTCTCACCATCATCAAGAAGAAAAAGCTGACATGGTTCGGCCACGTCACCCGCCACAACACTCTGCCAAAAACAGTACTGCAGGGAACACTCAAAGGTATCAGAAAGAGGGGAAGACAGAACAAGTCATGGATGGACAACATCAGAGAATGGACCAGGATGAATGACTCGGCACTACTGCGCAGAGCCGAGGACCGAGATGGATGGAGGAGGCTTACCACGGCATCGTCTTTCGTGTCTCCTCCACGACCGCCAAGGTCACGGGACATGATGATGATGATGATATGCCAGCAAAATGGACCAACCAGTCTAATGCATTTAGACTATGTTTGCTCCTAGAATGTAGTAATCCTAATATCATTAACAACTCAGTTTTATGTTATGTAAAGCCTTTAGAATAAGATATATTATGATGTCATTAGGGTTTTCCCCACTGTGGATTTGTTCGCATCTGTTCATCAAGGCAGTACTTTACCCCGTGTTCTTATCATCATTCTTTACTGATTTGAATGGCAACCACCTTCATATTGGGGCCAACAGCCTCTTTAAAGTAAATCTTGGAGAGAGAGGGAGAGACAGAGAGAGAGACAGAAACAGAGGCAGAGACAGAGAATTTTGAATGAACGAAATGTCAAATGAAGAAAATGAATGACATGAATAATAATGAGAATGACATGTTTTTTCAACAATGAGGACTATCTGTTAGGCATGATTAAATATGTGCATAACTCTTGTTTTCTTTTCAAGAAGAATGGGAGCATAGACAAATTACATAACTTTAAGAATCTACATCTTTTATATTTTTGAATATGCTTATGTTTGGTGTCAAATATGTCTCATTTTTAGTTAATGGCAAAAACGTTTTCTGAGTCTGATTTTGATTATCTCTCTCTTACTCTCTCTCTCTCTCTCTCTCACACATACACACACACATACACACACACACACACACACACACACACACACACACACACAAACAGGTAAGCTGCACTCCCTGGTCAGGCTGACATTGTGGGGCCAATTTGACAGGCAAGTGTTTTGTGTTGTGGCATGTTGCACGTGCAGTGTTGTCAGATGCCTGTCTGCACGTAAGGCTATGTATGGCTGATTACACAACAAGGGAAAGCAGTTGCCTGCTACAGAAGCCAGACTAACACAGTGAACCAGAGTACAATGCCAGCCACTCAACTCTTGTGCATTTCGTGCGCTCAATTGGCTGTGTCTGTTCTTTCTCTCTTGTTTCTTTTCGCAGCTGTGGGTTAATCGTGTTATTGTAACTGTCCATTGTGTGTAGCTGCCAGAGAGAGAGAGAGAGAGAGGGAGAGGGAGAGAGAGAGTGTCTGTGTGTGCACGTGTGCGCTCGAACACGTGTTTGTATGTGTGTATGCATGTGTGCGTGCATGCTTTCACATGTGTGCGTGACAGGTTATTTACCAGCAAGAGAGACAGAGACAGAAAGACACACAGACAGACACACAGACAGACACACAGACAGACTGGCACAGACTGCAAATGCACTGCTTATTCAATGTACCATCTGAAAATAAAAGTTTGACTTTGACTTTGACTTTGACTGGCAATGACAGAAGTGTAGATAAAACCAGACACTCTGACTGGCAGACAGCAGACAGACAGGGACCTCAGAGATGTTCAGTATGTTTGAGCATGTAGGTCATCTGAGACTTCCGCCTTCTGTTTGAGAGTATCAATGCAAGCAGCTAGTGTGTGATTGGTGGAGAAGGACGAGCCATTTCACTGGTGGCCATATGTCTTACACAGGGCGAACAATGCTGGCCTTTCTTTTCTGCACTTTCTGACCTCCTTGTTTAGTGTGCTGTATCATGTTAGGCTTAAATCGATTTCCTTGTTGATTTTACAATGTCTTCTTAGGAGTTTCTGATGCATCTGGAACTGATCTCCTTGTTTTTTGATACGCCTTGTTATGTGTTTTCTAATGTAACCTAGTTGAGCATCATGGCCTCTTTCCTTGAAGAGCTTTCAGACACCATGTTCTGCAGCCTGGTGGCTAGAGCACGAAGCTTGTGGTGGTCACTAGAGATTCAGGCTCCAGTCCCTGCCGTGTTGTGGCGGAGGAATTCCCCCTGGGTTTAACACTTGTGCTGACTCCTCCACATGAAAACTACAAACTGAGGACCAGTGCGCACACACGTGCTGAGCATCTTAGGCATGCATTGAAAGCTGTCTCTTGTGTTTGATAGAAGAAGAGGCCAGGAATGGCTAGTGGTGTGGATGATACAAGCATGTCCAGGAACAGGATTGGCTTCAGGGTTTTGTTTCATACTTCAGCTGGAGCTCCGGGGTTGATGAGGGTTTTGTGTATACAACCGTTTTTTCCCCAGCATTTAGGTAGAGGCATTCCGACTTTGGGATGGTGTCTAAACATGATGCCTGTGTACATGTACTTTAAACATACCACCCATTCCTACCAGCACAAAATGGATTACTGTTGCAGAAGACGGAACGAGTTTTTCAGTGTGCGCTGTTTTCAGTGTCAGCTTTTAGAAGTGAGTGGAACTATAAGCTTAGTAGCAGAAACAGCAGCAAATAATATAGCAACGACAGCAGCACAAAACAAAACATAGCAACAACAATAGCAGCAACATAAAGAAACATAACAGCAGCAACAATAGCAGCAACAGTAGCAACAAAAAGAAACATAACAGCAGCAACAATAGCAGCAACAAAAGACACAAAACATGAAGTTGTCCTGATTCTGGTTGTGGTGATTGTCTCGTACTTGTGTTGTCATGTTGTTGTTACTGTTGTTACTGTTATCTCAATGTTGCTGGTGGCGGCGGTGAGCTCAAAGGTTTACCAACTGTGACATTTGGCGTAACGTAAGCAACCGTTTCTGCCTAAAGGTATCCACATTCCGACTTGGGAGAGGTGGAGGTGGTATGATCTGGTGTCGCGGTTTCTACCTTTTGCACTTTCACACCTGTTTTAAAGTTTTTTCTTGTAATTGTTGTTGTATTTCTTGATACTGTTATTATTATATTGATACTTCTGTTAGCAGCATAACAGCCGTATAACTTGCATGGCAGATACACATAACAACATAATCATGTACTGTGTTTTCACACAGTATTCTTTGAGCACACACTGTTTTATACAAATAATATAACAAACAAAGGCATTCTATATTACAACGATCAGCCTGGAAAGCAGACAGACTGGAAATCAAAGCCTGAAAGAGTGGAATAAGACAACAAGTTGTAAGAGTATGAGAACGTGTTTAGTATAAAGTAAAATCACACGGTTCTTATGTCCATTGCATGATTAGTAAAACTGATACCAGGCATAAAAAGAGTCTAAAATCTGTGTAAGAAAAGCAACAACATCACACACAATTAGGTAATCACACATAATTAGGTGGTATCTATTATTATGTAAGCAAAGACATACTGCACATACGTGAACATTTTCGGGGTTCTAGAAGCGCGGTAAGATTAGGGATATGATGGACTATAATGAATGAAGAAAGTAAGACAGCGCTAGATGCTACAAGGCCGCGTGATAATGGTGAAAGACACAAAGGTGTAGTTACGGTGAAGATGGTACAAAGACGACCCTGTAAAAAAAAACACAGAAAACCACAACCACCTCTGACATTGAACTTCACACTGCATCAACTGGTTGTTTCATTAAGACATGATGTTGAAGGACCTTAAGTTTTGAGGATGGTGATAAAAAAAAGATGATGGGGGAAGATATCACTGACGACTGCTTCATGATGATAATAATGATTTGTGTTAGGACATTTCTAGTTTCAACAAACCAGAACTCTCTCTCCCTCTCTCTCTCTCTCTCTCTCTCTCTCTCTCCTCTCTCTCTCTCTCTCTCTCTCTCTCTCTTTTCTCTCAAGCCATCCCACCCCTAAACCCCCATAAAATGAGAACAATACCAAGAAACAATCAGCGGCCACAACAAAACACACAACGTGTCATTTTTCATTTCCATCTCACGAGTCTGCCCATTATATTTTCATATTTGTTTGCTTTATTGCCATAATAGACAGACAGCTTTATATTCCCCGTTATTTTATTTCTCAACACGGTGTGTTATAAATCTGAACGTCAATAACCCACCCAATAATAAATAGGCCAAAAAAGTAATATAGTGAAGAAATAGATAATGCAGTGCATGGTTTTTGCATGATTTCAATTTTGTCTGCGTCAGTCTGTTTTCGGATTCGAATCAGCCTGATTTCCCTGCGCGCACGCACGTGTGTGTGTGTGTGTGTGTTGGGGGGGGGGGGGGGTCCTCTCTCTCTCATTTGCTCTCTGTTTTTGTCTTCTCTTAAATCTCATTTCCTGATTGTATATTATTTCTCTGATGAATAACATCTCTACGTGAGCATGGATGCTCGTAACACAATCCCCCATACTTCCTACGACAAACTTTTCTTTCACACACACACACACACACACACACACACACACACACACACACACACACACTTGGCTGCATGCAGTCTCACATTTTTTCATTTATGACCCGCACTTTAATATCCGGTCTTGTGGTGTCAGCATTGTGACAAACACTCTTGCTGCCAACATCTTGCGGGCCACAGTCTGCTCCGGGTTTACACCCCTCTTCTCCCATTCCCAGACTAGCGATCATTATTAGTTTTTTCTTCCTCTCTTTTACACTTCTAAGATACGGAACCACAGCTTTGTTTCAATTATTGCTACAGTGTTCAAACATCGCCACTTTTTGTGTGTTTTGTTCATACTTTTCTACTTTTTGAATACAAGACATGATTCAGTCTTAGCCTTTTTTGCTGCATTATTGTTCTCTGGCCTAAACGTGTTGACAAAACATGCTTCCAAGGTTCATTTTCTCGTGTCTACAACATGCCTCTTTAGAAATATAATAAATAATCAACTTTTGTTTCAAAAAGACTGCCCTACCTGTTTCTTCAAGGTGGAGAAGACGTAGAAGGCGATGGCATTGCCGATGGTGCCAGTGACGGAGAAGATGGAGAGAGACGGCCACGATGGAGTACAGCTCTGTGGGGGACAGCGGCTGGTGGGGCTGGTGGCCCGTCACGTTGCTGCTGACGTCATTTCCCGTGTAGTTACTGCTCTCTTCCGGGTACATTGTCTCCATGAAGGTGGGGGTCGTCTCCATGGTGAAGGGGTCAGCGTGAGGTCAAGGTTGATGGCTGTGTTGACTGGATGTCGAGTCCTTTGATGAGGTCAGGGTCTGGGTTTCGGATCTGAAAACAGCAGAGAATATGAAGCTGGGGAAGGCAGAGGTGGCTTTTCTGCACAGCTTGGTTTTCTCCGAGCTAACGTAGAGGTAAAGGCAGAATGCATGTGTTGGTGTGGACGTTGGAGGTGGGGTGTTATATGTTTTGTCTTGCGTTGTGTTGTGTTGTGTTGTGTTGTGTTGTGCTGTGTTGTGTTGTGTTGTGTTGTGCTGTGTTGTGTTGTGTTGTGTACTACATTCAGTAACTGTAGATAACTCTACGTTACACTGAGGCTACTCTCCCCTGGGAGAGTGCTTCTCTACAAGAACAACACCATCCTTTAAAAGAAAAATTGCCTGCATGTGTTTTTGTTTCCCTATGACAGTGGATTTTTTTTAACAGAATTTTACCCGGACAACTCTTTTGTTGCCATGGATTTTTCATGTGTGCTGAGTGACTGAAGGACTAGCATCCAGGCAAGTATTCAGTGTCTAGTGGGTTGGGGAACTTTCTGGCACAACCTCTACACCACCGCTCAGAGAGGTATGGAAGGCTGTTGACATCAAAAGCAGGGAAAGTGGAAATAACTTTCACCCTCAGTGAGCCGAACTGTCCACCAGGTCATGTGCAGTGTTTCCTGTCCAGCATAGAAGGTCATGCATCACAGTCGCTGATTCATGCAGTGTTACACACTTCTAGTTTAAAGGATGCACGATTGCCGAAGCTCCACCATCATCACCAGTGAAGATGCACACATATATGTCCGCATTTGTTTTGTGTCTGTTGATTTTTTTAAAATCCATTTTGAGTGTGCACATGTTAACTTGTTCGATTTTTGTTTTGTTTGATTTGATTTCTTTTGCATCGCTTTATTACAAGCAGATATATCTAAGGTTATAAAGCTCTGATTGAATTAAGAGTAGCACTTTTAACAACCATCCAAGTCCACTATGTGCAGGCTTGCCAATGCTTCAAGCCTGCCCTTATGAAAACACGCGGATATGTTTATAACATGTGAAAAACAGTGTAGTTATTATCTATGACAGTGAGTTGCAGAAGCTCGAGAATTCCCAGCGGCCACCTGAGGCTGCATGCCTGAAGAACTGGCCGACCAGCCTGTGCCAAGATCCACATGGAGTGAGTCGGTGTTTGCGTCTGTGTAGCACTATCACGGCCTCTAGGTTGCCATGCAGATGCCGCGTCATGCATAGAAGACCCAGGACATGACCAGCATAACTATTAAGTTATGCAGTTTAAGAAACAGCTCTTAGATTGATTTTCGCAGAAACAGTGATGTATGGTTATACCTAACACCAAAAATAAATAAGTAAAACAGAAACAAAACAAAAAACCCAGCAAGGTATGATGATCTAAACTTAATAATCCGTTATAGTTGGAAGTGAACATTTTGTCACTAGACAAAGACTGGTAATAGAATAAATCGACAAAAAACGTGTTCCAATGAAGTATCAATATCAATGAAGTATGACTATCAATGAAGTATCACACTCAATGAAGTATCACCATCAATGAAGTATCACTATCAATGAAGTATCACTATCAATGAAGTATCAATGAAGTATCACTATCAATGAAGTATCACTATCAATGAAGTATCACTATCAATGAAGTATCACTATCAATGAAGTATCACTATCAATGAAGTATCAATGAAGTATCACTATCAATGAAGTATCACTATCAATGAAGTATCACTATCAATGAAGTATCACTATCAATGAAGTATCAATGAGGTATCACTATCAATGAAGTAGCACTATCAATGAAGTACCACTATCAATGAAGTATCACTATCAATGAAGTATCACTATCAATGATGTAGCACTATCAATGATGTATCAATGAAGTATCAATGAAGTATCACCATCAATGAAGTATCACTATCAATGAAGTATCACTATCAATGAAGTATCACTATCAATGAAGTATCAATGAAGTATCACTATCAATGAAGTATCACTACCAATGAAGTATCACTATCAATGAAGTATCAATGAAGTATCACTATCAATGAAGTATCACTATCAATGAAGTACCACTATCAATGAAGTATCAATGAAGTATCACTATCAATGAAGTACCACTATCAATGATGTATCAATGAAGTATCAATGAAGTATCACTATCAATGAAGTATCACTATCAATGAAGTACCACTATCAATGATGTATCAATGAAGTATCAATGAAGTATCACTATCAATGAAGTATCACTATCAATGAAGTACCACTATCAATGAAGTATCAATGAAGTATCACTATCAATGAAGTATCACTATCAATGATGTATCAATGAAGTATCAATGAAGTATCACTATCAATGAAGTATCACTATCAATGAAGTACACATCATTGAAGTTCCAAGAGTTCACTATCAATGAAGTATCACATCAATGAAGTATCACTATCAATGATCAGTATCACTATCAATGAAGTATCACTATCAATGAAGTATCACTATCAATGAAGTATCAGTGAAGTATCACTATCAATGAAGTATCCCTATCAATGATGTATCAATGATGTAGCACTATCAGTGCTGTAGCACTATCAGTGATGTAGCACTATCAATGAAGTATCAATGATGTAGCACTATCAGTGATGTAGCACTATCAGTGATGTAGCACTATCAGTGATGTATCACTATCAATGAAGTATCCCTATCAATGATGTATGAATGATGTAGCACTATCAGTGCTGTAGCACTATCAGTGATGTAGCACTATCAATGAAGTATCACTATCAATGATGTATCAATGATGTAGCACTATCAGTGATGTAGCACTATCAATGAAGTATCCCTATCAATGATGTAGCACTATCAGTGATGTATCACTATCAATGAAGTATCACTATCAATGATGTATCAATGATGTAGCACTATCAGTGATGTAGCATTATCAATGAAGTATCCCTATCAATGAAGTATCACTATCAATGAAGTATCAATGAAGTATCACTATCAATGAAGTATCACTATCAATGAAGTATCAATGAAGTATCACTATCAACGAAGTATCACTATCAATGAAGTGTCAATGAAGTATCACTATCAATGAAGTATCACTATCAATGAAGTATCCCTATCAATGATGTATCAATGATGTAGCACTATCAGTGCTGTAGCACTATCAGTGATGTAGCACTATCAATGAAGTATCACTATCAATGATGTATCAATGATGTATCACTATCAATGAAGTATCACTATCAATGATGTATCAATGATGTAGCACTATCAGCGATGTAGCACTATCAATGAAGTATCCCTATCAATGATGTATCAATGATGTAGCACTATCAGTGATGTAGCACTATCAATGAAGTATCACTATCAATGATGTATCACTCTCAATGAAGTATCACTATCAATGATGTATCACTCTCAATGAAGTATCAATGAAGTTTCACTATCAATGAAGTATCACTATCAAAGGTGTATCAATGAAGTTTCACTATCAGTTATGTATCACTGGCAATGATGTATCACTATTCATAGCCACAACATTACCACGTGTAGCTTACATTATGTCCAACTTAACACTTTACCGCTTTAGGGGACGGGATAGCCTAGTGGTTAGAACATTGCGCTCGCAATCCGACGACCCGGGTTCGAATCCCGTTCAAAGGGATATTTTCCCCTGGAGTTAACATCAGTGCAGACTCCACTCTCCCCAAAAGTCCTTTGGTTGTATAAACCGAGGCCCCGTGTGCGAACGCACGCATAACATCTTGCACACGCGTTAAGTCCTGTCCCACCTTTCGTAAGTGTAGGCCGTTTTGTGTCGGTGGGAACGGATGACAGAATTTACAAAACTGCATGCACACGGGGACTGGATGTAAAACAAGTACATACGTGCTTATTCCATTATCCTCGATATAAAATAAACAAATGAAATAAAAAATAAATGAAATATCCACACACTGAACCCACCTGGGATCATCACCTCGCAACTCTACAACTGAAGCTTTAGCTGAGCTAAGAGACCATGACAATGACCATGCAGCCCAGATTGGAATCCACAACCTCCACCACCAGGATCATGTGTGCGGGCCACCACTGCGCTAATCCGCCTTGGAGAGAAGCCCCCTGCCGGCAACTACAGGCAGTACAAGGAGGCAGACAGCTGCACATGTAGGCTAAACCTCTGAGGCCAGGAAGACCGTCTGATCCCAATCTATCGAGTTACACACTGACAAGATCGCTGTCTATCGAGTTACACAGTGACAAGATCACACGAGATTGAGTTATATGCTGACACGATGGCCATAGATTGAATTATCACGTGACAAGGGGCACAGCCACTCAGCTCGCATGAAAGGTTAGCTGCTGATGGACATACCCTTCTGTTGGGCTTCCTGCCTGCCTGCCTGCCTGCCCTGCCGTCATGCAAATAGGTCTATGGTTTAGGGCTTCTTTTTGCTGTTGTTTTTGTAGTTGTTTTTTTTTCTTGAGAGGGTGGGTGGGTGGGTGGGAGGAAATGGTAAAATACAAAGGACTGGAGATTGGGACGGGAAGGTAAGGGGAAACTTCCCTCTGTGTGTGCGTACGTGCGTGCGTGTTTGTGTGTGTGTGTGTGTGTGTTCGTGCGTGTGTGTTTGTGCGTGTGTGTTTGTGCGTGCGTGCATGTGTTGGAGCATGCGTAGGCACACTCACGCATTTATAAATAAATACTGGAGGTAGGGGAGTTTTGGAAAATAACTTTGGTGAGGCCATTTACCTTACATCTTCTTTAATTTGAAAAACATACACACACGCACATGCACACGCACACACACACGCACGCACACACAAGCACACACGCACGCACACACACACACACACACACACACACACTCAACCCCCCCCCCCCCCTCCAGCACACACATTCTCCTGCAACGATTTCTGAGCTTGTGATTATAATCATAACATAGCTCCCTGTATTGGATACAGATAGCATTCCACAGGCACGTGCCTTACTATAGCATAACACCATGCTACAGAGAGCAAACCAGACACCATGAACGACTGACTGACTGACTGACTGATGTGTCCCCTATGCATGATTGACTGTTGTGTGTCCCCTATGCATGATTGACCGACTGATGTGTCCCCTATTGTTGGCTGATGTGTCCCCTATGAATGATTGACTGACTGATGTGTCCCCTATGAATGATTGGCTGACTGATGTGTCCCCTATGAATGAATGAATAGATGATGTGTCCTCTCTGATTGACTGACTGACTGATGTGTCCCCTATGAATGATTGACTTGTGTGTTCCATATGAATTATTGATTTGTGTGTCCCCTATGAATGTTTGACCTTTGTGTCCCCTAGAATGATTGACTGATATGTCCCCTATGGATGATTGACTGATGTGTCTCCTATGAATAATTGACTGATTGATGTGCCCCCTATGAATGATTGACTGATGATGTGCCCCCTATGAATGATTGACTGATATGTTCCCTATGGATGACTGACTGACTGATGTGTCCCCTATGAATGATTGACTGATATGTTCCCTATGGATGACTGACTGATTGATGTGCCCCCTATGAATGATTGACTGATTGATGTGCCCCCTATGAATGATTGACTGATATGTTCCCTATGGATGACTGACTGACTGATGTGTCCCCTATGAATGATTGACTGATGTGTCCCCTATGGATGACTGACTGACTGATGTGTCCCCTATGGATGACTGACTGACTGATGTGTCCCCTAGTCCCCGTGGCCAGTGGATGGAGCAGTGTCCTGCAGTGGACTGCACAGACAGGCATCAGAGCCAGGGGGAGCATGGTGGAGCACAGCCTTCTTCAGGGAGCAGGACAGGAGGGGGATGAGTGTGTTCCTTCCATCCATAACACGGGGGCTTGCATTCAGATTGTATTTCATTTAAAAACAGCTAGCAACATCAACAAGAATAATAACAACAGCAACAACGAACATCATGAAGATTATCATTAATTTCCAAGTAATGCTGCCCTGTCTTCTGTCTCATCTGAAGGACTGTGACCTAGACTACCACACACAATCTGATGCAAATGGGGAGAACAATTCCACGGTCAGACGAAATTCCAAACAACGAATCTCTCGCCTTCCAGACAGACGAGTCAACTTCCAGGCCACTTTACACCATTACCCGCCTCATTAATCAAGCGAAAATAGATTTCGTGCGATTCCATCGACCCCGAAAATCAAAGAGGAGTGGCGCGAGGTTTCTTTGTGGGTCAGGACAGATGGCTCGGCACTGGTCTGTGGTCCCGCCTGGCCAAATAGTGTCTGGAGCCACACGACTTAGCACTGGGCTGACAGACAGCCGCTGCTGATTGCAGAGTGCTCCGGTAAACTACCGTTAAAGAGAGAAGTCACCGAGGGCCGTCTGCTTCATCTGGTGTGACTTCAGGGGAAGTATCATTGTCATGACACAGTTGTTGGTAGGCTGTTCTGAGCAGCAAGTGTATAAACAAGGCTTCTTTATTGCCAGGCCAACCGCCTTGTTAGGCATTAGTATAAGTTAAGTGCTAAGGCTTACATCAAAATGGTGTTAAGCTATAACATGTTTTGGTGAGGGTTTTTTTTTTAACCCTGACGGGAACTTAGCATAACAACTTGCAGTATCCTTTAAAGGGGAAACACATCTATGGCTAGTAGTATGGCGAGGTACTGAACACACATACCTAGCATCCATTAAGTCTTTAACACCTCGCAGTGATTTCCAGGAGGACAACGTCAGTCAGAGTGCATGTTCTTGTGATCTGCATTGTGTTAAACTGGGGAACGTGCAACAACAAAGCAATAACACCGACGATGACAAAAGGCCGTAGTCATGAGTTATGGGTCATATTGTAGCAGCATAGTAGCATACAAATAAGTCACTGTTACTCAGAATTTCAAGTATGGAAAAAAAAGTCAGTGGTGTTAACCTAGCTGGCATGCTCATTTTGTATACACTGATGCCCATTATCCATTTCTGTATATGTGACCCTCCCTCCAATATCAAATTTTACAACGTGAAGGCCCCCCCCCTCCCCCACCCCTCCTCTCCTTACCTAGATTGAGTTTCAGCAAGCAAACAAAAGTGGGTCATGTGCAATGCGACTCATTTCGTGACATAGGGTCATATATTATATATATATATATATATATATATATATATATATATATATATATATATATATATATATATATATATATATATATATATATTTGTGTGTATTACATCTGTATATGTATATATTTGTGTGTGTGCTCGCGCATTCATTACATGCCACGCTTTCTTTCTGCACCATCATAACCACTGACCACGTGTTGACTGGGTTGTGTGTGGCGTGGAGTGGTGTGGAGTGGTGTGGCGTGGTGTGGAGTGATGTGCATTAAGTTTGTGCCCCCAGATAAAGGGCCCTCCAGACAGGTAGCACAGCGCAGCACAGCACAGCACAGCACAACACAGCAGAGCACAGCACAACACAGCATAGCACAACAGAGCATAACACAGCACAGCACAGCACAGCATAGCACAACACAGCACAGCATAGCACAACACAGCACATCACAGCACAGCATAACACAGCACAGCATAGCACAACACAGTATAACACAGCACAGTACAGCATAGCACAACGCAGCATAACACAGCACAGCACAGCATAGCACAACACAGGACAACACAGCACAGCACATAAAAGCACAACACAACACAACACAGCACAGCACAACACATCACAACACAGCACAGTACAGCACAACACAGCACAGCACAACACAACACAGCACAGAACAGCACAACACAGCACAGAACAGCACAACACAGCACAACATAACACAGAACAACACAGCACAGCACAGCACAACATTAAGTTGCATTAAGTTTATGCCCCCAGATAAAGGACCCTCCAGACAGGTAGCACAGCGCAGCACAGCACAGCACAGCATAGCACAACACCGTACAGCACAGCACAGCACAACATAACACAGAATAACACAGCACAGCACAGCACAGCCACGCGCGCGCGCGCGCGCGCGTGTGTGTGTGTGTGTGTGTGTGTGTGTGTGTGTGTGTGTGCGTGCGTGCGTGCGTGCGTGCGTGCGCGCGCGTAAGAGAGAGAGAGAGAGGAGAGAGAGAGAGAGAGAGAGAGAGAGAGGAGAGAGAGAGAGAGGAGAGAGAGAGAGAGAGAGAGAGAGAGAGGAGGGGGAGAGATTTAGGTGTACTTGCACCAGTGCCCTAACTATATAGCCTCATCCGTAGGGGTTGTGAAGAAATGGAGATTATTGTTGTTGTTTACTTGGGCATTCCCGAGCAAAACATCCTGGGGGTCACCCAGAAAATGCACTCTTGTCTCACTCGTCGCTCTAGGAATCACGTGAGACTGTGTGTACACACTGGAAGAGGCGTTTGCATGCATGCTTGCTTCCACCTACTGAAGATATCCAGTTTTGGAGAACTTTTTTTTTTTTTACTTTAGGAAAAGTAAACTCTGTGATGCTAGAATCCCGTCATGGCTGACGACAGTCTCAACCTAGCATGACAAAGAATAACAGCAGTCTGATGCAGGCCCTTGCAATGTGCTTATATCAATGACTGACTCCTTTTATTTATTTATTTATTTTATTTTATTTATTTATTTTTTTTTTTTTTTTTTGGGGGGGGGGACTTTCTTGGCTTGGACTGTAGCTTGGGTTAGAAAATAGAGACAGAACCATTTTTTTCCCAGCTAGAGTTCCGAGGTTTGGTTCCAATGGTGAGATGTTTGCGTATGCGACCGTTTTTACCCGCCGACAAGGTAGCCGCTTTCCGCCTTCCGGAATGTGTAAACACGACAGCAGTGTGCATGTGGTGTTGTTTCTTTAAATAGACTTTGCGTCATTCGTTTTTACTGACATTTAATGGCTACTCTTTCGAAAAGCAGTACAGGTTTTAATGTGTGTGCAAGATGTTCTGCGTGCGCTCGCATACAGGCCTCGGTTTAGTTACTCTTATCCGAAGAACCAATATAAAATATAGTAGAAATGACAGCTTAATGGCAAATCGACCCCCTGCCTCCAACATTAATATTTAGCTCCAGATCACATATCCAAGGCTCTCCTCGTATAGTTATAGAACACACACACACGCATACACACACACTCATTCACACACACAACATACACACTCACTCACTCACTCACACCTCTGTCAAATATACCACATACAGCGATGCATTAACTCAACTCCCGTATTACCAGCAACAACTTAACGACACTATGGATTTATGAAGCA
>CM054151.1:7077199-7087199 GCA_028751875.1 Rapana venosa | reverse complement strand
GATTGTGCGGTAATTATGGCATTGTTGTAGATTTCCTTTCTTGGGGAGGGTGATGATGAGTGACTGTGTCCATGGTGTTGGCCATTTTCCTGTCTGCCAGATCTTGTTGCAGATTCTTAGTAGGGCGCTGATCATGGCTTCCCCTCCAGCTTGGACCAACTCAGCTGGAATGTTGTCAGCCCCTGCTGACTTCCCCTTTTTCAGCGATCTGACTGCTGTTTTCACTTCTTCTCGGAGGATAGGGTAATAATACTAGATGGAATTTATATAGCGCTATTTCTTGTAAAAACAAATCAAAGCATGTATGTATATGGGTTTCCTGTGCATGCGCATACAAATAAAAATGAAATATAAAAAGAAGGCTAAGAAACACAGTGATCAGTGACAAAGAGATACGACGTCTTTAAAAGGAAGAAAAGACAAAGGTATATCGAGATTTATACACACAGCACATGCACACACACCCACGCACACACACACACACACTTACACAGGCAAACACAACATACACACACGCACCCACACACACACGTATACACGCATAAATTATGCACACACGCACACATATACACAGGAACACAGACTGACAGACACACACACACACAAAGGAACACACACAGACACACAACATGTATACACACATAAATATACACACGCACACATACACATGCACACACACACACACGCACACACACATGTGCGTAAGCGCGCAAGCACCACAGCGAGAGAGAGAGGAGGGGGGGGGGGGGGAGGAGAGAGAGAGGAGAGAGAGAGAGAGAGAGAGAGAGACAGACAGACAGACAGAGAGAGAGAGAAGGAGAGAGAGAGAGAGAGAGAGGAGAGAGAGAGAGAGAGGAGAGAGAGAGAGAGAGAGATGAAGAGAGAGAGGAGAGAGAGAGAGAGAGAGGAGAGAGAGAGAGAGAGAGAGAGGAGAGAGGAGAGAGAGGAGAGAGAGAGAGAGGAATTACAATTGGCAAAGAAGTTCAGTAGACAGAGAAAAAACACAGACATAAATTAGGAAAGAAAAATTGCAGAGAGCGAAAATGACAGAAAGAAACACATAAAGGGGGGGGGGGGGGGGGGGTGTGCAGTGCAGAAACAAATTGAAGGAACAGACAGCAGAAAAAAAAAAGGTTGTTGTTTTTTTAAAAGCAAACGAGCCAAAAAGTTATATATAAAAAAAAGGGGGTACAAAAAAAGAGAAACAAATACAGAAAGAAATGGAGGAAGAAAGAAAGGAAATTACGACATAGACAAAAGAAAGACAAAGACAGAACAGAAAAGAAAAGAAAAGAAAGAGGAATGAAGAAAAATAAAACAAGGGAGAGAGAGGGGGGGAGAGAGAGAGAGAGAGAGAGAGAGAGAGAGAGAGACAGAGACAGAGACAGAGACAGACAGACAAGCAGACAAACAGACAGAGAGACAGACAGAGAGACAGACACAGACACACAGACAGACAGAGAGACAGACAGACAGAGACACAGACAGACAGAGACACAGACAGAGACACAGACACAGAGACAGAGGCAGACAGACAGAGAGAAGAAAAGAAAGAAACACAGTGGGGGGGGGGGGGGGGGAGATAGAAAGAAAGACAGAAAAAAATAACAAATAAAGAAATAAGGAAAGAAATGAGGACACAGAGAGACAGACAGACAGACAGACAGACAGACAGACAGACAGAAGAGAGAGAGAGGAGAGAGAGAGAGAGAGAGAGAGAGAGAGAGAGAGGAGGAGAGAGAGAGAGAGAGAGAGAGAGAGAGAGAGAGAAGAGAGAGAGAGAGAGAGAGAGAGAGGAGAGAGAGAGGAGGAAAGAAACAAAGCCACTAACTGTGGAGGTATAGCACCACAGAGTGACACAGCCACTGTGTCCATATCGTGAGGCCCCCTAAGGGTTTGGGTTCTGATATCATCTTGCCCTAAAGCTCTCGGCTAGTTTGATCTGTGCTGGCAAGAGGTAGGAAGGAGCCCAGTGATGTTTCCACACTGCTACACCGAATTGGGATTTGAGAAGAAAATAGTCTGTTGAAAAAATAATGATAATCGTATTATTTCAGAAAGTGAATGTTCATAAAAGCAGAAGTACCAAAGAAAGTGTTGATTGCGATGTACGTATCCAGCCATGCATACAAACAGGCAGGCAGACATTGTATCATGTATTTATACTTGCAAGAGCGCGCGCGCACGCATACATAATAATAATAATAATAATAATAATAATAATAATAATAATAATAATAATAATAATAATAATAATAATAATACATGGAATTTATATAACGCTGAATCTTGTAAAAAACAAACAAATCGAAGCGCTTGCACTCAATCATTTACAGGCATGCAACTCTCCTTAAACATAGTAAGCAACAGATTTCAAATCCATGCGCGCGCACTACGCACGCACACGCACGCACACACGCACACGCACGCACACACACACACACACACACACACACACACACACACGCATGCACGCACGCACGCACACGAGCGCTCATCCGGTATTGCAGTGTATCCCCTCTCACTCTAGTGTTACAGTCAAGGAATACCTGAACAGACTTCTCATGCTTAACAGTAAACGGCACTCGCTTTCCCCCAGGTAAGGTTAAGCAGCATCGAGTGTGGTTACCACTTGGATGGGTGACCGTTTGCGCACCTTGGCTTCAGTACAGTCCCCCATTTCACCCAGCTGTAATTGGGTTCCTTGCCTCTTTAGGGTCAGGGAAGGTAAAGCAGCGAGGGAGAGGAGATGGGCGCCGCCCTCAATATGCTGGCCCCTGGAAAAGTTCAGGTCTCCGATGCCTCGCTCCCCTACGACCACATAGGTTTTGGGACACCTTTACATTTTTATACAGCCAAAAACATTGTGTAAAGCAAAGTCAGCTTTCACACAATAATGTCCACACTTTCATAATATAGTTAGCGGTATATGCTTAATTATTTCTGAAGATTGTTTCAGTTAAGTCTGTTGTTTATCGCCAACTATTGTTCCATAAACATATGTCTTATTTTCTTTCTTTAATTCATCTTACAGTCAACGGAAAAAAAATATACAGATTTAAAAAAAAGTACAGCAATTTCTAAGAAGTATGGATTTGAGGTTAAGACCGTTCGACTTCAACCCCCCGGCTCCATGAAGTCGTGAGTTCGAATCTGGGCAGCGTCTGGTGAATTAATTAAGGGTGGGGACTTTTACCATCTCCCAGGTCAACTTCAAGTGCAGACCTGCCAGTGCCTTAATTCCCTTCGATCGTGTGTATACACGTACAGAGATCATGATTATATGCACGTTAAAGATCTTGTACTTCATGTCAGCATTCGATAGGTTTCGAAAACACGATTATACCCAGCATGCATCCCCGAAGTCGGAATGCAGCTACCTTCATGGGCAAAACCCGTCACCTACGTCAAGTCTCCCATTGCTGAACCTCTGAGCTGGAACTGAGGAAAGAAATAAAGTAGTGATTTTCTGCTGTCAGTGCTGGTGTTGGTGTTGTTGCTATTGTTGTTCTTGCTGTTGTTGCTGTTGGTGTTGTTGTTGTTGTGGTAGTGGTAGTGGTAGTGGTGGTGGTGGTGGTGGTTGTGGTGGTGGGTGGGGTTGTGTGGTTGTGGTGGTGGTGGTGTGGTGGTGGTGGTGGTGGTGTAGTGGTGGTGGTGGTGGTGTGTGGTGTGGTTGGTTGGTGTGGTGGTGGTAGTGGTGGTGTGGTGGTGTGGTTGGTGTGTGGTGGGGGTGGTTGGTTGGTGGGGTGGTGGTGGTGGTGGTGGTGGTTGTTGCTGCTGCTGCGGCGGCGGCAGCGATTGTTAATAAGCTGTTGCAGTGACCGTGTGGAGTGATAGATGAGGGTGAGAATGATGATGTAAACACGAAATATAATTTGTTTTAGTTCATATTTGCACTTTTTCATTAGAAAAGAATGGACAGCAACAAGAAAATAAAGGAAAAGAAAGAAAGAAAGAATTAAGAAAAGTCAGACAGAAGACAGACAGACAGACAGACTGGCAGCAGAGAGAGAGAAGACGCAAGAAAGAAAGACAGAGGAGAATCATAAGCAAACGAGGAGAAAGGGAACATTGGATGAAAGAGGAAAACTCAGACAGAATGACAGACAAAAATGAGAGAAGAAGCGCACAAGTAACACAAATCCCTCCATCCCCTCAACAAATCCACAAACAAAGGGACACATCTTTAAAAAACTGTCGAACAAAATGTAAAAAATACTGCAAGAAATTACAACAAAACGCAAACAAAGAATGACAGCCAAAACCAAAATGAACAAAAGAAAACAGGAGAGGAAGAAAAAAGAAACAGGATAGAGAGGGAGAAATGTAAGAGAGACTGACAAAAACAGAGAGAGACAGATACATATTTACAAGTATACAGTTATGCTTACAGACAGATAAGCACATGGCTACCATATATAGAAACAGAGAGACAAACACAAGGAAAAAAAACGAAATACACATACTACACGCTACAGCGCAAGCGCATTGCGCGATCACACACCACACAACACACACACACACACCACACCACACACATCACACACACACACACAGCAAAGCCTCCACACACACGCACTCACACACACACACGCACACACACACACACACACATCAACAAGCACGGGCTTGTGGGTGTGGGAGTGGGCTTGTGTATGTGTGTGTGTGTTTAAAATTGTGGTTAGCAAATAATAGCGTGAGTGGGTGAGCCTATGGTTATATTTGTATGTGTCTATTTATGTAGGGATTGTGTTGGATATTGAAACATAATCTACTGTAATGTTTTTGATTAGTAGTTTCATCGTATAATCATCGTCTTCATTGATATTTCTGGCAGTAGTAATTGTCATTGTTTATTGATATCGCCATCGTCATCGTCGTCGGAGTCACCATCGTCATCTTTATCTTTATAATTTCCTTTTCAATAAGGTTTGGTATATTTGTTTGTGTGATGTTGTTTTTGTTGTTGTTGTTAGTTGGTGGTGTTTTTTTGTGTGTGTGTGGTTTTTTTGTTTGTTTTTTTTTTTGTTTTTGGGGTGGGTTGTTGTTGTTTCCCTTAGATGGCTTGACAAAAAAAGCAAGTATTTTGCACGTGCGCGCGTACACACACACACCACACACACACACACCCAACATACACACACAACACACACACACACACACACAACACACACACACACACACACACACACACACACACACACACACACACACGAAAGGGAAAGAAAGCTTCAACAACCGAAAAGAAACCCACGAAAAACAAGAACAAAAAGATCAATTATTCTGTCTAATAAAAGGGACTTACAAAGTTTTCTGGAACAAAACCTAGCAAGGGAGGAGAGAGGGAGGGAGAGAGAGGGAGGAGAGAGAGAGAGAGAGAGAGAGAGGAGAGAGAGAGAGAGAGAGAGAGAGAGAGAGAGAGAGAGAGAGAGAGAGAGAGAGAGAGAGAGAGAGAGAGAGAGAGAGAGAGAGAGAGAGAGAGAGAGGAGAGGAAAAAAGAGGAGATGTAAACTCTTTATCGCCTGCCTATTGGGAAGATTATATTTCCTTCTGATCTGAGTACACTTTTTATGTATACAAGCTAGCTGAAGAAATGTTCACAGAGAGAGAGACAGAGACAGAAACAGAGAGAAAGACAGACAGAGATAAAGAGAGAGACAGATAGAGAACTTTGAAACCTGTTTAGTCAGAGGGTAATATAATAAGCAGCAGTTATATTTCTTTTACACCCAGCCTTCTAGCCACCCCCCAAACAAACAAACAAACAACACCAACCAAACAAACAACAAACAAACACACAAACAAACAAACACACAAACAAACAAACACAAGCAAACCAAATTGAACTACCATGAAACGTACACGCAGATCTATGCCCACATGCTCTGTACTGGGTTCAGCTAGAATTCACTGATAATAGATTCTGAAAAAAAGAGAGAAATAACTACATTAACAGGCAAACTGAATGACCGCGACAATGTATCATGGAATATACTGCAGGGGCAGGAAGGAGAGAGGGAGGGGGGCAAGAGAGAGAGGGGGGGGGGGGGGGGGAGGGGGGAGAGGGAGAGAGAGAGAGAGGGAAACAGACAGAGACAGAGACAGACAGAACGAGAAAGAGAAAGAAAGAGCATGCAAGGTTGTGTGTGTTATATATATATATATATATATATATATATATATATAATATATATATATATATATATATATAGAGAGAAGAGAGAGAGAGAGAGAGAGAGAGAGAGGAGAGAGAGAGAGAGAGAGAGAGATATATATATATATATAAGGCACTGAACACATGGCAATGCAGCAGACAGAATTATTAAGGTCTTTCTGTGCTCCGACAACTGGATGATGTTACAAGCTGAACATCGGGCTTTCAAAGGGCAAAACATGTACTTTCCCAAATGTCTTCATACATTGGCAGACATGTACGTTCTGTAACACCCTGTTAGAGCATTGCCTGTGTGGTTTTGCATGATACCTTAACTGGTATTTCTTTCGCAATATGTTGATTATGTGCGTTTAAAGAGAAACTGAATTGGTGTTTTAATGTTGTCACTTAAAGAGCACATTTTAGAGATGTCTTTCTCTCCATTCAGATTTCTATTTCCAAATCGAAATGTACCTGTCTGAGAGCAGAGAGATATGTCCAGGCTGTCAAACTGATTTAATGATAAATATTCTTAATCTGTTTCCATTGTCCATGTTTAGTTATCTGATTCATGTAACATTCTGTATACTTTAAACTTCCAAAGCAGTGTCTCAGATTCTTTCGTGTATATGCACATGCAGAAGATTAAATATGCACGCTGAAGATTCAGTCACTCGTGTCACCATTTAGTGAGTTACGGAAACAACAACATGCCCAGCATGCAACCTGCAGAATGAAAGGAGCTGCTCTGGCCTCGGGGTGTGTCGGCTTAAGCAAGTATATGCATGCAGACAGATCAATGCACGGTAAGACGACAGCTCTGTCACCCACTAGAGAGACGGAAACAACACATGCACCAGTAAGCACAGCCAGTATGAAGAGCTGCTTGAGCGTCAGGGTGTCGGCAAGCAAGTAAGGGCGACCAGCCGTGACAGTAAGACGACAGCTCTGCACCCACAGAGAACGCAACGAGCACACAGTAGAGCACAGCACAGTAGAGCACAGCACAGCACAAAACAGCACAGCACAGTAGAGCACAGCACAGTAGAGCACAGCACATCACAGCACAGCACAGCAGAGCATATCACAGCCACAGCAGAGTACATCACAGTACAACACAACACCACACAGCACAGCACAACACCACACAGCAGAGTACAGCACAACACAGCACAGCAAGCACAGCACAAACGAGCAAAACAGAGAACTGTTAACGACAGTTTTACTTCTTTGACTTGTGACAGTCTAAGTGAATAAACCCCATCTTTGGAACGTGGTCTGGATCCCTTAATGCTGCCGATGCATTTCACGTCAGGGAAATTAGCCATTCATCGCTGCATCATCAGCAGTACAGGATCAACTCAAACGACTCAATTATCAACTCAACAGCCCCTCCTCAACAACCCAGCGCTGTCCCTACTGACCTCTTCAAGCAAGGACCAAGACATGTCGGTGAAATCTCGGTGAAATACTAGATTCAAACATGTCGGTGAAGTATCCGCGAAACAGCAGAACAGGCTTATGCATGCGTCGTTACACTAAGTCAGGCGAGAAATGAACACGGCCACTACATCTGGACACAGACACCCAAGCCATGGAAATGAGGCGTTATCGCAAGATACTGGAAACAGTATTGGTTGAGGGGAATCACCGAAAAAGTCTCCACACCAGTACACAGTGTACTACTGCTTCAACACACCGCCAATATAGCACATACAAGGCAAAGCCTGTAGCCCGAGTCACGGCCTGCTACTGCTGTTTTCCAGGGAAATGTAGGACAGCGGGCAGGGGAAGGGATACTGAACTGGTGTTTTCATGTAATTATACCAGAGAGAGACAGAGAGACAGAGACAGACAGACATACAGACAGACAGAGACAGACAGATAGACAGACAGAGACAGAGAAACAGCGACAGAATGAGACAGGGAGATAGAGAAACAGAGAGGTGAGAGAGACAGAGAGACAGAGAGGCAGAGACAGAGAGACAGTGAGATATCGAGAAAGAGAGACAGACAGACAGAAAGAGACAAACACACAGATAGACACACAGACAGACAGGGAGCGACAGAGAGAGACAGAGACAGAGACAGTGAGACATAGAGGACGAGAGACAGACACAGACAGAAAGGGACAGACATACATACAGACAGACAGTTCGAGAGACAGACAAACAGGCAGATAGACAGACAAACAGAAAACAACAGAGAGACAGAGAGACAGAGACAGAGAGAAAGACAAATGGAACAGAAGGCAACACACACCTGTTGCCAGATGTTCAGCTTCTACAGTCAATTCTCTCAGCAATTTACCGCCAATTCATCTACCCAGACTGCCGTGACAAGGCAATGAACTCAACCTCTTCACGACGTCTGTCTGGCAGAGAGACTGAACTACTGGCAGGGAGGTTCAGATACCCGCCCACCCTCTTTACCTCTGTGTGCTGTGTGTGTGTGTGTGTGTGTGTGTGTGTGTGTGTGTGTGTGTGTGTTGTTGTTGTTGTTGTTGTTGTCTTCGATTTTACGTCTGTTCACTCTCAGTGATATTAGACGAGAAAAAAACCCACATATATACAAGGGGTGTATGAGAATTGAGGTGGTGGTGGAGGCCCTACTGAAAAAAGCTACATCATGGCATGACTGCTACATCATGGCATGACTGCTACATCATGGCATGAGCTACATCATGGCATGAGCTACATCCTGTTGACCAGGATTAAGTAGGTCATTGGTCATTGATCAAGAAAGAAACACAGACAGAGCACTGTGAAGTTGTCCTGTTCATGAAAAAGAAGGGAAAAGGAGATAGCAAAAACACAAGAAAGAAACAAAAGGTTCTTTATTTACGAGCTTTGCGATACGACTTTACGTATGTAACGGATATAACAAGAGAAGACACAGCATCCGCTAGTAGGGTGACAAATGAGAGGTGTGTGTGTGTGTGAATTTTATTTATTTTAGTCTTTTATTTCCAGGATGATCGAATAAGCGCTGATGCCCATCCAGTCCCCGTGTGTATGCAGTTGTGTCAATTTTGTCTTCCGTTCCCAAAGGCATACTCTTCTGAAAGGCGGAAAGAGTTTTAACGTGTGCGCAAGATGTTCTGCATGCGTTCGCCCACGAGACCTCTGTTTATAGGCTCATCTTAAGGACTTTTGGGGGAGTGGAGTCGGCGCTGAATTTCTTCAGCTTTACAGAGCAAATCTGTGACTGCTGCTCAAAGCACCTGACCAGCACTGCACCTGTCTGCATCTCTCTGGCCAGTCGACACAGGGATAGATCATGATTGAAGCATAAGGTATACAGCCAGTCGACACAGGGATACATCATGATTGAAGCATAAGGTATACAGCCAGTCGACACAGGGATACATCATGATTGAAGCATAAGGTATACAGCCAGTCGACACAGGGATACATCATGATTGAAGCATAAGGTATACAGCCAGTCGACACAGGGATACATCATGATTGAAGCATAAGGTATACAGCCAGTCGACACAGGGATACATCATGATTGAAGCATAAGGTATACAGCCAGTCGACACAGGGATACATCATGATTGAAGCATAAGGTATACAGCCAGTCGACACAGGGATAGATCATGATTGAAGCATAAGGTACAGCCAGTCGACACAGGGATAGATCATGATTGAAGCATAAGGTATACAGCCAGTCGACACAGGGATAGATCATGATTGAAGCATAAGGTATACAGCCAGTCGACACAGGGATAGATCATGATTGAAGCATAAGGTACAGCCAGTCGACACAGGGATAGATCATGATTGAAGCATAAGGTACAGCCAGTCGACACAGGGATAGATCATGATTGAAGCATAAGGTATA
>CM054151.1:7047199-7064699 GCA_028751875.1 Rapana venosa | reverse complement strand
GGCGCCCATCTCCTCTCCCTCCCTGCTTTACCTTCCCTGATCCTAAAGAGGGCAGGTACCCATTTATAGCTGGGTGGAACTGTACTGAGGCCAAGGCGGGCAAACGGTCACCCATCCAAGTGGTAACCACGCTCGATGCTGCTTAACCTTAGCTGGGGGAAAGCGAGTGCTCTGACCACTGAGCTACCCCGCCCCCTTGCCTTATAGGATAAAATTAAAGACACACATAATATTATGCAGCATTACCATTCTGCCACGTGTAATCTGATTCTATCTTTGGATATTTTATCCCAATGTATACGACCATTACCATTTCATACATATGTATTTAGCGCGTAACTCTCAATGAAGCTGCAGCTGATGGAGCAACAGGCAGCCATAAGGCCACTCTATATAACGACTGCAGGCATCAACACTCCGGCTTTCCGCAATAAACTGGGCCTGGCAATGTGTGCAGAGGCAAATAGTGCAGACAGCTTTGTGGGCAATCTGGCTTCAGTGCGGACATAAATATTCCTGTGTCTGCTTTGTTTCCCTAGACCACTCTGCCTGGGGTGGTGTGACGAGGGGGAGGTGGTGGTGGTGGTGGTGGTGGTGGTACATGGCCATTGTGGGGGTGATGATTGCGGTAGCAGATGCTATGATGTAATGGTAGCAGCAGTTTTCCAAGTCTGTGCGAATTGTTCGTAGGATCTACTTGCTTGAAGCTAGTGCAGAGTGGTCTACCTATGCTTTGCTGTTGCTGTTCTCTGTCTTTCAGTGATACCCCTCCCCTGCCTAGCTGTATAGAAACTGGGCGCTGTGCCTGCGTGGCTTAGCAGTGACAGGTTTGACAATGAAGTCAGTTGTGGAGACATACATAATAGGTGTGTGTGGTGTGTGTGTGTGGTGTGGTGTGTGTGCGCTCTCTCTCTCTCTTCTCTCTCTCTCTCTCTCTCTTCTCTCTCTCTCTCTCTCTCTCTCTCTCTCTCCCTCCATCTCTCTCTCTCTCTCTCTCTCTCTCTCTCTCTCTCTCTCTCTCTCTCTCTCTCTCCTCTCTCTCCTCCCCCCCCCCCCGACTCTCCTCTCTTCCCTCCCCTCCCCCCCTCTCTCTCTCTCTTTTCTTGCCCTTCCCCCTTCTCTCTTCCCTCCCCTTCTCTTCTCTCCTCCCCCTTCTCCTCTCTCCCCCCCCCCCCTGTCTCCTCTTAATTAACATCAGTGCCGGCTCCACTTTCATAAAGTGTGTAGTATGAAACTGTAAACCGAGGTCGCCTGTACTTTGGCACTGGCTAAAAATGTCCCGCTTTTCGGGAGAGGAGGCGAATGTGCACTGATGGAACGAATGACACCATTTACAAAACAGCATCCACACGGTGACTGGAGGTAAAAACAACAACACATGATGGATCCATTCATACTCCTCGATTATTTATTTTAAAAAAAGATTAAAAGATCAAACACACACACATAAGCGCTTTGATTTGTTTGTTTTACAAGATTCAGCGCTATATACATTCCATATATTATTATTATTATTATTATTATTATTATTATTATTATTATTATTATTATTATTATACACATACATGCACACTCAAACACACACACACACACTCAAACACACACACACACAACACACACACAAACATGTGCGTGCACTTATCAATCTACAACTTTTTTTAAAACTTACATGCAGAAAAGCAAGGCGGATCTCCATCACTACCATTGAGAAACAGACACAACATAACACACATTCAATTTTTTGTTGTATAAAATCCATAATATAATACAAATTCAGTTTTCTATTGTAAAAATTCCATAATCTGATACAGATTCAGTTTTCTACTGTATACAATCCATAATATAACACAAATTCAGTTGTGTATTGTATAGAATTCACAATATAGTACACATTCATTTTGTATTGTATACTGCTACTGTTACTGGTCCCGTAACCCGCCAGGGTCGTAGGGGCGCTGCATGGTGGACGAACGGTGGACCAGCTGGCTCCACTTAGCGCGGTCGTGGGCAATCCATCATATAACACAGATTTAGTTTTGTATTGTATATAATTCACAATATAGTACACATTCATTGTGTATTGTATACAATCCATTATATAACACAGATTCAGTTTTGTATTGTATAGAATTCACAATTTAGTACACATTCATTTTTGTGTTGTATAAAATCCATCATATAACACAAATTCAGTTTTCTATTGTATCGCGCACATTGAGAAACAAAGACTGATTAGATAGAGCACGGTTTTGTTCATTGTATTCAATACACATTTGAATACCAGGAACATCAATTTGCCTTGTAGATTTCTCACCAGGCAAACATCTCTGAGCTGAATCTGCATACGTTGAACATTGCACAAACACCTGGCACTGATCATAACATCATGTTGTGGGGTACAATAGAATGCTGCTTTGTTCGTTTCGTGTTGTTCTTGTAATTTTATTCAGACTGGCTATATCAATTTGAAATTACAGCATCAGAACTGTGCGTGTGTCTGTGTGTGTGTTTTTATTTATTTATTTTATTTATTTATTCTTGTATATCGAGGATAATGGAATAAGCACTCATGTGCTTTTTTACATCCAGTCCCTGTGTGTGTGTGCGTGCGTGCGCGCGCGCGTGTGTGCGTGCATGTGTACGTGTCCCTGTCTTTGCGCGTGTGCGTGTATGCGCGTGTGTGTATGGGTCTGTGTGTATGTGTGTGACTGTCTCTGCGCCTCTGTGTGTCTGTGTGTAAGCGTACAGAGAGAGAGAGAGAGAGAGAGAGAGAGAGAGAGAGAGAGAGAGAGAGAGAGAGAGAGAGAGAGAGAGAGAGAGAGAGAGAGAGAGAACTCGAACTCGAACTCGAATGATTTATTCACAAAAAGGCCATTGGCCCATACATGAAGGGGGTTGCCGAACTGCTTAGTATTTTGGTTAAAAAAATAATAAAATAAACAAAAACACACACACACACACAGACAACATGTTACTGTATAACAAAAAGTCAGCTACAAAAATAATAATAATAATAATAATAATAATAATAATAATAATAATAATAATAATAATAATAATAATAAATGGAATTTATATAGCGCTATATCTTGCAGAGACAAATCAAAGCGCTTGCACTCAACTCATTCTTACACAGTCATACAACCAGTAACAAGTAATAGTTCCATCAAGTCCAAATGTGCACGCACGCACACACACACACGCACACACACGCACACACACACACACACAACACACACACACACACACACACACACACACACAGAGGTCACCCACCCTGGCAGGGCAATAGAATCTTGGCTGTTGAAGGCAGGGAAAAACTATGAGATGAGGCAGGAGAGGAAAATCTTAGGTTTGAAATAAATATGTCTTGAGACTGGATTTAAAAGTGTCATAAGAAGGCTTTTGGCGGAGAGAGAGAGGGAGATCATTCCACATCAATGGACCAGAAATTGAGAAAGAGCGACGGCCTATGGTGGATTGGTTGAATCTAGGTATTCGTAAGGACAAGGTATCTGCAGCAGAGCGGAGAGAACGAGATGGAGTGTAGAAGTGAAGACATTCACAGAGGTAGGCGGGTGCTATTTTGTGGAGACATTTGTAACAGAGAGTACTGATCTTATAGTTTACTCTCTGTGGCACAGGCAGCCAGTGGAGAGTTTGCAAGAGAGGGGTAATATGCTCAGATTTTTTCTTTCTGAGGATTAGACGAGCTGCAGAGTTTTGTATACGTTGAAGGGATTGGATTGATGATGCTGGCAGACCAGCCAACAGAGAGTTGCAATAGTCCAGACGTGAAAGAATGAGAGAGGCAACAAGTTTGGATGTTGCATCTGTGGACAGGTACTTTCGAATTGCACTAATACGCCGTAATTGATAGTAGCAGGACTGGCAGGTCTGAGTGATGAATTTTTGCATAGAGAGTGTGTTGTCAATAATGACCCCTAGATACTTCACAGCAGTGGATAAAGGGACTGATGCATTGCCAAGTTGTATTGAAGCTGTTGTGATGGAAGAGAGTTTGTGTTTGGTCCCTACAAGCATGGTTTCTGTTTTATCTGCATTTAGCTGTAATTTGTTCTGTATCATCCAATTTTGGATATCTTGAAAGCAGTGGGCCATATTTGTAAAGAGAGAAGGCAGATTTTCTGGAGTGTCGCTGCTTAGAATCTGAGAGTCATCTGCATAAAAATGATGGTTGATCTGATGGCGGTTAATTATATGTGACAGTGGAGCAGTGTAGAGGGTGAAAAGAACAGGGCCCAGAACAGATCCCTGTGGAACTCCACATTCCAATCTTGCAGGTACTGACTGAATCTTGTTTACTGTGACTGTCACTTATATCACTTAGGATAACATTATCTCTCTTATGTGAGAGAGAGAGAGAGAGAGAGAGAGAGAGAGAGAGAGAGAGAGAGAGAAAGACAGACAGAGACAGACAGACAGACAGAGACAGAAACGGGGACACAGAGCGAGACAGAGACAAAGAGAGAGAGAGAGAGAGAGAGAGAGAGAGAGAGAGAGAGAAAGACAGACAGAGACAGACAGACAGACAGAGACAGAAACGGGGACACAGAGCGAGACAG
The DNA here is from genome assembly GCA_028751875.1 of Rapana venosa. NCBI lineage: Eukaryota > Metazoa > Mollusca > Gastropoda > Neogastropoda > Muricidae > Rapana > Rapana venosa. The sequence goes on along the minus strand of CM054151.1, from coordinate 7,060,113 downwards.
AGACAAAGAGAGACAGAGAGAGATTAAGTGAGAGAGAGATACACAGAGAGAGACAGAAACAGAGATATAGAGAGATACACACGTAGACAGAGACAGAGACAGAGAGAAGCACACTCATCCAAAGATACTATTTACAGGTTTATGGTGCAGAAGAATCAACGAAAAGATCTGTGTTCCCATCCTATATTATAAAGGAGAGAGGCGGGGACAGGAAAAACGAAGACTCCATTTCAATTCAAAAATCGCACGTGAAATATACAATGCAATACGTGTATGCCACACACGTACTGCTGACTCAAGACAGCAGAAACAGTCTCTGGACAAAGATTGCAGAAGAAGAAGAAACTCCTCTGGAATGTGAAAGGGATATGGAATCAGCGACAGATTTACAAATGATGCATGCAGTTTAGACAAACGAGAGGAAAACAGAAAAAAATAGGGGGAGGGGGGGTGAAGAAGGGGGCTGGAGAAGCGAGATCAAATGTGTATTAAGTCGGGGGTGGGGGGGGTGGGGTGGGGGTTGTGAGAGAGAATGGGCTCAAAGCAAAAGGGGAGAGGGCGGGGGTGGGGTTGAGGGAAGTGGGGCAGATATGAACATAATGAATAGGATGTCATATGAGTGATGAAGGAGCCATCATCCAAAAACCAACATGTTTTGCTACTGCTTCTTGTTATTGATGCTGTTTGTGATATGCCTCTCTTAGTTGATGTTGTTGTCATCATTGTTCTATAGTTGTTGGTGTTCTTGTCCAATCTCTCCATTTTTACAAGAGTTTTTGTTGTTGTTTTGTTGACGTTTATGTTTTCGATATTATGGTTGATGCTGATGTGATGATTATTGCCGTTTGTTTGCAGTTGCTGCTGCTTCCATGACAACTATGATTATCATCATGTCCATGATTAATTATACGATCTCTATCATCATTGTCATCTTCATTGTAATAATAACAATAAGTATCATTTATCATTATCATCATAATTCTCTCTCTCTCTCTCTCTCTCTCTCTCTCTCTCTCTCTCTCTCCCCCTGCCTTTCTGCCTCTCTGCTTTCAGAGTTGATGGAGAAAAGAGAAATCATAACATGATGTAGTTCCCAGAGAGAGAGAGAGAGAGAGAGAGATAGAGAGAGAGAGAGAGAGAGAGAGAGAGAGAGAGAGAGAGAGAGAGAGAGAGAGCAGGCAGGCAGACAGGCAGGCAGACAAGCAGGCAGACAGACAGGCAGACAGGCAGGCAGACAGGCAGGCAGACAGGCAGGCAGGCAGGCAGGCAGGCAGGCAGGCAGACAGGCAGGCAGACAGGCAGGCAGACAGGCAGGCAGGCAGACAGGCAGGCAGACAGGCAGGCAGACAGGCAGGCAGGCAGACAGACAGGCAGACAGACAGACAGACAGGAAGGCAGGCAGACAGGCAGGCAGGCAGGCAGGCAGAAGGAAAGTCATATAGAAGAGTCAGGAGTGGACAGACATGAAGCGCTAGAGCCAGAGCCAGATTATTGATGAACACGAATACAGGTTTAGTGATCTCACGTTACCCCACTCTTTTCCAGTCTCTGCAGGAATCCAGCAGTTTCTGTCAAGATTTTAATTCTCGAAAAATGGGTTTATACGTAGCGCAGAATATGATCCAAACAATACATTTAGATGAATAACGAAAACAATGTTCACAGGTGCAAGGTAGACCGCTTGAGGGGGTGGGGGGGGTGGAGGGCGGGGGTGGAGAGAGGGTACGTGGGCACGTGGTTAGATAATTGTAGAATCTTTACACTACTGCACGATGGCTTACTTGATCAGACAACCAATGATTCCACATCGATACACGAAAACTCTACACAAATGCACGGTGGTATTATGTAGTTATATGCATTTGCAGCAGATATTGTTATGTTCAAAATATGTGAAAGCTGCGAAATCACATGTGTAATGACTTGCTTTGGAGCACATTGTAAACCGTTGGCTTGTTGTTGCTTACAATGTGTACGTGTATTACAACCATGTTAAAAAAAACAACATTTCTTTAAACTACAAGTGCATGGCGGCTGGCGTTTATTTCAAAACAGTTGATTCGATTGAGATCAACGTCGAATTTTTATACAAATGCATACTGGCAGTGTTTATGTTCAACATACTTCACAGCCTCAACAGTGCGATAGTGTTAGCGCGTGTCTACATAATTATCAGTTCTGTTGTGAAGTCACTTGAATGTGGAATGTTGCAACATAATGCATATTGGTTTGCTAATACTTGGTTTGCTGGAGGACGGGATAGCCTGGTAGTCAGAATGATGTATTTGTGATCTGCCGACCCGGGTTCAATTCCAGTTCAAGAGGAGTTTGCCTCTGGTGTTAACATCAGTGCCAACTCCACTCTTCCCAGAAGTCCTTCGGATGAGACTACAAACCGAGGCCCCGTGTGCGAACGCACGCAGAACATCTTGCGCACACGTAAAAACCCATTCCACTTTTCGGAAGAGTAGGCCATTATGTGCCGATGGGAACGGATGACAAAACTGACAAAAATGCATACACACGGGACTGATGAAAAAAAGGCACATGAGTGCTGATTCTATCATCCTCGAAAAAAAAAAGAATACTATTTGGAAAAAAAAGTGATGATTATAGTTAAAGCAATACACTATCTTTACACAAATGAAAAATAGCTTGCTATCACCTAAAACCCTCGATTCCCAGTTCTTCCTGTTTGTCTTTCCCCACCCGAACTGCCCGAAGCAAAGGTTGTTCTATCTATCTGGAAGCCAGCTGGCCACAGCCAGTGGCCGGGTCACCGCCAGGTCATCACAGCATCTGCCTGCCTCTCCACGCTCTGCCGCCTGCCTGCCTGCCTGCCTGCCCTCAGTCAGCTCCAGGCCTCCAGTGCTGTTATCACCCACCCCGCCATGACTGGCCCCTCAGCTGATGACCAGCAGATAGACAGGTCAGCTGTGACTGACCACTTGCTGGGGAGAGGAGGGAGGGGGGGGGGGGGTACGGGGGAGGGGCGGGGGTGCGGAAAAGGCCTGTGGAGGGAGGGGGGCCTGACTCCTCCTGTCTTATCACCTGCTCCACACCTGTGCAGCGTGTTGTGACGGCCAGCCCTGACCTTCACCCCCATCCACTGGGGCAGCGGACAGCCTAGTGGTTAGAACATTGCGCTGCGCAATCTGCTGACCCGGGTTCGAATCCCGTTCAAGGGGGTTTTTGCCCTGGAGTTGACATCAGTGCAGACTCCACTCTCCCCAAAAGTCCTTGGATGAGACTATAAGCCGAGGCCCCGTGTGCAAACGCACGTAGAACATCTTGCGCACACGTTAAGTCATGTTCCGCTTTTCGGAAGTATAGGCAATTGTGTGCTGGTAGGAACAGATGGCAAATTTTACAAAACCGCATAGACAAGGGGACTAGGAGTAAACAAGCAAGACGGCTTATTCCGTTACCCGATAAATAAACAAATAAAACTGGCTCTCTGCTGTCAGGCACTACGCTGTTCGGGGCTTGTGGCTCCGTGCGTGGAAGAAGTCAGTGGTTAGAATGTCCAGCTTGTGATCTGACGATTACAGAAACTGTGCGTTCAAACCTCCGCTCAGTGGTCATTTTAAGACAAGTTTCTTCTGGGGCTGAAACTGATGCTGACTCAATCTTAATCAAACTGCTGGGATAAGACTAAAGCTGAGGCGAGCATCCAGTGAGCGAATACGTGCATAGCATCCATCACACGTGTGGAAATGATTCCAGCTTTCCGAGACAGGTAGGCCGGCCCTGGATAGATAGGCAGTGGCTCTCATCTATCCAGGATCAATGTGTGTGAGAGGTGTGAATTGTCAGAATAGGAGTCAGGAATAGAACATAAACGTATTGGAGAGTGAGTGATTTTGGTGACATTGTTTTAGGAACACAGTTTTGTTCCTTTGAAATATGTAGAATTATTTGAAATGTCTGACATTACACAATTCAGCAGTGCTTGTTTGGATTATTCTTTTTTTCTCTTTCTTTTTTTCTTTCGTTCTTTCTTTGTCTGTTTGTCTATCTGCCTGGTTCCCCACATGCCTGCTTCTATCTCTCTGTCTTTTTTGTCTGCCATTTTGTCTGTCTGTCTGTCTGTCTTATTTCTTGTTCTTTTTGCTGTCTTTGTTCTATTTGAGTTTTGTTCCCTTCTTTCACCTTTCCCCTTTTCTTTCCTTCTTCTTTCTATCTGTTTTCTTTATTTCTTTCTGTTTTTCTTTTTAGAATCTTTTTTCTTGCTTTTTCTTTCTTTCTTTCTTTCTTACTTTCTTTCTTTCCCTATTCTTCCTTCCTTCTTTCCCTCCTCTCTTTTCTCTTCTTCCTTCCTTTACTTCCTTCGTTGTTTACAATTCCTCACCTAATTGATAAATAAAGCAGAGAAAAATACTAGCACTGATTGAGTTGATCCCAGTTACCAATGTGACAGACAGTCTCCAGGAACTGTGTATGCATCTGTCATCTCAAGACACACCAAACGAAGCGTTGCTCCTCTCCGCTACTACCTGATCTAATCCTCTATCCCAGTGCCCGCTGACAGACTGGATGCTCAGCACCCCTGCTAAATAAAACACCAGTGTAACATCAGCTGGTCCATATGCCTGTGGGAGAGGCTTGCATGCAGACTTTTCTGTTGGGAGGAGGGGGAGGGAGTGGTGGTGGTGGTGGTGGTGGGGGGGTGTTGTGGGGGGGGGGGGGGGGTGGAGATGAAGAGTACTTGAAGTGTAAAATAAAATATGTTAGCTGTATGGCAAGGACGAAGGGGACTGCAGAGCAAGTGTGATGGTGTGTGGTGGTGTGTGTGTGGTGTGTGTGTTCTGTGTTGTGTGTTGTGTGCCGTGTGTGTGTACGTGGTGGTATGTTGTGTGTGTGTGTGTGTGTGTGTGTAAGTGCGTTGCAATGCAGTAGCGATGCGTATGCGTGGTGTGTATGGTGTGGTGTGTGTGTGTGTGTATGGTGGTGAAACACACAGTGAGAGGTGAGAGAGAGAGAGAGAGAGAGGAGAGAGAGGGGGGGGGGGGGGGGGCAGGTAGACAGATGTACAGACAGACAGGTAGACAGAAGAATTGACACATAGTCAGGACAGGAGTTACTGCCAATCGATGTGTCTGTCTCTGTATCTGTTTGTGTGGCGCGCGCGCAACACAACACACACCCCACCACAACACACACACACACTCCACACACACATACACACACCGCGCCGCGGCGCGCGCGCGCGATACCAAGGTCCGTGTGCGAACGCACGCAGAACATCTTGCGCACACGTTAAATCCTTGTTCCGCTTTTCGTAACAGTAGGCCATTGTGTGCCGGTGACAACAGATGACAGAATTTACAAATCCGCATACATAGGGACTGGATGTAAAAAGCACATAAGTGCTTATTCCATTATCCTCGATATAAAAAATAAAATAAATAAAATAAATAAACACACACACACATAACACACACACACAACACACACACACACACAACACACACACACAACACAAAACACAAACACAAATGCATGCACACACACACACGCGGCGGACACACACACACCACACACACCACACACATACACACACACACACCTATCACAGACAGCACCTGTTGTGCTAGTTTAGCGTGTGTCATGCTGATCATCACAGGTGTTCGGACATTCCTGACTGGTTAAAAAGCACACACCATCACCATCACCACACCATCACCATCACCACACCACCCATCACCATCACAACACCATCACCACACCATCACCATCACCACACTATCACCATCACCACACCATCACCATCACCACACTATCACCATCACCACACCATCACCACACCATCACCATCACCACACCATCACCACACCACACCACCCACACCATCACCACACCACACACACCACACCACACCACACCATCACCATCACCACACCACACCACACACCATCACCATCACCATCACCACACCACACCACACCACACCATCACCATCACTACACCATCACCATGACCACTCATCCTGTGAAAGCTTTACAGTTGGCTCAACAGTGCATGACACCTTTCAGGCCAGTGACTTGACACTCTACAGGCAATTAGCAGAGTCTGTGCCTTTGATGTCAAAAAGAGAATGGCGGGGTCTCCTCTACAGGGTCTCCTCGTGGCTGCTGCAGCTGTTGTGGCTGCACACACTTCCCGGGAAGAGCAGCCCTGATTTCACGGAGTGAAATCTGACTGTGACTGAAATGGTATGCCACACTAAGCAGTTCACAGTAGTACAATACATACGACATTCTACAATCATTGCAATGTGATACAATGCAACACAATTATTACAGTACAATCATAGCGTCTGTCTAGAAAACGAAAAGTTCGGATCGGAAGTGTGCGGTGATTCGAATCCCGTGTGGACCCGAAATTTTTCCCCCATCCATTAGATCATGAGTGGTGGTCTGGGCGCTGGTCTTTCGGATGAGACGATAAACCGAGGTCCCGTGTGTTACACATAATTATTTAGCGCACGTAAAAGAACCCACGGCAACAAGAGAGTTGCCCTGGCAAAATTATGTAGAAAAAAGCCACTCTGATAGGGAAACAAATACAGCTGCATACAGGAAAAAGAAAAAAAAATGGGTGCCGCTGCTTTTGTGGCGACGCGCTCTCCCGGGGAGAGCAGCCCGAATTTCAAGCAGAGAATTCTGCGTGACTTAAAGTGGTATCAATAAAATTAAAATAAATAAACAAAGCAATGCTATAGAATACATTGCAGGACAATACAACAGAACGAATTTACTACACTGCAATGTAATACAAAACAATGCGATGCAGTAGAAGACAACAACTAAATGTAACAGAATGACATAAAACAATACCAACACTTACCCCCTAAGTTGAGTCTTGTTGAACATTCTAACGAACTTCTCTCAATGAAAAGCGGAACAGAGTGCACCTGAGACAAGCATCACCTGCCAGCAGCCAGCCATTGAGAGTGCAAGGACCAAGCACCCAGTCAGGGAGCATACAACACAGAGGCTGTGGAGATGCTGGTCCACTGATGGCAGGTCACAGAACTACAGGGAGGACAGGTAGACTCTGTTCTGGTTCCAACCAGAGAAATAGGTCAGGATTCTCAACAAGGCTCACGTTAGGAAGCAAGTATCTTCTTCTGTTATGTAACTCATCTACTGCTGTACTTCTGAAGACCTTGTGCTGTTTAAACAACAGTATACTTGCCTGCCACAGCAAGAACACATACTTTTATATTTCTTTTAACTTTCTATTTTATTCTCTTATTTCCAGGATAATGGAATAAGAACTCATGTGCTTTTTTTTTTTTTACATCTAATCCCCGTGTATGTACAGTTTTGTAAATTTTGTCATCCGTTTCCACCGGCACAAATTGGTCTACACGTCCGAAAAGTGGAACAGGTTTTAACGTGTGCGCAAGGTGTTATGGGTGCGTTCGCACACGGCGCCTCGGTTTAAAGTTGCATCCTAAGGACTTTTGGGGAGAGTGGAGTCTGCACTACATTGCTGCCGACTTTACCCAGGGGAAAAATCCTCTTGAACGAGTTTCTAACCCGGGTCTGCACGTCACGAGCGTATCACTCTAACCACCAGGCTATCCCGTCCCCCTCATCGCAGCCTGGGAGCCATAGTGTCTGTGCTAACACTATGATTGAGGCCTGCAGACAAGGAACAGTTGCATACAGCGTGTCTTTCTCAGAGAAGTGTTCTTTTTCAAATATTCGACCAGTGTCGCTTATTGTATAATAATAATTTTAATATAATAAATAATAATAACAATAACAACAACAACAACAACAACAACAATAATAATATATAACTATAATTAATAATAATAAAAAATAATAATAATAATTAATAATAATAATAATAACAATACTAATAATAAGGGATTGTTTACCGCTATATCTTGCCAAATAAAACAACAACAACATCAAGCGCTTTCATTCATCCTACTCATCACATGCAACAGTACAGTTAACAGGGTTTGTTTGGTTGGTTGTGGTTTTGTTGTGACAATTCAAATATATGACAACACGCTCGCACGCACTACGTAAACGACAGCTTCAACGCGATCACATAAAGGTTGTACACTCCGGCAGGGGATGGGGTTTTGGGTTGAGGTGGGACAAAAATGAAATGGAACAAAGGGAAGAATCTTAGGTTTGAAATAATGTGTCTTAAGGCCGGATTTAAATGAGTCATAAGAAGCCTTGGCGCAAGGAGAGAGGAAGTCATTCAGATCGAATACCGGAACAAAGAAAGAGCAGTCTTGGAGTTCAACCCGTCTTCAGGACCCTTAGTGAGCCCTAAGTCAAGAGTTTCAATAAACTATTGACAAAACAAAATGCACGTTAATTTGTAGTCCCTCAGTGGCCTGCCTGCAAGTCCAGTGCATGCATGGTCTGGCACTTGTTTCAGTGAGGGGAATAAGAAGCATGATACGTTGTTGTTTCTTTCAGAAAGCTCTTTCAGTGTCAACTTTTCTAACTGTGGCCACGTTTTTTGACATATCTAACTTGATATTGACATCACAGATTTATTTTTGTCTGGGCAAGGATAGGTAAGCTTCCAAACCTCCTCTGATGAATCTGTTAACTAACCAACCCTGTATTACCCAAAGAAGAGCCTTCAAATGTGTTTAGACAGCAGCTGAGTGCAGCCTGTGCAGCACAGACAGCGCTAACACAAGCCTTCTCCTGGTATCAGGGAGGCTGGACAATTGACGCCTGTCCTAAAAGCCATGAAGCTGATCCACTTCCCGCCATCAGCTCACCACTGCCACCTGCACAGTTTACATCAGTCACGTGCATGCCCGCCAGGAGGGCATGGTGGTGTTGACAGTGACTTGAGAAAGGCCACGTGTTTCCCATCTTTTCTTTTCAGATATTCTGCACATCAGTAACTGGAGTTCCTCCTCACACGGTGTTTGTGGCTGGGGTTGTGGGTTGACGTAGAAAGAAAACAGACAGGACAGAAGCAGGGGTCTGCTTATCTCCCCTTTTGACAGCATGGGGTAAGATATCTGGCTTGTCTACAGAGGCACAATCATTCTTCCTTCTGCTTTGTCTGACCAGTTTTCGCAGCACTCTTGAAAGCGAACGCAAAAGGGACAAATGAAGGAAAAGAGATAAAACCCGCTGATACGAAAACGTCCATTGCATAAGTTTGTGGGTCAGGTTGAAAAGACACATGTTTCTGAAACCAGTGGTTTATACAGGTGGCAAACACGTCCACTTCACGTGAGGAAGCCAGCACTGTCAGGGCCTCTCCAAGATGGCCTAGGTCTAGTTTTCTATCACTATGAACACGAAAGTGAACACATTTTCTGCCTTCCATGACTAGTTTCTGACCCAGCAATATGAGCACAACAGATTGTGGTATTTTTGCTGATGCACCATTTCCAGAAAATTCTGAGAGTGGGGCCATGTCCTATTGCTGTAGCTTAGACAACATTCTGTGTTACTCAGAAACGAGCACTGAATTATTTGCACCATGCAGATCAACTGATGCAAAGAAACAACCTTTTGTGACACTATGCAGGATACCATATGTTTCAATCTTAAACTTGTTTTATACTATACAGTTTCGTTTAAAGTCTTTAAGATATGATAGCTTTCATTTTCCATGGTCATATAACAATTGGAGAGACAACCTGTCCAGGGTCATTCTCTGACAAAACCAATGACATTTTTTCCAAAGACATTTTATTAAATGATCGATTTCTAAATTCACAGCCTAATTTTCTTTTTGGCTAAAATGCTTGTGATGGGACCAGGTCGTGTATGTACGGCATGACCCAAGAGTTATGTCTATCCTCTTGACTGTGCCAAGCCTTCCCTATCAAAGTGAACATTTACCAAGTTCAGTTCTCCCTGAGTCACCATGCAGTAAATGACCCGTGCTCATCATGGAGATATTGTTTCAATGGGGATGACTACACATGGGAAGTTGTGGGAATGGTTTGGTGTGGGGAAAGAAGGGGAAGTTCCTTTACTGACGTTTTGTCACCCACTCCCACCCCACCCCCCATTCCCACTCCCCCGAGTTTTCCATTGGCTGTTTCTTGGCTGGTAGCCCTCCACCCTACCCCCCAACCCCCAACCCACGGAAAAAAGCTGGCTGTTATTGCTGCTGTGACCTCCTTGGACCCCTACTTTTCCCTGCATGCACTTATGGAGTCAGTCGCTCAGTGTCTGTGTAGCTCTGGCCTCTTACACAGCTCTGTGAAATTCTCCCTGGGGGATAAAAGTCATCCCCTGCTCATACATACTCCTGTGTGTTGCAGAGAGGAACTGCACTACCCTTAGACATGGTATGTTTTGCTTCCTCTGGCTGAGAGGCCACAGGGTCCCTGCCCTGTCAGGCCGAGAGTGTCTACCCTCACTGCACTCACCCAGTTTGGCTCTGGTGTCCTCAGTTACTCAGGTTTCCTTATATGGCCTTGCTGACCTGCACAATAAGGTCACTGCAGTGCACCAGCACCATTGCTGCACGAGCAGGGGTTCATTGTGTGTTCCACAGCCAAGCATCGGCTGATTGTTGAACAGGCGTTGGTGCTGATCTCACTCCTGGCTAGTGCACGCGTGGCATGCCCAAAGTAGGGCAGCTCTGTGGAATGGGGCACTTGGCTGGTACAGCCTTGAGCCTGGCATCCGCCATCTTTGGCCACACACCAGCTCTACTTTTTGCCACCTCTCTTTCTGTTTTTCCTATATTACTCTTGCATTCATACCGCAGGTACTAAGGCGTCCACAGAAATTTTTTAAAAAACGCCACTTTTTGTGAAAGACTAGCTTCTAGCTCAAAACTCAAGTGATTTTTACACAAATTTGATAGGGTTTGATTTTTCTTTGAGTCTGTAGTCTGCTAGCTTTTTAACCGCAATATGCATGCATAAGGTCAACACTGCAGGACCACAAGCAATACTCATTTGATGATGATCATTTCCAATTTTCTCGTGACTGCCTGGTATTACTCTACGTCCTTAATCACCCCAAAAAACAAGTACACAGTATAATTTTTGTGCTTTAAAACCCCCTGAAAATCAGCTTTTTTCAGACTAGCAATGTACAGAAGACACTACACGGCCCAGAAGCTAAAGTGGAGTGTAGCCTTCTTGCCATAGAGTTTCAGTAAGTGAGCTATCTTATCTGACACAAGCATGGGGAAGGGGGGGGGGGGGGTCTTCTTGGGTGGCTTTCAGTGCAGGGGAACTTGGGGCAAAGGTCAAGAGATGGGTCCTCTTCCTCTTTTTCTCTTTCTTTGTTGTTTCTCCCTCTGTCTGAATTTTCCTCCGCTGGATTTAGAATGGTGACGAGCTGAGAGATGTCAATGTTGTCCTTCTCTGGGGAGGATAGTGTTCATGGTGTGTGTTTTTTTCTTCTTCCATTCTTCTCAACTTCAAATCCGGAGTCATTAGTTCCAGAATTGTTGATTTTATGGCATGCATTTCTCCTAAAAGCTTTTGAAGAGTGGAACATATTATTGTGCTTAAATTTGCTGAGGAAACATCTGTTGAGTTCATCAGAGAAACTTCCTCTTCATGTATGTTAGCACTACTGATATAGATAGATAGATAGATAGATAGATAGATAGATAGATAGATAGATAGATAGATAGATAGATAGATAGATAGATGGATAGATGGATGGATGGATGGATGGATGGATGGATGGATGGATGGATAGATAGATATATAGATAGATAGATAGATAGATAGATAGATAGATAGATAGATAGATAGATAGATAGATAGATAGATAGATGGGTGGATGGGTGGATGGATGGATGGATAGATGGATAGATAGATAGATAGATAGATAGATAGATAGATAGATAGATAGATAGATAGATAGATAGATAGATAGATAGACAGATAGATGGATGGATGGATGGATGGATGGATGGATGGTGGATGGATGGATGGACGGACGGATGGATGGATGGATTAGACAGATAGATTAGATAGATAGATAGATAGATAGACAGATAGATTAGATAGATAGATAGATAGATAGATAGATAGATAGATAGATAGATAGATAGATAGATAGATAGATAGATAGATAGATAGACAGATAGATAGATAGATACATACATACATAGATAGATACATAGATAGATAGATAGATGGTGACGAACGTTGCACCATTTGACTCCATTTGAGGCAGTTTTGGGCAAGTGCCTGGGTTGTGGAGAAGCTCTTCCCGGTCCATTCAGTGAGGTTGTCTGCCCATTTCTTCTTCGGCCTGCCTCGCCTTCCCTTCCCTTGCACTGTCCCTTGAAGTGTGGTCTTGGAGAGCCCATCTGATCTTGTCACGTGTCCACACCATCTGAGCTTCCTTTTCTTGACTGTGGTCAGCAGGTCTTCGTAGTGCTTGCAGTAGCGTCACCTTGGTCCTGAGAGAGATGTCTCGGTCTTTTCAGATGGTCTTGAGCTTCGCCATTGCTGCTACTGTTTGTGCAGTTCTTGCGAGGATTTCGGTCTTTGAACCTTCTTCACTAATAATAGCTCCAAGGTACTTGAAGTGATGAACAACCTCAAGTTCTTTTCCACTGACTGTGATCTTGGTAGTGATTGGCTGGGCACTGTTTGTCATTAGTTTTGTCTTCTCGGCACTGATCCCCTTGCCTTATCTGGAGGATGTTTTGTCCAGGTGGTACACTAGGTTGGCTAGTTCCTGTTCGTTTCCTGCCAGTCCGTCAATGTCATCGGCAAACCTGAGGTTGGTGATTGTCCGCCCTCCAATACTGACTGTGCCAAAGCGATCGTCTAAGGCATCAGTCATTATGCGCTCAAGGAAGACACTGAACAGTGTTGGCGATAGCAGACAGCCTTGGCGGACTCCCACTGAGGTATGGAACCATTCTCCAAATACAAATATATTACAAAGCCCCAAAACTCCAAAGCCTATACC
>CM054151.1:7034699-7042199 GCA_028751875.1 Rapana venosa | reverse complement strand
AGAAAAGGAACAAGGCAGAAACAAAGAGAGTGACAGAAAAGAGGGAATTCCTAGCACATAATTTCCAGAAGATGGGGATGCTGTTTCTACTGACAGGACCCCTGCATCCCTACGGTACAAGAACTAGTGGAGCACTCTTCAAGAGCTGCCCGCCTTTCATGCGAGAGCTGTCGGCACCGCAGATATCACGGCCCTGGCATGCCAGACACTGGAAGCTTGGAAGCGGCTTGTGCCAATTAATCAGCCTTCGTGTGGAAAGAACAGGTGGTGCTGAGGCAGGCCTGTGTGGTGTTGACGCTGTGCAGACTTCCCCTGCTCCACACCTGAGCTGGCTGTGTCTCCCTCACTCCTCACACTGGGGTTCACCGTCAGGCCGAAAATACACCCTGCATGAGATGGCTGTGTCTGTCTTTCAGCTGCTCACCTGTCGGTGTCCTCCTTTGATGGTTGCTGCTGATGTATACCCCGTCAGCTGTCTCCACCCCTCCTGTCTTCCATCACTCTGTAGACTTCATCTGCATGTATGGTTCTTTTCATATCTGTCACTATGCTGCTTTCATATCTGTCACTATGCTGCAGACGTTCTCTGACCTTCTCCCTTAATGGAGATTCTTTTTTCGTTCCTTGGCTAGAGCTCCGAGGTTCAGCAAGGGGGAGATTGTGTGGATGCGCGGCATTTTCCCCAGCATTAAGGTAGACACGTTGAAATGGGGAATAAAGCGTGTTATACCAGGAGCTTGACATGGATGGAACCAATCTCAACATAACATTTAAAATTATAACAGCATTTTAATGCAGACCTTGACATTTGGCATAATCGATACAAGACCACGTCTTTGACCTGTGCCAGAACAGGCAGGTGTAACACAAGTTTCACCTGATACCGCCCCTCTCCCTACCTCACTGATGAACACTCATGGCACTGAGGAAAGCTGCAAGGAAAGATCTGCAGTCAGCAAAAAAGGAAGGAGTCACCAGCTTTTCCTGCACAGGTGGGCTGGACACAGGCTGGCGAACTCAGAGCCAACCATGCCATACACGGCCCGGTAGATACAGAAAAAGCCCCACTGCTTTCTTCACCACTTCAACACTTTCTCCAAAACGCATCAGAATACGGCATGATACACCAAATACAGGAGGCATGATATAGCACACTTGACCACAACACAACGCGTTAACATCAGCGCAGACTCCACTCTCCCCAAAAGTCCTTCCGATGAGACTATAAACCGAGGCCCTGTGTGCGAAGGTACACGATAAATTCTGTTCCAACCTTTTGAAAGTGTAGGTCATTGTGTGCCGGTAGGAACAGATGACAAAATTGACAGAATCCACATCCACGCGGGAACTGGATGTAAAACAATAAATAAATAAACACAACACAACCGGATACCATACCACACCACCAATATTGATGTATGTGCATTTTGCAAGTGTAGGTAGATATCTCTCATTTCTCTCTCCCATTCTCTCTCTCTCTCTGTCTCTCTCTCCTCTGTCTGTCGTCTGTCTGTCTCTCTCCTCTCTTCTCTCTTCCCCTCTCTCTCTCTCCTCCTCTCTCTCTCCTCTCCATCTCTCTTTTCTCTCTCTCTCTCTCTACCGTTGGGTAGTTTTTAGGTCCTTGAATGGAATAGATCGTTTTTGTGTGTGTGTGTGTGTGTGTGTTGTGTGTGGGGGTGTGTTGTGTGTGGGGTAGTGGTTGGTGTGTGTGTGTGTGTGTGTGTGGTGTGTGTTGTGTGTGTGTGTGTTGTGTGTGGGTGTGTGTGTGTGTGGAATAGATCGTGTGTGTGTGTGTGTATGGGCTGTGTATCTTTATCTGTGTATGCGTGCGTGCATGTGTGTGCGTGCGTTTGCGCGTGTTGTGTGTGTGTGTGAATGAGTTTGTCAATTTGCTGTTTGTCCATCTGTACGTGTGCGGAGGTATTCATGCATGCTGGGGCAACCTCCCTCTCTCTGTCATACATGTCCTGCAGAGGACGGATGTGTGCAGACTAAGAACTCCAGCACAGCGGACTGCTGTGGGGCAGGGACTCTCCACGTTGATGGTTCACCATTGCTGCTGCCACCCCTCAGCCAGCGGGCTGTACAGCGTCTGTTGCGGCAACAGCACTGCTCCTGGTTGGCTTCAGCAGTGAGCTAATGGCTCCTCTCCACAGAACTGCTCCTGGTTGGCTTCAGCAGCGAGCTAATGGCTCCTCTCCACAGAACTGCTCCTGGTTGGCTTCAGCAGTGAGCTAATGGCTCCTCTCCACAGAACTGCTCCTGGTTGGCTTCAGCAGTGAGCTAATGGCTCCTCTCCACAGAACTGCTCCTGGTTGGCTTCAGCAGTGAGCTAATGGCTCCTCTCCACAGCACTGCTCCTGGTTGGCTTCAGCAGTGAGCTAATGGCTCCTCTCCACAGCACTGCTCCTGGTTGGCTTCAGTAGTGAGCTAATGGCTCCTCTCCACAACACTGACACCGAGCGGGTGACAAAACCAGTAGCTCAGAATACCCACACTTTTTTCAGCAGCTATTTTAAGGATGGTTGTTTGACGGGATAGTTCTGTGGTCAGAGCACTCGCTCTCCCCCAGCTAAGGTTAAGCAGCATCGAGCGTGGTTACCACTTGGAAGGGTGACAGTTTGCGCGCCCTGGCTTCAGTACAGTCCCCCAGTTCACCCAGATGTAAATGGCTACCTGCGTCTTTAGAATCAGGGAAAGTGCGGCAGTGAGGGAGAGGAGATGGGCGCTGCCCTCAATATGCTGGTCCCTGGAGTTGCCTCACTTCCCAAGACCACACAGGTTAGGGGACACCTTTGTATTTTAATGGAGGTTGCTAGACGGGATAGCTCAGTGGTCATAGCGCCTGCTCTCCCCAGCTCATCTTTGGAGCGTGATCACCTCGCGGCAAGGTGATCGATCGTGCTTTGGCTTCAGTATAGTCCTGAACACAATTTTTCACCGGCAATGGGTACCTGTCTCTCTAGGGTCAGGGAAGGTAAAGCAGCGAGGGAGAGGAGATGGGCACAGCCCTCAAGATACTGGTCCCTAGAACAGTTGAAAAACTTCCATGCAAAGGCTACCAGATGTTGCTTGAATCAGACAAAATGGGAAAGCTTGCTGGGTCTTTAAGGTCAGGGACATTTTGCGTTAGACAGGAAAGATTTTTGTCTAGGTGTAGCAAGGGGTCGATGATATAAAAGCGTTGTTGACAATATCTAAACAGACTTATCCATGTCTTTATACAAGAATGTTTTACCAGTTAGTATGATGAGTATGAACCTTGTACGCTTTTAAGACAGTTTTTGAAAGAGAAAACGTATTAACATGATATTGATATTGATTGTTACAGAGTTGCTGTCACTTTCTCGAGTAAGATTTAATTATTGCCACTAAATGTAAATTTTCATTGATATAGCAATTCTCAGGAAAAATAAGTAATGACCATTTAGTGAGGTAGTGAATGAAGACGAATTGCATTTTCTTGTTCACTGCCTCATATAATTCATATCTCAGCAAAATTTCGAGTGCGCGTGCGGTTGCGTGTGTGAGGTAAGTATTCCATGTTTGTACCGTGTTCCATATCCTATGCGGTCGTAGGGGAGCGAGGCATCAGAGACCTCAACTTCTCAAGAGGCCAGCATTTTTATGGCGGAGCCTATCTCCTCTCCCTCACTGCTTTACCTTCCCTGACCCTAAAGAGACAGGTACCCAGTTTACAGCTGGGTGAATTGGGGGATTGTCCTGAAGCCAAGTCGCGCAAACGGTCACTCATCCTAGTGGTAACCACGCTCGATACTGCTTAACCTGAGCTGGGAATGCAAGTGATCTGACCACTGAGCTGACCCGTACATTTCACAAAATCTATGTAGAAATGTCCTACACACAGTAAAATCTGTATGCCGAGTCCAAAGCCAGCCGTCAGATTAATTTTTTTTTCTGATTTATTTCTTTTTTTCTCCTCGAAACAATAAAACTGATCCAGGAAAGCAGCTGACGCTCTAATTCAAAACAGCCTTACGACGTTCGCTGAGACAGGAGGGATAGGGAGGACGACAATATCGGCGGCACCAAAACCAACAACAAGCAACACAAACAAATCCATACATAGATCACCAGGTGCAGCCTATTGAGAGCATTCCGTCTTTCCAGCCCAAAGACACTTCAAAGTTTAACGACTGTGAGCTGTGAACAATTCCTTTGTCAAGGAAGGGGCATGGCGTCTTTGATGTGCTTACTTCTCGGGTCAGTGTGGACACATGTCTCTGAGTTTGCATGTTCATCCTCACATCTTTGGGGGGAGGAGGGGGGTCTCACTTTTTCTGCTTGTATGTTTCCGCTTTGTTTACTGTCTGCTTCTTCTTCTTTCAGTGTGTCTGCTTTTTCAGGTTTAGATTTGTTGGTTTCACTTTCTTTTTCTTTTTGTTTGTTCCTTATTTCTGTGTTTCTCCTTTGTCTTGTGTGTATGTGTGTGTGTGTTTGTCTAACCTTTCTTCTTACTTTTAGTACTCCTTTTCTCTTATATCAATAGAAACGCACACATATACAGTGCATATGTAGGCGTGCGCACGCACACACACACACACACACACACGCGTCAGCATCACACACACACACACACTACCGCCGCATATGTACACACACACACACCGTTCGCGCATGCTTGCACACACACACATAACGCGCGCGCATGCTTGCACACACACACACACACACACCGGGGCATGCATTCTTGAGCTTGTCGTAAGCAAGGGGCCTAAATCCGTCGGTGCTGCTGGTAATGAGGGAGCCTATTTCACAGCTAGTTTCCCCCATCCTTTCTAATTCATAAGATCCAGGTGTGTCTTTAACGTGCAACTACACATGACGGCAAACCTGCCCAACAAATGAATGTTTTGCCAGTAACACAGGAAACTGCAGTTGTTACGTCACAACAATGTTTTAAACGAAACAGCGGGCTCAGGTAGTTGTGTCTAATGAGTGAATATATATCACGTTTGGTTGCTTTCTTCGTCTTCTTTTTTGTTGTTGCAATTCTTCCTCTCCTCCTCCTCCTCCTCCTCCTCCTTCTTCTTCTTCTTCTTCTTCTTCTTCTTCTTCTTCTTCTTCTTCGTCTTCTTCGTATGAATGCTCAGACAAAAGCTGTTGTCGTCTATGAGCGAAAATGCGCTGCGCTGCCGTTAAGCGCCTGACAAGTCAGACTGAGCGGATGCGACTTTGACATGGGAGATAATTGTTATCTGTTAATTAAGTCTTTCTGGGGAAAAAAGCCAGGAAAATAGATTAAGAAGGCAGAAAGTCGACAAGAGGTGATGGGAAGAAAAGAAACAAGGCAGAAACAAAGATAGGGATAGAAAAGAGGGAACTGATAGCACAGAATTTCCAGAAGGTGAGGATGTTATATATTATACTAACAGGCCCCCGGCATTCCCATGGGGAATGGTCATGTTTGATTTTAACTGCAGGTTTATCGCCATCTGAAACTCTTTCGGTAGAAATGGTATAGTAGCGCTACAATGCTGGCTTGGCCGATTGGTTATGTGCGGCAGTAATCATCCACATGTGAACACTCCATAAAATCCCCATCACCATAACTGTATCAGCGGTGATGGGGGAAGCCATCCGCATTAACACGCATTGCCCCGTGAGTGACCTCTGCCCTTTACATCAGCACATCAGACAGGCAGACATGATGGCAGACACAGAGTGGACATGTTTGTCTGTCTGTAGTTTGTCTGTGTGTCTGTCTTGCTCTGTGTTTGCGCTTTCTGTGTCTGTCGGTCTCTCTTTCCTTATTCTGTCTCCTTGTGTAAGACGCTTCTAAACTGGTTTGGTCTTGGATTTTTTATCTTCTTTTTTCTTTCTTTTATTCAAGAAAAATCCCTCGGTATGTGTATTTCCCCGTGGGGATGCCAGGGACCTGTCAGTGTGAATAACACCCCACTTTCTGAAATCCTGAGTTAGGAATTCCTTCTTTCCTATCCCTCGCTTTGTTGCTGCCTTGTTCCGTTTCTGCCTGTCACCTCCTCCTGTTCTATTGTCTGCCTTCTTGGTCCATGCTCCTGCCTTACATCCAGAAATAAGCTTTGACAATAGCACTCCTCTTTCATGCCGATCTCGGATGCGCTGGGCCTGACTTGTCAGGCGGAACGCGTTTTCTTCCTATATGACAGACAACAGTGGTTGCTGTCTGAGGGATCGGTGAAGAAGAATTGCGAAGAAGAATTGCGAAGAAGAAGAAGAAGAATTGCAAAAAAAATTGCGAAGAATTGCGAAGAAGAATTGCGAAGAATTAAGAAGAAGAAGCAAGAAGAATTGCGAAGAATTAAGAATGAGAAGAAGAAGAATTAAGAAGAAGAAGAAGAATTAAGAAAGAAGAAGAAAATGCGAAGAAGAAAGATGGCGAAGAAGAATTGCGAAGAAATTGCGAAGAATTGCGAAGAAGAATTGCGAAGAATTGCGAAGAAGAATTGCGAAGAAGAAGAAGAAGAAATGCGAAGAAGAAGAAGAATTGCGAAGAAGAAGAAGAAGAAGAAGAAGAAGAAGAAGAAGAAGAAGAAGAAGAAGAAGAAGAAGAAGAGAAGAAAAGAAGAAGAAGAAGAAGAAGAAAAGAAGAATTGCGAAGAAAGAAGAATTGCGAAAGAAGAAGAAGAAGAAGAATTGCGATAGAAGAAGAAGAATGCGAAGAAGAAGAAGAAGAAGAAGAAGAAGAAGAAGAAGAAGAAGAAGAAGAAGAAGAAGAAAAAAAAAAAACAAACAAAAGAAGAAGCAAGAAGAAGAAGAAGAAGAAGAAGAAGAAGAAGAAGAAGAAGAAGAAGAAGAAGAAGAAGAAGAAGAAGAAGAAGAACAACAACAACAACAACAACAACAACAACAACAACAACAACAACAACATGAAAACAAAGGTGAGAGAAGGTGAAGAAGAAGAAGATGAAGGTGAAGAAGGTGAAGAAGAAAGAAGAAGAAGAAGAAGAAGAGAAGAAGAAGAAAGAAGAAGAAGAAGAAGAAGAAGAAGAAGAAGAAGAAGAAGAAGAAGAAGAAGAAGAAGAAGAAGAAGATCAACAACAACAACAACATCAACAACAATAACAACAACAACACCACAAACAACAAGCAACAAGTATGTGTATTACTGATAACATTTATATAAAACACTCTGTGATCCGAGACATGGATGTCTTACCACTATTTTTGATTTTTCTGACCGTTCTTCGCCTGCTTGTCCCAGCTATTCCAGGTGTGCACTTTTCTTAAAATAATAATGATGTGCTTCTTCTTCAGTTTAACGTCCTTCCACTAAATAGTGATATCAGATAATGATGTGCTGTGTCCTTGTCCCTGTTCTTCCCCCTCCAGCCGTTTCTATTGCTCCATTCTCTGCCTCATACTGCTCTTGTTGGTGGGCGTTCCCAAGCTAAACAGGCCGGCGTTCACCCAGAAAATGCTCTCCTCACATTTAGGAATCACTGTGAAACTGTAGGTATACACTGGATCGGACGTTTGACACTGTGGCTGTTTTCC
>CM054151.1:7024699-7029699 GCA_028751875.1 Rapana venosa | reverse complement strand
CTTGTTCCCGTGTTTGGAAGCGAGCAAGGATTTAAAGGAAGACACTCGGAATATGGTCCTTAGAGAAGTTTGCTGCGATGTCTGAATCATATTCTTCTACGGCGTTTATCAAAACAGATACGGTAAAAAAGGTAAAGGAGTCCCATAACCTATAAGGTCGTAGGGGAGCGAGGCGTCAGAGACCTCACTTCTCTAGGGCCAGCATATTGAGGGCGGCGCCCATCTCCTCTCCCTCGCTGCTTTACCTTCCCTGACCCTAAAGAGGGCAGGTACCCATTTACAGCTGGGTGAGCTGGGGGAACTGTACTGAAGCCAAGGCGCGCAAACGGTCACCCATCCAACTGGTAACCACGCTCGACGCTGCTTAACTTGGCTGGGGGAAAGCGAGTGCTCCGACCACTGAGCTATCCCGTCCCACAACAGATACATCATCCTCATTATCAGTGATTATCATGCAATACATAACCCCTGTTAAGGTTGGAAAATAAACAACAAACAACACGAAAACATTCATTGCTGCTTTGAGATCTAACATACAGCGTTCTGTCCAGACAAAGACAGTTCACCATATAAGCTTCACAGAGACCACTAGCATCCAAACAGTCTTGTTACTGTCACTTTCCAGATTTCATAAAGAGGTGTTACAGGGAATACAAACAATAACACACACACACACACGCACACACACGCACGCACACACACAGACACACACAGACACACACAGACACACACACACACACACACACGCACGCACACACACAGACACACACACACACACGCACCACACACACACGCACACATGCACACACACAGACACACACAGACACACACACACACAGACACACACACGCACGCACACACACGCACACACGCACACGCACACACAGACACACAGACACACACACACACCGTATTACATTAATGCTTGTGCTTCCAGGCGGCATTAAGGCTTTCCTCCGCTATGTTGCGTAATTCAAAGCGTCAGATTCAGAACAGATATGGTTTCTTTGATTCTTTGTCGTCTGAACAAAACAGTGTCCGTATATTGGTTCTTTTTTGGTGTCATTTCATTGCTGAGCATTTTTACGTCTAGGTCTCTCTCTCTCTCTCTCTCTCTCTCTCTCTCTCTCTCTCTCTCTCTCCTCTCCCATCCTTCTCTCTCTCTCTCTCTCTCTCTCTCTCTATCTATCTATCTGCCTGTCTCTGTCTCCGTGTCTCTGTGTCTCTGTCTCTCTGTCTCACTCTGTCTGTCTGTCTCTCTGCCTCTCTGTCTGCCTGTCTCTGCCTCTGTCTCTTTTTCTGTCTCTCTCTATCCCTCCCCCCCTCTCCTCTCTCCTCTCTCTCTCTCTCTCTCTCTCTCTCTCTCTCTCTCTCTCTCTCTCTGTGAAGCAGTACATAGGCCTTAGGATACAATACTTCGAAAGGGAGGGGGAGCAGGGAGGGGGGGGGGGGGGGGGGGGTAACAAACAAGAGCAATGGTTTCACAAATCCATAATTGATTCAGTTGTAGATTCGCACTCACATGAATGTGAACTTATCTTTCCCTGTCAGCAACAAAGAGTTTTAATTCGGCATCTCTTTACACTTTATCAATGGCACCATCATAGCTTATAATTGTGTGAAAAGATTGCAGAGAAACATTCACAAAGCAGTTGATAATGTGCCATGAAGCATAAAGTACTCAACGTACTATCAAACTATTTCAGAGCCCAGAGCTCTCTCTCTCTCTCTCTCTCTCTCTCTCTCTCTCTCTCTCTCTCTCTCTCTCTCTCTCCTCTCCTCTCTCTCTCTCTCTCTTCCTCTCTCTCTCTCTCTCTCCTCTCTCCCCCTCCCTTCATCTGTTCTGGCTGTGTTTATTTTGTACATCTGTCCTTGTATGTGGGGACTTCTTAAGGCTGACTGTCGTGGTTCAATAGAGTAAACAGACTACAGTTAATAATTATACCTTGCTGGCCGAAAGCTTTGGTAGAGTGAGTGGCTTTGTCAGTCTGTCTGTCTGTGTCTGTCTGTCTCTCTGTCTCTATCTGTCTGTCTCCCTCCCCTCCTCCCCTCCCTCTTTCTCTCCTCCCTTCCCCTCCCCCCCCCCCCCTCTACTCTCTCACTCTCTCTTCCCTCTCTCTCTTCCCTCTCTCTCTCTCTCTCTCTCTCTCTCTCTCTCTCTCTCTTAAATAATTACATAGGCCTTAGGCCACAATACATTGAAAGGGAGTGGGTGAGGAAGTAGCAACAGAGAAGAGCAGTGGTTTCACAAATGCAATATTGAATCCGTTGTAAAATCGCACTCACATGAATGTATACTTATCTTCCTAAATCAGCAACAGAGGGTTTGAACGTGGCATCCCTGTGCTCTAAATCAGTTCCGTTTCAACCACATGGCTCTAACATAGCTTATAATTATTATTAGTGAAACGATTGCGAGAAACATCCTCGGAGTAGTGATGAAAATGTGGCATGAATCATAAGCTACTATTGTGGCCCAAGACCAAACCTACTCTCAAACTAGTGCACAGTTCAGAGTTCAGATTTCTCTCTCTCTCTCTCTCTCTCTCTCTCTCTCTCTCTCTCCTCTCTCTCTCTCTCTCTCTCTCTCTCTCTCTCTCTCTCTCTCTCTCTCTCTCTCTCCTCGTCTGTTCTGGCTGTGTGTATTTCGTAATCTCTCCTTGTATGTCGGTACACTTTGATTTGTTTTTACAAGATATAGCGCTATATAAATTCCATTTATTATTATTATTATCATCATCATTATCATTAGTAGTAGTAGTAGTAGTAGTAGTAGTAGTAGTAGTAGTAGTAGTAGTAGTAGTAGTAGTAGAATTGCTTATTAAGACTTGCAGCCAGACTGACTGTCGTGGTTCAATAGAGTAAACAGACTACAGTTAATAATTATACCTTGCTGCCCGAAATCTGGGTATAATAAGTAACTCTGTCAGTCTGTCTTTGTCTGTCTCTTTCTCTCTCTCGTTTGTTTTTCTGTTTATCTATTTCTCGTTTTTTTCCTCTTTAATATCGTCTGCCATGCAATCTGTCTGTCTGTCTGTCTCTCTGTATGTCTGTATGTGTGTGTGTGCGCACGAACGCGCACGCGCGCATAATGTGTGTGCATCTGTGAAAGTAAAAATTCAAAGCTGAATTTTCATTTCCAGATTGTACATTAAGCAGTGTAGTTTCTTGTTTTGATCTAATTATCTAAAACGATCATCAACAACCACAGCAAAAAGTAGTGTGTGTGTGTGTGTGTGTGTGTGTGTGTGTGTGTGTGTGGTGGTGGTGTGGTGTGTGGTGGTGGTGGTGTGGGGTGGTGGTGTGTGTGTGTGGTGGTCGTGTGTGTGTGTGTGTGTGGTGTGTGTGTACGTGCGTGCGTGCTGCATGCATGCGTGCGTGCGTGTTCGTTAGTTCTTTTGATTTAACGTCTTTTCACTGTGTTATCAGACAAATGGAGACAGAGAGAGAAATGCAGGAGAAAAGCAGATGCTTGTGTGACTGAAAGTTCGTGTTTTGTCACGCGCACGCGCAAGCGCGCGTGTGTGCGTGTGCGTGCATGTGTGTGTTTGATGTGAGTGTGTTGTGTGTGTGTGTGTGATGTTGTGTGGTGTGTGTGTGTGTGTGTGTGTGTAGCGTTGCAAGCACATGGTTTAACGCTAGGGAGTGAACAAAACAGCAAAAAAGATGTGGAGGGGGAATCACAGTGACAGTGGAGACTCCTAGAAAACAAGACAGGAATTGGGGACGGGTTAGCCTAGTGGTTAGAACATTGCGCTCGCAATCTGACAACTCGGGTTCGATTCCCGTTCAAGGGGATATTTTCTCCTGGAGTTAACATCAGTGCAGACTCCGCTCTCCCGCAAAAGTCCTTCGGATGAGACTATAAACCGAGGCCCCGTGTGCGAACGCATACAGAACATCTTGCACACACGTTAAAATCATGTTCCCCTTTTCGTAAGAGTAGGCCATTGTGTGCCGGTGGGAACAGATGACAATTTATAAAACCGCATACAGACAGGACTAGGCGTAAAAAAGCACATAAGTGATTATTCCTATTATCCTCGATATCAAAGAATAAAATAATATACAAACTAAACTAAAATTTAAAAAATATAAAAAAACACATCAAACGTATTAAAAGGAGAGAAAGAAAGATGAGCATACCACACACACACACAACACACACACACACACACCACGCACGCACGCACGCACGCTTACTTACTTGCTTACTTACCTACTCACTTACTCACACACACAACACACACACACACACACACACACACACACACACACACACGCACGCACACTCACGCACACACACACATACACACGCACTCCCTATACATTTACTTTAATTCAAAATCAATCCAAAATCCCCTCTACAGGAGTGAAAGCCAGCTGTCACTGAATGCACCCCGCTGGTTCTGCTGTTTCTGCAGGCTTCCACACACAGCACACTATGGCCTACTTACTTGACATCCTGCCCTCCTTTCCTAGTGGTCACAGCACTCGCTTTCCCCCAGCCCAGTTAAGCAGCGTCGAGCGTGGTTACCACTTGGATGGGTGACCGTTTGTGCGCCTTGGCTTCAGTACAGTCCCCCAGTTCACCCAGCTGTAAATGGGTACCTGCCCTCTTTAGGGTCAGGGAAGGTAAAGCAGGCGAGGGAGAGGAGATGGGCGCCGCCCTCAACATGCTGACCCCTAGAGAAGAGAGGTCTCTGATGCCTCGCTTCCTTACGACCACATAGGTTACGGGACACCTTTACCTTTTACCTCCTTTCCCGCCTTCTCCTCTTTCTTCGTCCTAGTGGACAGACCAGCTCCGTGGTCACACACAGCTCGTGCTCTACCGAAGCTAGCGTTGACCGATACATGACTATGCTTGGTTTCGGTATAGTCACCCAGTTCACCCAGCTGTAAATGGGTACCTGCCCTGTTCGGGGACAGGGAAGGTTAAGGAGTGAAAGAAATGGGTGCTAGCCTCAAAATGCTGGCCCCTAGAGAACCTCCATCTT
>CM054151.1:7004699-7019699 GCA_028751875.1 Rapana venosa | reverse complement strand
CCACCGACCAGCCAACCATTAGCCAGCCAACCAACTTAACACTCCTCCTCCCATCAAGAAAGAACAGACAGAAAGACCAAACTGAACGGCCATGTTGTCACAAAACATGTTCCCCATAAAACCATGTTCAGATTTCATGTTCGATGTCCACATGGCTGACAAATCCATCTTTAGGAAACAAAACAAATCAGACGTTACCACTCTCCCACTAGTCTGTTTCCAATTAGTGCTGGGGCGCGGCACATACTATCTTTCCACACCCCATCCCCGCAATCCCCATTGTGCAGAGCACAATCTTGTTGGCAGATCAAGCAACAGCTCTCCCATCAAGGGGCAAGCACCAGCAGCCTGGCACTCTTGTACTGGTCTGTCTAAACCTCTGCAGCCAGCTGTGTCATCTCCAGGCTGGGCCAGTTACACGGCTGTGCTTGACCTGGGTGTGGTCCCTGAATCTGTGCATCCGAGGATACATTCCTCAAGCCAGCATGGTGTGCGTTTAAAAAAAACACAACTATATTTACACAAATGTGTGCACGTGTGTTTCTGCGAGCATGCTCACACACACACACACACATTCGAGAGTGCGCACACGCACGCACGCATGCACGCACGCGCACACACATACTCTCACGCGTACACACACACGCGCGCGCAACTCCCCTGTAACACACACACACGCGGCGCACATCACCACCACACACACACACACACAACAGACACACAACACACAACAGGGGATATTTCCCCCTGGAGTTAACATCAGTGCCGACTCCACTCTCCCCGAAAGTCCTTCGGATGAGACTATAAACCGAGGTCCCGTGTGCGAACGCACGCAGAACATCTTGCACACACGTTAAAACCTGTTCCGCTTTTTTTGTAAAAGTAGGCCATGTGTGCCGGTGGGAACAGATGACAAATTTGACAAAACGGCATGCACACGGGGACTGGATGTAAAAAAGCACGGAAGTATTCATTCCATTATCCTCGGTATAAAAGAATAAAATACAAATAAATAAAATAAACACACACAACCCCCCCCCCCTCCCCTCTCCCACATACACACACGGGTGTTTATAAAGTTAATGTCGAAACCAATTCCTGTCAAACTTACACCTCCCCAGCCCCCCACCCCCACCACAACCCCCACCCCTCCTCCCTCTCCCTTACTCTTTCTCGGGTGTAGACATTAAAACTACCTTTTTTTTCCCCCAAACCAGATCTTCATACCGACAATCAATTAAACAGGCATTAAGCTTTCTGCAGCCTCCTGTGTTTCTCCTTCCTTCTGTCTGTCTGTCGTCTGTCTGTCTGTCTCTGTGCCAACAGCACCCTCCAGTTCGGGGCAATAACACGCGTGTTTATTTGGCCAGCGCTAAAAAATATTAGGACGCTGGGGCTTTAGATAAACATCTGCAGTTTGTTCAGCCCCTAACAGACGTGTTTCCAATGCCCTTGCCGTCCTTGACTGCCACAAGTTAAATCCTTGCTTGCCTCTCATAGTTGTGTTCTATTTCTTTTGAAGACGTTGTCGAAGACGTAGATATAATGTTTGATACTGCTTAAGATTTACAGTCAATTACCATAGGGTATTGTTATGGTTATTGAAGTTTTATGTATATTTTCATTAGTTTGTTATGTTGTTTAGTGTATTGTATTTGTCATGGTGATAATGTATCTTCGCGAGCGCGCGCAACACACACACATACACACACACACACACACACACACACACACACACACACACACACACACACACACACACTCGTATTATTCTCGATATAAAAGAATAAAACGAACAAAACAAACAAAGCAGCATGCGCGCGTTAGCGCGCGCATACACACACACACACACATTAACACATTAAAACACACACGCACGCACACACACACTAACGCACACCACACACGCAACACGCACAAACGCACTTACACACACACACACTTACACATACACACACGCACACTTACACACACACTTATACAAACATACGCACACACGCACGCACACAAACACACACACACTTTCAATTATTCCTCCGATTGCCCTGTATCTCTTAATGTGGAAAGGCGAAGAAACTGAAGACTACCAGATTCTCTCTCTCCTCTCTCTCTCTCTCTCTCTCTCTCTCCTCTCTCTCTCTCTCTCTCTCTCTCTCTCTCTCTCTCTCTCTGTTGAAGACATTACAAAGACATAAAGTAAGGTACTCACGATTATCGAGAAAGGGACGTCAGCCCAGTGAAGCGGACTGTTCAGTTATCCCAAGTTCTGAAAAACACACACACACACAGCAGATCGCCTTTAGAACAAACAGGGCTGTACTGACATTAATACCACATCCACGTTGAACATTCGCTTTTGAAAACCTGATACCTCGAATGACAGAATCTAATGGGGTCAGGTTCTATTCTGCCGCTTATCAAATTAATTAAAAGAAGAAATTACCCACTTTAACAAGCTGAAACGAAAGACAACGAAACCATGTCCAAACCAAGCCACATTAACTCAAATCAACCTACCTACCAACCAACAATTCAGTCAATTAACCAGCCCAAACAAATCAACCAACCAATCATCCAATCAACCAACCAATCAACCAAGCAACAAGCCAACAAAGCCAACCAGCCAACAACCAAACAAAGACACTTCTAAAAAATAAAAAAAAACGTCACACTTCGACAATCTTTTTACTTGCTTAGTCAAAATGAAAGTCTCATGGACAAAAAGAAAAACTAATGCAGAAGTAATGGAAATGGCTAGGTACAAGAGATCCCTTCTCAACACCATCAGAGAAAGACAGCTCAAATTTTTCGGCCATATAATCAGGGCTGACGGACTAGAGAAACTGTTATGGAGTGGCAAAATCTGTGGAAACAAAAGCAGAGGAAGACAACGCACAACATTCACAGACAGCTTAAACAAATTCGCAACGAATAAAGAGGGCACCAACAATGAGCTCATGAGAGGGACCGAGAACAGGGAAGAATGGAGAGCCATGATCGTCGATGTCTGCAGGACCAGACCGGACACTTGAAGAAGAAGAAGAAGTCAAAATGAAATAGACAGCTAAAGGTTGCATTTTTCATTGTCATTTAAAAAAAAATCCCCAACACCAACAAGTTTTCCAAAGAATTTCTTTCTAACCCTCTGCCTTTGTACAGCAGTTAGTGTCTTTGGTTACGGACTAGAAGGTCGAGTGTTCGAATCCCATAGGGATTTTTTGGACTCTGGCTGACTCCTACCAACAAGTGAGTTGGCTATTGGCTCATAGGAAAAATTGTAACCCCAAATAGCCACCACTCAATACCACCAAAGTGACTGGTCAGCCCATCAGCAGTGCAGGGCCCCACTGGCTGGTGGCCCCGTAGCGGCCTGACATTGCTGGGCTCCCTGTAGTTCTGACCTAACGAGGCGACATAAGGAATCATGGTATGGCTGGGGTGGAGAGGTTGAAATGAGCGGCGTGGGAACAGCAGGACAGGGACGTCAGGGAAGAGGAGCAGCAGCAATCTGTATTTCCTGCTTCCCCTGTCTTTGTCTTTGTCTTTCTCCTTTCCCTTTGTGTTCATTTCATTCGCTCTGTCTGTTTTTCCTTCTTTATATTTCCTTCTGTGTGTCTGTCTTTCTATCCGTCTGGCTGGCTGCGTATTTCTCTGCTTTTCTTCATTTTCCTTTTTTCGATCACGATGTTAAAGACGATAACTGGATGTTAGAATAAAGCACATGAGCGCTTACGTATTATATCCGAAATAAAAGAATTTTGATTTGATGTGATTTGATTTGATCTCTCATTCTTTCTCTCTGTCTGTCGGTTTTCATTTTCTCCACTTCTTTCTCTCTGTCAAGGTTTTCTTCTTCTTTCTTTTCCTTTTCTCTTTGGTCGCAGAAAGAGAGGCAATGATTTCCCATTATTGACGTGCTAAATCTGCTTATGCATTGATTACGCTCTTACTCAGAGCTGTGGCACACACACACGTGTGTGTGTGTGTGTGTGTGTGTGTGTGTGTGTGTGTGTGTGGGTGTGTGTGTGTGTGTGTGTGTTGTCTGTCTGTTGCCTGTCTGTCTGTGTGTGTGTGTGTGTGTTGTGTGTGTGTGTGTGTGTGTGTGTGTGTGTTGTGTGGTGTGTGTGTGGTGTGTGTGTGTTGTGTGGTTGTGTGTGTTGTGTGTGTGTGTGTGTGTTGGTGTTGTGTGAGTGTCGAGTAAGGCATGAACCGCTCCTACCTTGCAATCTGTTGTCACTGGTCTAATTCTTCTTCCTGACACCCTCTGACAGGTAAGAAATGAGTCGTGAAATGATACGAAATAATATTCTCCATATGTCGCTCTTTATTTCTGATCCATCAATCTGGAATGACCTCCCTCTCTTACTTTGCAAAAAAAAAAAAAGAACTACTTACGACACGCACACACACTCGATCGCTTGCACGCACACATGCACGCACTCAGTCTCACACGCATATATAAAAGAAAAAGAATAAAAGAACAAGAAAAAAACACATACACATACTCGCTCGCTTGCACACACGTATGCAAGCACGCACTTAGTCACACACACAACACTCTCTCTCTCTCTCTCTCTCTCTCTCTCTCTCTCTCTCTCTCTCTCTCTCTCTCTCTCACACACACACACACACACACACACACACACACACACACACCACGCCACGCACCACACACACACCGTCATGCTACCAGTCATACGTATTCAGACCTACACTCACAGCCACCTCCAGCAATCTCAGACAATCTCTCCAATCAACCAGAGGTTACACAGATGTTTGACACCCCCCCCCCCCCTTCAACACCCGGACATTTTAAATTATGTGAAAAATCATCTTAAACTTAGATGTGCATACTGCAGAACACATCAAATTTCCCATCGCATCCACACTTGCTTTCTGTCAAGTTGTTCATGAATCGTTGTGTTCCCAAACTTGTAGGTATGGCTACTGACGTTCATTGTTGTCCAATCATTTTGATGATATCCACCATCCTCCCTAAATCATCATTCCCATCATCACCGCCTCGCTCTGTAAACTTGTAGCTACCCTATTTAGGGTCATGGAAGGTAAAGCAGCGAGGGAGAGGAGATGGGCGCCGCCCTCAATAAACTGGCCCCTGGAGAAGCTGAGGTCTCTGACGCCTCGCTCCCCTACGACCACATAGGTTATGGGACACGTTTACTTTTTTACCTTACCTTACCATCCTCTTGTTATGTGGGCCTACACACTTTCAGTTTTTAATGTTATTCTTCCAGAATTGGACACACACATTTCTCTCAGAAAACAGATTTCTTGTTCCACATTGAAGTCTTCTACTGCAACAGCAGCAGGATCAGTATATATATATATATATATATATATATATATATATATATATATATATATATATATATATATATATATATATATATATATTTTTTTTTTTTTTTTTTTTTTTTTTTTAAAATGTCACTTTAAGTCACGAGATTTCTCTGCGTGAAATTCGGGCTGCTCTCCCCGGGAAGACCGCATCGCCACAAGAGCAGCGCCACCCATTTTTTAAAACATTTTCTTGTCTCCAACTGTATTTATTTCCCTAACAGAGTGTTGTTTTTTCAACAAAATTTTGCAAGGGACAACTCTCTTGTTGCCGTGGGCTCTTTTACGTGCGCTAAAGTATTTTGTGTAACACTCGGGATCTCGGTTTATCATCTCATCCAAAAGACTAGCACCCAGACCACCACTCATGGTCTAATGGGGGGGGGGGGGGGGGGGGGGGAAGGAACCCAAACGGGGATCAAACCACCGCATTTTTCCCACCGGACCTTTTGCTTTCTAGGCAGGCGCGTTACCTCTAGACCTCACGACCACTGTATGCCTGTGACTAGACAACAGGGCTGTACTTAGTTAAAGAATACCATGTACTTTGTACTCACCCTGTGTTCACGATGAAGACTCCATTCAATGAAAGTCACCCTATCGCTTTATTGGTCTCTCACTTTCTTAGTCACAGTCTTCCCTTCTTTCCATCAATAGATTTTACTCTTTTGGTGTTCTATTCTCCACTTTGTTCCTCTTATCTGGATTTTACGATTTGTTGTCTTGTTTTGTTTCATATGGTTTTCCCCCCTAGTTTTCCTTCATGATTTGAGCTTTACAAATGTAAGCCAGAAGACATGTCCATTTGCCCCAGAGCCACTTCTGGCCTCTCAGTCACAGCAGTCTGGCTGGAGAGGAGGGAGGACTCAGCAGTCTCCAGTCCCACACCTGCCCGGCCTCAGGCACAAGGGTTGACCTTGAACTTGATTTTGTAATCATCAACTTGGGTGAGTACATTTAAAAACAACAACAGCAACAGCGAAACACGACTGGGAACCCAGGCCATTCAATCACTTGTGTATACAACCCAACCCGCGACTACACTCCACGATTAGAAGAAAAGGCCCTGGTTTTCACTCGGAAAAGTATTGATTGTAGCTAAATAATAAGTTGAACTTTTTAAAAAAACTAAACTATCAATCCTCAAGTATCACATGCAAATAACATCGACACAACACAGCCATGTACATATGATCAACCTGTGCACAAGACACATATACATTATCTCCAACCGTACATATGCACACTAAAAAATACCGTACACATCACATATCACACAACACACACACACACACACACACACATATACACAAAACACACACATATACACAACAACACACTACCACTATTAAGGACACCTGCTCCACAACGCGGCACCTTTTTTTTCAAACACACACACACACACGCACACACACACACACACACACACACACACACACACACACACACCGCACACACACACGCCACACACACACACACACACACACACGCACACACACACACACACGCCACACACACACACACACACACACACACACACAGCACACACGCACCACCACACACACACACGCACACACACACACACACACACACACACACACTATCGTGAAAAAACCATCTGGTGTGGCCCTTTTCCACAGTCTGTTTAGCATATCACAGAGATTTTTTCTTGTTCTGACTGGCTGGTAAATGACCACCGCTCCATCAGCATAAATCAGCACTTCACAGGCCGGCAACAGCACGTGATGTCTTTCAGGTCGGTGACCTGGCTTTCGACAGGTGATTAGCAGTGTGGAGCCTGGCCTGGGGTAGGAAGCTGTCCATGCTGTCGTCTGCTTGCTCTACAGCCTGTGTGGTGGCTATACGGTAAAGGAACAGGTGTCCTTATGTGGTTGTAGGGGAGTGACGCGTCAGAGACCAGCTTCTCCAGGGGCCAGCATATTGAAGTCGGCGCCCATCTCCTCTCCTCGCTGCTTTACCTTCCCTGACCCTAAAGAGGCAGGTACCCATTTACAGCTGGGTGAACTGGGGGAACTGTACTGAAGCCAAGGCGAGCAAACGGTCACCCATCCAAGTGGTAACCACGCTCGATGCTGCTAAACATTGGCTGGGGGAAAGCGAGTGCTCCGACCACTGAGTTATCGTCCCCTAAGTGGTGGGTACGACTGCAGGGTTTTTCCCCAGTTAGGTCGGATGGTATGCTTTATTGTGTTGCGTTGTATTGGCGTTATACGTACTCAAATCAAATCAAATCAGGTTTTTTTCAGTTTTTGCAGGGTATTATAGCAGCCATGAAGCAGTGGAGGTGATATAATACAGTAAGCATGCAGTCTTTGCTGCAGGCAGGAAAGAGCTACATGTTTCTGATCTGTAGACAGTCACTGACAAACTGCCAAGTTCGCAATTAGTTTCTCAGAAGGATTTGGGCACAGCATCTGAACCTTAAAGCCTGATAGAAACCTGTGATAATAAAGGGGGGAGGGGGTATATACTGTATTTTACAGGTTAAGTTATTGTTGTGTAGTGCTGTGTTTTTATGGATTGTGTTGCACTCTATCACACTGTCTTGTATTGCGTTGTGTTGTGTTGAATTGTATTACATTTCATCGTGTTGTTTGTGTTAAATTGTACTTTACTTCATTTCATTGAATGTATTACAATTGTATTATATTGTGTTGTATTGTGTTGTATATCCTTTTCACTTACTGCAATTTTTTTCTGCTGGACTGCTCACACTATGAGGTGTATGTATGTCACTATAAAAGGCAGCGCCCAGCCATTATGATTTGAAAGCTGCCCTAGTTTGCTCTCTGTGTGGTATTTGCTTTCTGTATAAAGGGCTTTTTCTGCAAAATGATGCCATAGACAACTCTCTTAGCGCCAGTTTTCGTGCATTAGATATAATAGTTTGCATAATTATCGACCCTTTGCTTATTGCCTTATCCAAACAAAGCTCAGCTCACAGACTTTCTCTCAAGGTATAAGGGATGGGGAAAACCTCACCCCACCTCCTTACTTTCACCTATTCCGTAGTCCCGTGGACCGTGGATGCACCAATGAAGATTTTGCACCCAGCTTCCTCCACTCCTCGCGGTCCTCTGCTTTCCGTAGCAGTTTGTTCCACTCGAGGCCAGTCCACTCTCTGATGTTGTCTTCCCATCGTTTTCTCTGTCTGCCTCTTCGTCCCCCTCCTTGTACTGTTCCCTGTAGGGCAGTCTTGGACAGTCCACATGTTCGTGTGACATGTCTGTACCACTTCAGTTTTATTTTTCGTTGAAGTCAGAAGCTCTTAGGTATTGTCTGATGGCGTTTTTAACTATGGTTTCCACATCCTCGTTAGTGATTTCTGTATGAGATACCAAGGAGTTTGCGAAAGCACCTCATCTCCATTGCCTGTATCCTTCTGTTCAGTTCTGCTGCTCTGGACCGTGTTTCAGATGCTTACAACATATGGGGGAAAGAACGGTGAGGAAAAGTAACACGGGGATGCAACACGTGACTCCTCACTTTCTTCGTGAGCGTGTTACACCATGGATTACTGCACCTTTGAATTAAGATAGTTTTGAATAAGTATACTGACTGTTGTAGACCATGTGCTACGGAATGGACTTCATGAACACTGGCCTTCCAGGCAAGACCAGGAAAAAAGTAAAGAAAGGCAGACCATCAGCTTCTCTCACTGGCAACATCACCGAAGGAATCCTGTGGCCTGAGAATCCATGAAGTCAGCAGGGCAGTACAGCCAAGACCGGAGGAGCACATTGTTACAAACAGATTCTGAGTTTCTATTGAAAGGATTGCTATGAATGGCATTCTTGGTTTAACAACGAATGCATTGGTGAATGAATATTAATGTTATTTGCGAAATGTTATTATCTGTGGCTTGCACATGTTTTGTTTGCTCATGACGTTTCCAGAATATTCTACAGTATTCTAAGAGGTTCTAAAAGTTTCCACATCGCTTCACTGTAACCGGAGATGTTTGTGTAGTTTGGTAATGGTCGGGAGAATTCCTTAAGTTTCTGGAACCTTCCAGTGGCTAGTAGAAGGGACCCTGGTACTGTATATATTTATACAAGGGGATGTTATCGAACTGGAGGGAGAAGAGGCTGAGAGACGGACAGATGAAGGGAGGAGAGGCCGAGAGACGGACAGATGAAGGGAGGAGAGGCCGAGGAAGAAAGATGAGAAGGAAGGAGAGTAGGAAAGGCCAAGGGGAGGCAAGTTGAGATTGCCTGAAGAAGGGGAGATAATCTGAAGGAATAGAAGGAGAGCTATGAGGACTGTGAAAGTCATTAACTGATTGAGCTCTTATGTAGTGAGTGTAGTCACAGAGTTTTTGGCTGTTCATCCATGGTGATTGTGAAAAGGATTTCTCCTTTTTTGCTTTGGAACCTTTGTACTGGAAATGAATATTGTTTTGAATTGATTTAGTAGAATAAAAGAAATTTAACTTGATTCCTGAGTCATCTTGTGCTGTGTTTGGATGTGATTCACGAGAGAAAGGAAACAACTCTTGGCATTTCAGTCAGCGTTCTACGTCCACTGGAGTGTTTTCAAAACAAAGAGTTAGTTCTTCAAAGAGCCAGGTGACACACATGGAGAAGGCGGAGGATGATGTCGGTGTCATTGGGTGCGGCGGCTAACACCGAACCCGGTGATGCCGACAGTGAGACAGATGATATGCTGTTTGTAGTGCAAGCTGGTGAATGCGTTGGTTAGCTAGCTATCTTGTTTGATACATCTGTTTGAAGGATAGAGTTACAAGCCAGAACTAAAACACGCTGTACACATCTTCAGTCTGTTTAGGTGTAATTGGTTGGCTGGTTGCTTGGTTCGGGTTTTGTTTTTGTGTGCTATTTTGTCATTATGATACGTGTATGTGTAGTCTGAGCTGACTGTGCTTGCGTCCTTGCCAAACTACTGTGCAGGATATGTGAACTTGTGCAGTGTACCTGTCTTCTATAATAATAATAATAATAATAAAATAGATAATAAATGGAACTTATATCTCGCAAAACAAATCAAATCTTCTGTCTGTAGTCTTTAGTGCTGTGTGTGTGTGTTGTGCGCGGTGTGCGTGTGTGTGTATGTGTGTGTGTGTGTGTGTGTGTGTGTGTGTGTGTGTGTGTGTGTGTGTGTGTGTGTGTGTGCGTCTTTGCATGAATACACACATATGTGTATGTGTGTATATGAATATATGTGTATATATGTGTATGTGTGTGTCTGTATGTGTGACATAGAACTGTCTTGTACTCTATCACTTGTTTCCACATGAAGGCACTTTTGCTTGCGTGTGAACAAAGCACTTTCCTTTTTAGATTGTTACAAATGATGATTTATTCATTGCTATGCTTTTTGTCACGTGTGCTAAATATTTGCTTCATACAGAAGAGAGCAACGCTTTATCATCCCCCGAATATCTAGATTAGCGCACAAGCTCAAAGGCAATAAATCAGCTGGTATACAGATTCAAATCACAGCTCCGCACCCTTCTATAGCTGTGTAAGCTGACTACATCGCTGAGTTCAACCCCACAGCCACTGCAGTGATGTGCCAGCCTGGGTCCACTAATCACCTCTTTAACGAGGGCCTTAGCAAATGATGGAGTGTTTGCTCTGCTTTCTATCCGTCAGTCAGGCCATCCATTCCTCTTCTGCCGCTTCGTGCAGGCTGGCATGCATACTGGTCAGAAGGAAGGAAGGAAGAAAAGAAGGAAGGCAGGGCAGCAGAGGAATGGTTAGGGCTCCAATCTGTGTCTGATCGTCCACACTGTCCCGGCTTACACTTGCTTCTCCAGCAGTAATCCCAGGCCTGTCTTTCGTTACAGGTTCCCTCCCCTGCCTGTCCAGAAGTCAGTGTGCTTAGAGGTGCCTGACGAGTTCCTGCGTGATTGGCTTTGCCAGCTGCAGCTTGAGTTGTTTAGTTGCTTCACAAATTAGTGGGTTGGTTAGTCGGTCAGTGAGTCATCTCTTCGGGTGATGGATTAGTAGGCTGACTGGTTGATAGGGTGGCTGGTTGAAAGACTGGTTGGGAGACTGACTGGGTGGGTGGTTAGGTGACTGGTTGGGTGGCTGGTTGGAAGTGTGATTGGCTGACTGGTTGGATGACTGGTTAGGTTACAGGTTGGAAGACTGGTTGGATGACTGGTTGGGTGGCTGGTTGGGTGGCTGGTTGGAAGACTGGTTGGGTGGCTGGTTGGGTGGCTGGTTGGAAGACTGGTTGGGTGGCTGGTTGGGTGGCTGGTTGGAAGACTGGTTGGATGACTGGTTGGCGATCGAATGATTGTCTATTAGACTGGTTATTCAATGGCTGGCCGATGAATTTGCAAGTTATCTAACCCTTTATCAATGCCCCATATTTTTTCAGGTGAAATGCTAGTTGACATTTGCAATAAAAGTGTTAATGCTTTCCTCAGAGCACCGGAGCGCACTTCAAGATTTTTTTTTCTTGTCTTGTCTTCAACTTCATAACAGATTTAGCACCGTGATGCGCTGTGCTGGACAGAGAAGTGCAGACGCACACAATTTGGCAGTCTCCAATTTAAAAGCTTGTGCATCTCTTAGGAACTTTTAGCAGGCCACATACTGCAAGGTAGCTTAGAAAGTGATCCAGACTATGTAATTAGAGAATTTACAGATAAGAGTATCCTAAAGTATTTTCAAAAGTACAGTTTAATTTCATTCTGAGTGTTTCTTACTGCTTCACTGAGAGATTTGTATATTAAAAGGTAAATGTGTCCCATAACCTATAAGGTTGAAGGGGAGCGAGGCGTCAGAGACCTCAGCTTCTCTAGGGGCCAGCATGTTGAGGGCGGCGCCCATCTCTTCTCCCTCGCTGCCTTACCTTCCCTGACCCTAAAGAGGCAGGTACCCATTTACGGCTGGGTGAACTGGGGGACTGTACTGAAGCCAAGGTGTGGAAATGGTCACCCATCCAAGTGGTAACCACGCCCAACGCTGCTTAACCTTGATTGGGGGAAAGAGAGTGCTCTGACCACTGAGCTATCCCGTCACCTATGTGTATACTATGAACAGATAAAATAGATGCCTGTGTTTGATGTTATGATCGTTTTAATCTTTTCCCTTTTGGTTTCATATATTATTATTATTATTATTATTATTATTATTATTGGTAGTAGTAGTAATAATAGTAGTTGTAGTATCATTATCATTATTATTATTATCATCATCATTATTATTAATAATATTATTATATTATAATTATTAATATTAATATTATTATGATTATTTCAATACGACTAGGTATAAGATTTATTCAATATAGACCCTGTCTTTTGCTTGATATTACACCGTACACTCTCTCCTCCCATTTTCAAAAGAGCGGTTGATAAACGATAAGAAATATAACTGTACACGTTCCTCGCTCTGATAGGTAGTAGTACATTAGCAACAAGCGTTTTTCAGGAATCCTGCTATCATTTTATACCGGCCATTATCTCCAATATTGAACAGTTCCAGACAGTGAAAGTCTAAGGGGAAAATCCCCCCTCCCTCCTTCCCCCTCCGCCTCGAAGACGCACAGCTTGTTAGCACCAACTGGGGGATTTCCTCCCCCCCCCCCCCTCCTCCTCCCTCCACCCTCTCCCCCCTTCCCCCTTATCTACGTTCCTTTGAAGATGCGGTGAGGGGGTACAAAGGCAGGACAACAATGGCAAGACTGTTCTGACAGTGTTTTGTTTTGTTTCTGATAGTGTTATAGACAAAGTGTCTGTTTCTGTCTGTCTCTATTCTCTGTATCTGGCTTCGTCTCTGTTCTCTCACTGTCTGTTTGTTTGTGTGTGTGTGTGTGTGTGTGTGTGTGTGTGTGTGTGTGTGTGTGTGTGTGTGTGTGTGTGTGTGTGTGTGTGTGTGTGTGTGTGTGTGGTGTGTGTGTGTGTGTTTGTGTGTGTGTGTATGCGTTTGTTTGTGTGTGTGTATGCGTTTGTCTGTGTGTTTGTGTGTGTGTGTGTTTGTGTGTGTGTGTGTCCGTCTCTCTCTCTCTCTGTCTCTCTCTCTGTCTGTCTGATGTCTGCGTCTGTCTGTCTGTCTGTCGTCTGTCTGTCTCTCTCTCTCTCTCTCTCTCTCTCTCTCTCTCTCTCTCTCTCTCTCTCTCTCTCTCTTTCTCTCTCTGTCTCTCTCGTTCTCTGTGCTTCATTTATTATTATGGGCTTTATTTTATTTTATTATCATATACATCCCTATGGGCGGGGACTGGATGTAAAAAAGCACATGGGTGCTTATTCATTATCCTCGAAATAAAAGAATGTGTCATTGTCACAAAACCGCATACACACGGGGACTGGTGGGAAAAAAAAAGCACAATAGCGCTTATTCCATTATCCTCGAAATAAATGAATGAATAAATAAATAAGTAGAGAGGTTCCCAGGTGTGAGGAAGGAGTCAGAATGCATAGTACGGGTGACCTCTAGGGTGTAAAGCTTAGGCCCCTCCCAAAACATGTGTGTTCCTTTGCAACCTTGACCCAAAAACGAATACTGTTTGTTTCTTTTTTATTGGTCAAATTCTGTGCAGTCAATACACTCAAAACCGGAGATGTAGACTTCACCTGTGCATATGGTTTTTGCTGTGGGGGCTATTGTTCCTTTATTTATTTATTCTTTTATATCGAGAATAATGGAATAAGCACTCATGTGCATTTTTACATCCAGTCCCCGAGTGTATGCAGTTTTGTCAAATTTGTCATCTGTTTCCACCGGCACGCAATGGCCTACTCTTCCAAAAAGCGGAACAGGATTTAACGTGTGCGCAAGATGTTCTGCATGCGTTCTTTCATTAAGGTGTAGCGGTGTGTGTGTGTGTGTGTGTGTGTGTGTGTGTGTGTGTGTGTGTGTGTGTGTGTGTGTGTGTGTGTGTGGTGCGTGCGTGCGTGCGTGCGTGTATGTGTATGTGTGTGTGCGTGCGTGCGTGTGTGTGTGTGTTTGTGTTTGTGTGTGTGTGTGTGTGTGCGCGTCTGTGAGTGTGTTGTGTGTGTCTGGTGGTTGGTGGGGGGGGGGGGGGGGGGTAGGAGAAACTTCTTTTTGTTTAAATTACTAAATTATTATCATAAGGTATGTGGAGTGTGTTTGCGTTTACACATACACACACACACACAACACACACTCGACCACACACACATACACATACACACACACACTCCCACACACACACACACACACACACACACACACGCACTCACACACACGCACTCACACACACCTCCCCCCCCCCCCCCCCACCCACCACACACACACCTACTCTAACACTAATATAAACCTTCCCTTGTTTCTACTTGTTATATATCTGAACCACATAACCGACTATCGATAAAAGGCGCTATCTGTTCAGCATGAAAGGCTGTACCCTGTTTATGGAAGAAAAGGACAGGACAGAGGGTGCAGCAGCAGCAGCAAACAGCACAGGTCTCCCCAGGGAGCAGCCTGCTGCCAGCATCACCTTGCTTCCCAGGCTCTGCCTGAAGCTGTGTAAGCTCCAAGACTTGCGCACTTTGATGACTTTAGTTCTGGGGAAAATCAAAGAGTTGTTTCCTTTCTCTGGTTAACTTAACCTGGAAACGCATTTTTGTGGGGTTTTCTTTTTCTTCTTTTTGGCTTCTTTTGTGTGTGTGTGTGTGTGTGTGTG
>CM054151.1:6979699-6999699 GCA_028751875.1 Rapana venosa | reverse complement strand
TAGAATCAAAGGCTTTTTCGAAATCTATAAAAGCCACATATAATTTTCGGTTAAGGGAAAATAGTTTCTGCACTAGGGCTAACAATGTAAACATATGATCTATCGTTGAGTATCCTTTTTAAATCCAGCTTGAAAATCACCTGTAATATCATTTTCTTTTACCCACTCTTGTATTCTACGATTAATAATTGTGCTGAACAATTTACTACTGGCATTGCTAAGGGAAATACCTCTATAGTTAATAGGATTATTAGTATCACCTTTTTTATAAAGTGGTAACACAACTGATTCTGTCCATGCTTCTGGAAATAAGCCATTGTCAAACAAAATATTAAAGAGCTTGTGAAAAACCGCAAAACCTGTTCATTGTAGTTTTTATACACTTCACCAACAATGCCATCAGGCCCAGAAGCCTTGCGGTCTTTCAGTTTTCTTGTTGCGGACAGTACTTCCTCTCTAGATATTGGACGATTAAAACAACTGTTACTTTCAATACGTGTATCCTCAATTACATTTTCATTGCTTACTTCCTTGTCTAGCAATGATTTAAAATGCTGAAACCAGCTGCCAAGACTGATGTTATTTTTAGGCAAATTCTTTTTACTAGAAGCCTTGTGAATAGTATCCCAAAATATTCCTTGATCATGTATAGAGTTTACAAGTTTATCTAGCAATTGAGCATTAAACTCTTTCTCTTTTCTTTTCAACAGATATTTATATTCCCGTCTAACTCTTGTATATTCATTACGAACTTGTACGTCCAAAGTACGTCGATATTTTTTTCAATAACCTTCTCACGTGATCAGAGTATATTCGTTCAGATATGAGCAATTCAGACGTGTCGCACACAGTGGAAAACAATTCGTCAGAAAATAAAAAATAATCATCACACTACTTCCAGAGTCTGATAGGTATGTATAGCAACCCTCACGGTCGCGTTACATACACCATTTAAAATACTTAGACTTAAAGTTGTACACATATTCAATAACAGTTTTCCATAATTATTTAACTTAGAATCTTGTGAACAGCGAACAGCACTGAGTGCATTGTATGTCAAGAACAGAATTTCCCATGTGATCTTGACCAATATTAGCCGTTCTACAATTCAAATCTCTACACAGGATGACATAAGCATCATACTTCAATGAACAATCAATCAGACATTCTTCCAGTAACTGTATCCCATTCCCTCTCTGTCTATCTGTCCATCTCTCTCTCTCTCTCTCTCTCTCTCTCTCTCTCTCTCTCTCTCTCTCTCTCTCTCTCTCTCTCTCTCTCTCTCTCTCTCTCGGAATAGCTTAGTGGTTAGAACATTGCGCTCGCAATCTGATGACCCGGGTTTGATTCCCGTTCAAGGGGATATTTTCCTCTGGAGTTCACATCAGTGCAGACTCCACTCTCCCCAAAAGTCCATCGGATGAGACTATAAACCGAGGCCCCGTGTGCGAACGGACGCAGAACATCTTGCGCACACGTTAAATCCTGTTCCGCTTTTCGTATGAGTAGGTCATTGTGTGCCGGTGGGAACAGATGACAGAATTTACATAAATCACATATAGTGCTTATTCCATTATCCTCGATATAAAAGAATAAAGAAGAAGAAGAAGAAGAAGAAGAAGAAGAAGAAGAAGAAGAAGAAGAAGAAGAAGAAGAAGAAGAAGAAGAATTTTTCTCTCTCTCCCTCCCTCCCTCCATCCCTCACTCTTTCTCTAAAATAACAACAACAAACAAACAATAAAAATAAAGAAAAACCAAGAAACAACACCCTCCCCCCCAAAAAAATCCCAACAAAACGACAACAACAATAAACAAAGAACCCCAACGAACTAGTAAACACTCAGACAAGTAACGGGGAGATAAGGATGCTCTCTAAGTGGACCGCTAGATGTCAGAGCTTCTTACTGCTACGCTCTTTACACCACACCGTAGATTCAAACCTCCAACTTCAAGGACAGATGACACGGGGGTCAAACACTCTACCCACTGAGCCATGGCATCGGTCAATATTTGCTCCACTTTTACCTATTCCGTAGTTCATTCGGCCATTTGGACACCATGCAAGATTTTGCAACCAGCTTCCTCCACTCCTCACGGTTTTCAGCTTTCCGTCGAACGTCGTTCCACTCTTAGCCAGTCCCCTCTCTGATGATGTCTCCCTATCGGTTTCTGTATCTGTCCTT
The DNA here is from genome assembly GCA_028751875.1 of Rapana venosa. Classification (NCBI taxonomy): domain Eukaryota; kingdom Metazoa; phylum Mollusca; class Gastropoda; order Neogastropoda; family Muricidae; genus Rapana; species Rapana venosa. The sequence goes on along the minus strand of CM054151.1, from coordinate 6,997,516 downwards.
TCGTCTCCCTCCTTGCACGGTAGTCTTGGAGAGTCCAGATGTTCCTGTGACGTGCCCGTACTACTGCCGTCAGCGCCTGGGCTTTATCAGTTCTTGATTAACCATTGACGCTGGGGGCAACAGCAAAGTGAGAAGCTGTATGACCAGTGGCTTTCTTTCCCGCTCATGGAATTCCACTTTACAGCTTAGTCTTTAGTGATCGACTATGACTCTCTGACTAGGAGGCTTGACTCGCACAGTCCTTATGTGCTGCAGGCCTGGGGGCTGGTTGGCCTTTGGAGAACATCTCCAACGCTGACTGTCCTTATGCCCACTTGGCCGAGAGAGTGGAGATGTACTGTGGGCAAGGCATCTCCATTATAATCAAATTTCTGCCCAGTTTTGGAGGTCATCGTCGGACACGACGGATAAACATACAACTACTGCAGTTTACGTTCCTCACTGAAATCAGGAGTTCTTCATACGGTAAGATAGCGTTTTTAAGTTTGGTTTTCACTTCCGCGTTAGTTATTACGATCTACCTACGAGATAACAAAGAAGATTGCAAAAGTATCCCATCTCCATTGCCTGCACTGTCTTCTGTTATGGTCCACGGTTCAGATGCTAACAGCAAGTAGCATGACCTGGAACCGCATCAGTCTGACCATGGAGCCGAAGGCGATGTTCGTGTCGTTCTGGAAGCCTTTCAGTTTGAGCATTGCAGCTGGGGTCTGGGCTAACCTGGGGGAAAATTCAGGTTTTAATCCTTCATGTAATGCCATAGCTCCTAGATATTTGATTCTGTGGACGGTCTGTATGTTCTTGTTGTCTATGGTCATGTCAGTGCTGATGTCTTTGGCACTATTTGCCATCAAATGGACCTTCTCTGCGCTGATCTGTATGCCTGATGCCGAAGAGGCCTCAACAAGGCGATTTTACGCAACTGACCAGCTCTTGCTCTTGTCCAGCTAGGCCGTCGATATCGTCGGCAAAAGGAAGGTTCGTCATTGTCCTGCCTGCAATGCTGACTGTCCCTCGTGGTTTTCAAGCGAGTCAGCCATCATTCTAAGAAAATGTTGAAGATGGCGGGAGAGAGAGCAGACATCCTTAGCGTGCTCCATTGGGATTGGGAACCATTGTCCTATGCTGTTTTGTAGCATGTGATATTTGTGATCATGCTTTTTTGAACCCTCCATGAGAAGAAGTGATCCATGCGTCTATGAATTATCGGAGTTTGGAACTTTCTGCTCTTTCTTACTTTTTTCCGTTTTTCTCGATTGCTTTATTTGTTTCGATGATTTTCCTCTTTCTCCCTTTTCCTCTTCTGTTAACTCCCATGATGCTCATGCTTTTCTTGTTCTTCCGCACGATGGCAATGAAATCATTTCCTAGAAGTGGAAATACACACACATTACAAAAAAGTAGCCATTACAAAACCGCATCCACACGGGGACTGGATGCAAAAATAGCACGTAGGAGCTTATTCCATTATCATCGAAAAACAAAAAAATGAATAGACACGCAAATGAATCTCTCTGTTCTCTCTCTCTCTCTCTCTCTCTCTCTCTCTCTCTCTCTCTCTCTCTCTCTCTCTCTCTCTCTCTCTCTCTCTCTCTCCTTCCCTTCTCCATCCCCCCTCCCTCCTCAGACGCTCTCTGTCAACATTCCAGGTTGCAGATCAGAAATCTGGCAAGAGCGTGTCGTGATTTCACACCCAGTACTACACTGCGTTTACAGATGGTGGCATGTTTTCCTACGTCATCTTCTCCACTGGCAGTTGTGTGGTTTTTTCTTCGGTGTGTAACTTTCCCCCTATCTAAAGAAACCACCAGAGGGTTGATGGATGGACGGATACATCGCCGTGGGCCGAGTACTACAGTGTTGCCATTTAAACAAGGTGATTTACGAGGAAACAGACCATGCAGCCAGTGATAGCCAGCCACTAGATCTCGCCATTGACGTAAACAGTAACTAAAAATGCGTGTCAAAGTATATTTGATGTCTGTTTTTCATGGAATGAAAACAACACCAGAAAATGATAGTATTTATCTCTCGTTGGGTGTTATATACACGTGCGCTTGCACGCACGCATGCAGACACGCACCAACACAAATACGCATGAACGCACACGCGCATGCATGCACACAAACGCGCACGCATACACACACGACAATGCACAGTGCACGCGCTCACACACTCACGAGCGCATGCGTGCATGCACACTCATGCATGCGCGCGCGCACACACACATACACAAACACACACACACAAACGCACACACACGCGCGTGCACGCATGCATGCAGACTCATTCATGCCCGTACACACATATACACACACAAACGAGAGAACGCGTGCATGCACACTCCTGCATGCGCGCGCACGCACACACACATTCACACACGTACACACACTCACACACACAGACACACACACACACACACACACACACACACATGCGCGTGCTACGTGCGTGTTCACTATTCATGTGCAGGTGGCATGATGTGTTCTGTTCATATCTTTCCCAACACAAGGCCCACTACCGATGCAGTGTCTTTGATTCTTTGTCCCGTCCTGTGAAAACTCAGCACAGAAAGGCCATTGATTCTGGCGTCCTTCTGTCACTTCGCTTTTATCGCCGTTAATGTTCCACTGAACCAAATCTGCCCCTGCCCCTAATGTGTGTGTGTGTGTGTGTGTGTGTGTGTGTGGTGTGTGTGTGTGTGTGTGTGTGTGTGTAGGTGTGTTGGTGTGTTGTGTGTGTGTGTGTGTGGTGTGTGTGTGTGGTGCGTGCGTGCGTGGTGTGTGTGTGTGTGTGTGTGTGTGTGTGTGTGTCTGTGCGCGCGCGGTGGTGGTGGGTTGTGTTTGTGTGTGGGGGGTGGTGGTGGTGGGTTGTGTTTGTGTGAGTGTGTGTGTGTGTGTGTGTGTGTGTGTGTGTGTGTGTGTGTGTGTGTGTGTGTGTGTGTGTGTGTGTGTGTGTGTGTGTGTGTGTGCGTGTGTGTGTGTGTGTGCGTGAGTGAGTGTTAGTGTGTGTGCGCGGTGGTGGTGGGTTGTGTTTGTGTGTGTATATATATAATTATGTGTATGTCTCTCTCTCACTCACCTCTCTCTCTCTCTCTCTCTCTCTCTCTCTCTCTCTCTCTCTCTCTCTCTCTCTCTCTCTCTCTCTCTCTCTCTCTGCTCTCTCTATCTCCTCTCTCCTCTATCTATCTATCTATCTGTCTATCTCAAGCGGCTGCGCACACACACACACATCAAAAATCAATCCCAAACTGAATATTATTATTGTAGAAGCATCCCCCACAGGAGGTACTGAAGGCCAGCAAGCTGTCAGGCGCCCCCTGCTGTGTGTGCTCTCCACGTCACCCCTGCTGTGTGTGCTCTCCACGTCACCCCTGCTGTGTGCTCTCCACACGTCACCCCTGCTGTGTGCTCCACACGTCACCCCTGCTGTGTGCTCCACACGTCACCCCTGCTGTGTGCTCTACACACGTCACCCCTGCTGTGTGCTCTCCACACGTCAGTCCTGCTGTGTGCTCTTCACACGTCACCCCTGCTGTGTGCTCTACACGTCACCCCTGCTGTGTGCTCTACACGTCACCCCTGCTGTGTGCTCTACACACGTCAGTCCTGCTGTGTGCTCTCCACACGTCAGTCCTGCTGTGTGCTCTCCACACGTCACCCCTGCTGTGTGCTCTACACACGTCAGTCCTGCTGTGTGCTCTACACGTCAGTCCTGCTGTGTGCTCTACACGTCAGTCCTGCTGTGTGCTCTACACGTCACCCCTGCTGTGTGCTCTCCACACGTCACCCCTGCTGTGTGCTCTACATAATAATAATAATAATAATAATAATAATGTATGGAATTTATATAGCGCTGAATCTTGTAAAGCAACATATCAAAGCGCTCAGATTTTATTTCATACCACTTTAAGTCATGGCAGATTTCTCTCCGTGAAATTCGGGCTGCTCTCCCCGGGGAGAGCGGGAGAACGCGTCGCCACTTAGCGCTGCGCCACCCTTTCACCCTTTTTTTTTTTTTTTTTCTGCAGCTGTATTTGTTTCCCTATCAGAGTGGCTTTTTTCTAAGAATTTTGCCAGGGACAACTCTCTTGTTGTCGTGGGTTTTTTTACGTGCGCTAAATAATTACGTGTAACACACGGGACCTCGGTTTATCGTCTCATCCGAAAGACTAGCGCCCAGACCACCACTCATGGTCTAATGGATGGGGGAAAAATTTCCGGTCCAAACGGGGTACGAACCGCCGCACACTTCAGACCCGGACTTTTCGCTTTCTAGACAGGCGCGTTACCTCTAGACCACCGATCCACCGATTCATCTCTCCACACGTCAGTCCTGCTGTGTGCTCTACACGTCAGTCCTGCTGTGTGCTCTCCACACGTCACCCCTGCTGTGTGCTCTACACACGTCACCCCTGCTGTGTGCTCTACACACGTCACCCCTGCTGTGTGCTCTACACACGTCACCCCTGCTGTGTGCTCTACACACGTCAGTCCTGCTGGCAGTCTGCACCTGTCTCTGCCCCATCCCTGTCACGCTCCAATACTTCTCGCCTGGCGATCCTCCTGAACACACCACACTGCTCAGCTGCAGCTAAGCCTGTTCCAGTAAAGGAGTTCCATCACCTATGTGATCGTAGGGGATAGAGGCATCACAGACCTCAGTTTCTCCAGGGGCCAGCATATTGAGGGCGGCGCCCATCTCCTCTCCCTCGCTGCTTTACCTTCCCTGACCTTAAAGAGGCAGGCACCCATTTACAGCTGGGTGAACTGGGAGACTGCACTGAAGCCAAGGTGTGCAAACGGCCACCCATCCAAGTGGTAACCACGCTCGATGCTGCTTAACCTTGGCTGGGGGAAAGCGAGTGCTCCGACCACTGAGCTATCCCGTCCCTGATATAATTATCTGCTACACACCTGAAAAACGTCCATCAGTACACCAGCAGAGATTTCTTAACCAGTTGAAAGTGTCTTGCCGGGTCAGTTTTCGCTAACACAACTCAACTCAACCGAGTCACCTGTCTCCATCGCGGCTGTCATGGCAGGAGCTTGATCCTGGCTATGCTCCAGGTTTGTTATCGGTAAAAGCAGAGCGAGTTACTTCAGCCCTGGATTTCATAACACATACCGCTGGTAAGAACAAGCGCACACATATGATTATACACACATTTATGCATATATGCTTTTTCTCTTTCTGTGTCTCTCTGTGTCTTTGTCTGTCTGTCCTATCTCTATCTGTCTGTCTCTGTGTCTGTCTGTGTCTTTGTCTATCTGTCTGTCTGTATGTCTCTGTCACCAGGCTAGACATTAGCCGTGCAATCTGAAGGACCGCGTTTCAGCCGCCACCAAGACACCCGTTCAAGGGGATTCCCCCCCGGAGTTAACATCAGTGCAGACTCTACTCCCTTGAAAGTCTGGATGAGACTATAAACCGAAGTCATGTGTGCGATCGCAAGCAGTTAAAATCTGTTCCGTTTTTGAAAAGAGTATGTCACTGTGTGCCAGTGGGAACATATCTAATAGCTGTTACTCCGCAGGCACTTAGGGATCGGATGTAAAAAGAAAACAAAAAACCCCACATGAGTGCTTATTCGCTATCCTCGAAATACAATAATTTACTCTCTCTCTCTCTCTCTCTCCCCCTCACATTTCTTCCTGACGCAGTGCAGTATAAACTGAATGCCCTACACACCCAGATGCCTTCTGGAGAAAACTAAACACGCAAAGCAAACACAGCAGCAGCAGCAGCAGCAGCAGCAGCGGAGATAACCTGCTCCAGTTCCAGTGCAGGAATCTTCCCTCCCCGTGGCATTCCCAGTCCAGCACCCCATGTGGCGGCAGATGCTCCCTCTGCCAGACCTGGCCTTGCGCCACACGAGCATCAGCCACATACACCAGGGTCCCTTTCTCTGCCCCAACCCACCGCCTATCCCATAGTCTAGTAGACTGTTGCGGCACCACTGAAGATATTGCAGCCAGCTTCCTCCACTCCTCGTGGTTTTCAGCTTTCTGTAGGAGTCATTCCACTCAAGGCCAGTTTACTGTCTGGTGTTGTCTTCCCAATGGCGTTTCCAATTCTGGTTTTCACTTCTTCGTTAGTGATGTGATCTCTGTATGAAATATCATGAAGTTTGGTAAAGTATCTCATCTCAATTGCCTGTGTCCTTCTCTCTATGTCGGCTGTTATGGTCCACGTTTAAAATATGTACACAAATATGGACATGACCAGGGAAGCGCATGAGTCTGATCTTAAAGCTGATGGCGATGTTCTTGTTGTTGCAGAGGGCTTTCAGTTTGGTCATTGCAGCTGTGGTCTGGGCTATCCTGGTAAGAATTTCAGGTTTTGATCCTTCATCCGATACTATAGCTCCCAGATATCTGAAGCTACGGACAGTCTGAATGTTCTTGTTGTCTATGGTTATGTCACAGTTGTCTATGGTATGTCAGTGCTGATAGTGTTGGCACTGTCTATCAAACTAAGCTTTCTCTGCGCTTATCTGGACGCCACATGCCGAAGAGGCTTCATCAAGGTGATTGACCAGGTTGACCAGCTCTTGCTCTTCTCCAGCTAGGCTGACGATGTCATCGGCAAAACGTCAGTTTGTAATTGTCCTGCCTCCAATGCTGACTGTTCCCTCATGGTTTTCAAGTGTCAGCCATTGTTCTCTCTAAGAAGATATTAAAGAGGGTGGGACAGAGCAGACATCCTTGAAGTTCTCCCCAACCCCACCCTCCACGTGGTTCCATTCTCTGCCCCCACCCCTCTGCCTGTGTCAGGGTCAAGTTGTGCCCCCTCCCCCCCCCCCCCCGTGCTGTAGCCTGCAAACTGGCATGACGCAGAACTCGGTCACCTGTATAGTGTTGCCTCAAGCCTGCAGACAAACACATCCCTGCCCTGCCCTGTATGTCTCCCCCGCTCTTCTCATCTCCAGCCGTTACATCACTGCCCTCTCCCCGACATGAAGCAGGACACAGCACACTACAAGACAATGGCCGGGTCCTGGGATCGATAGTTCCGCTTCCTGCATCACTACTGCCCCCTTTTCCTGCTGGTTACCTACCCCCTCCACCCCCTCACCCATCCCTACCCTCTCACCACCACACCCCACACGCACGCTACACATACACTACACACACTCGCACGCACGTACGCACGCACACATACACGCACACGTACGCACGCACACGCACGCACACACACATGCACACACATACACACACATACACACATACACACACACACACACACACACACACATCCATTCTCTGTTCACACTCCTCCATAATTTTGATTGGTCATCCTCTTCACGTCAAATCCTGCACGACTGCTTTTTAGCTGAGAGAGAGAGAGAGAGAGAGAGAGAGAGAGAGAGAGAGAGAGAGAGAGAGAGAGAGAGAGAGAGAGAGAGAGAGACAGACAGACAGACAGACAGACAGACAGACAGACAGACAGACAGAGACAGACAGACAGACAGACATAGACAGACAGACAGAGACAGACAGCCAGACAGACAGACAGAGACAGACAGAGACAGACAGACAGACAGAGGCAGACAGACATAGAGAGAGAGATAGAGAGAGAGACTGAGGGAGATAGACAGAGAGAGACAGAGAGAGACACAGACAGACAGACAGACACAGAGAGAGACAGAGATAGACAGATAGAGAGACACAGAGATATACAGACAGACAGAGACAGACAGACATAGACAGACACAGAGAGACAGAGACAGACAGACAGACAGAGACAGACACAGAGAGACAGAGACAGACAGACAGAGACAGACGCAGAGAGACAGATACAGACAGACAGACAGAGACAGACAGACAGAGACAAACAGACAGACAGACAGACAAAGACAAAGACAGAGACAGACAGACAGACAGAGACAGACAGACAGAGACAGACAGAGAGACAGAGACAGACAGACAGAGAGACAGAGACAGACAGACAGAGACAGACAGAGACAGACAGACAGTTACTTGGCCAAGTCCCTGTCTGTGTAGGCCTGTGTTGTTTCCCTGTCTGCTGCTCCCTTGTCTTTTGCTGCCCCACTATCTGTCTTCTGTCTGTCTGTCTGTCTGTCTGTCTGTCTGTCTGTCTGTCTGTCTGTCTGTCTGTCTCTCTCACTATATATATATATATATATATATATATATATATATATATATATATATATATATATATATATATATATATATATATATATATGTCTCCCTCTCTGTCTGTCTGTCTGTCTGTCTGTCTCTCACTCCTCTCTCTCTCTCTCTCTCTCTCTCTCTCTCTCCTCTCTCTCTCTTCTCTCTCTTTGTGCATGAATTACACATATTGTGTTTCCTTTCTTCCTATGTCTGTTCCTCAATCATTGTATTCTATTATTGTTGTCGTTAATCAGGATAAGGACCAGATGATAAAAAGTGTGTAAATGCTTATACAAAGCTCTTGAAATTAAAGGTGCATTTATTCATTCAATTATCCATCCATCCATTCATCAATTCATCCATCCATTCACACACACTCTCTCTCTCTCTCTTCTCTCTCTCTCTCTCTCTCTCTCTCTCTCTCTCTCTCTCTCTCTCTCTCTCTCTCTCTCCGCGCGCGCCGTGTGTGTGTGTGTGTGTGTGTGTGTGTGTGTGTGTGTGTGTGTGTGTGTGTGTGTGTGTGTGTGTGTTGTGGGGGGGGGGGGGGGGGTGTCTGTCTGTCTGGCTGTCTGTATCTGTGTCTGTGTGTGAGTTAATAGTGGCAACCTCTACTAACACAATAGCATTCATGTGCTGGTCTGGACTTAGAGTGCTGAAAATATGAGTTGGGAGAAGCCGACTAGTGAGCAGCATCCATTCACCTGGTGTTGCAGGTCTTGCATCTATAACACTGGTGTTGTTGGTGTTGGTGTTTTTGTTGTTGTTGTTGTTACCAGCAATCCACGTCCAGTGCACATGCTTCAGCCAGTGTGTCTAAGACACTCCTCCTGCTGCTGACATGCAGGCTGCTCATGATTTGAAATAATTCTCTGCTCCCAGCCCTCTTTTTAGAGTCCAGCTCTCTTGTTCAGAGTCCAGCTCTCTTGTTCAGAGTGCAGCTGCCCCAACCTCAGCTAATATCTTGTGATGCTCTCTTTATGTCAATAAACAGGGCTTAAGAAATGCCGGCAAAAATAATTGTTTGAGGTGATATAAAAATGAAAACAATTAAATTGTCAGGCCGATTGCACTTTTGCCGGTCGTTGCAGTTGTCAAGTCAGCATGTGATTGAATTTGTCCTTGGAGGGCGATGAGCAAAACACAGAAAGAAAACGAAATAAACTGGAAATAGATATAGAAAACAAAAACAAACCCCCTTTACAAGTGGACAAGGAAACATATCAAACTAATCATCGGACTAAAGAAGCAACGAATAAACAAACGGACAAACAAACAAACTGTACAAACAAAAGCAAACACATTGCGAAACGCTCTCTTCGAAAAATAAAACTCAAACAAAACAAAACAAAAGAAGCACATTGTGAAACGCTCTCTTCGACATACAAAGCACAAACAAACAAACAAACCAAAGACGGAAATTGGTTAGAGTTGGATTATAAACTGGAAAACAAATGGTTATCTAGCACTTGCAACGGATTTATAGATTTAGCGTTCAATTTTGACAAGAAAGAACGGTTTATTTCGTCACGAAATGCTGACTAAAGACTTGCTAGAGACATGTTTACATACAAGTAGACCTGTCAGATATCAGTCTTAGTGTGCGTTCTATGTCAGTGGGAGGCTGCTAATACCCTCCCCCTTCCATCTACCCTTATACTGGGTGTAACCCTGGGTAGTAGATTAGGGAGACGCCCTCACATACGGGTACGGCTACAGCAGCGATATACTTGCATTGCATTGCATTGCATTGTATTGTATTGTATTGTATTGTATTGTATTGTATTGTATTGTATTGTATTGTATTGTATTGTGGGGACGGGATAGCTTAGTGGTCAGAGCACTCGCTTTCCCCCAGCTAAGGTTAAGCAGCATCGAGCGTGGTTACCACTTGGATGGGTGACCGTTTGCGCGCTTTGGCTTCAGTACAGTTCCCCAAGTCCACCAGCTGTAAATGGGTACCTGCCTCTTTAGGGTCAGGGAAAGTAAAGCAGCGAGGGAGAGGAGATGGACGCCGCCCTCAATATGCTGTCTCCTTGCGAAGCGAGGTCTCTGATGCTTCATTCCCCTACGACCACATAGGTTATGGGACACCTTTACCTTTTTACTTTGCATTGTGTTGTATTGTATTTAATTGTATACCACCTTAAGTCACTGCAGATTTTTCTGTTTGAAAAATAGAGCGACTCTCACCGAGAGCGCGTCGCCACAAGAGAAGCGCCAACCATTCTTTTTCTTCTTCTTTTCCTGTCTGCATGTGCATTTGTTTCCCTGTCAGAGTGAGTTTCTTCTATATAATTTTGCCAGGAACAACTCTCTAGTTTCTTTGTTTTTTTACGATGCTAAATGTGTGTTACAGACGGGATCTCGGTTTATTTTATCCGAAAGACTAGCACCCACGGTCTAGTGGATGGGGGAAAAGTTTCAGGCACTAACGGGGATCGAACCACCGAACACTTTGAACCCGGACGTGTCGCTTTCTGGGCAGGTGCGTTACCTCTAGACCACGATCCATCCCTAAGCAAACACAGTTTAATCCAGCTGACATAGCAGGTCTGCTCGGCCTACAGTAGGCGTCATTGATCACCAAGGCCTTAAGGGCAGTCACTGAAAGGGTTAACGTAGAAGGAAAACAAACCTCAATGACCTCAGTGCAAGGGATTGGTAGAACACTGAGAAAGACTATAGCATTTTGTCCACACATTGTGAGTGAGCAGTAAGAATTCATGCAAGGATGGGGGACACTCTTCTTAGCAGTGAAGAAAACTCTTCCATGAGCAACACAAACCATAGAGAAACTGCATCTCTAAACAGATTAATGTTATATTGTGATAAGACTAGCAGGGAGCTACACTTAATTCCATGGAATTCAGAACAAGCAATTTACCAATAAACGCCAGTTACAAGAAGTGAATTACTTACGCCAGTATACAAACCAGTCTGAATTAGAAACCATCGTGAATCGAATTAAAACCAGCGTGAACTGAATTAAAACCAGCATGAATAGAATTAGAAACCAGCGTGAATCGAATTAAAACCAGCGTGAACTGAATTAAAACCAGCATGAATAGAATTAGAAACCAGCGTGAATCGAATTAAAACCAGCGTGAATTGAATTAAAACCAGCATGAATAGAATTAGAAACCAGCGTGAATCGAATTAAAACCAGCGTGAACTGAATTAAAGCCAGTCTGATTATCTTGGATGGAACGATTTACTACCTTACTTTCTGATTTCGTGAAGAATGGAGGAAGCTGGTTGCAAAATCTTCAGTGGTGTCTCAACGGTCTACTAGACTACAGGAAAGGTGAAGATAAAGGTGAATATCTCGCTTTTGCTTTAGCATTAAATTGTTCGGTTTTTTTCCTAATTTAGCAGGGGTTGAATACCTTTAGTTGAGTCGTCACACTGGGCAGCTTCAGAGTGTTAGAAGGCAGTCTACAGTTCATTCAGCATAGGACTGGTCAACAGGTAAGAGTGAAACCTGGCAACCCTCATTATCTTCATCTATTTGAATGTTATATATACCCGCGAGTGGAGTGTTCATTTCCAATTCTATCATGACATTTTCTTTGAGTGACTTTGCACAAGATATTAAATGAAGAAAAAAAAGAAGAACAGCACAGAAGTGAATTTGTATCACAAACACACACACACACTCACACACACATGCGCGCACGCGCGCACACACACACATATGCAAAGAGAGAGAGAGAGAGAGAGAGAGAGAGAGAGAGGAGAGAGAGAGAGAGAGAGAGAGAGAGAGAGAGAGAGAGAGAGTGAGAGAGAGAGAAGAGAGAGAAAGAGAGAGAGAACTCTGAACTCTGAAATGGTTTAGAGAGAGAGAGAGAGAGAGAGAGAGAGAGAGGAGAGAGAGAGAGAGAGGAGAGAGAGAGAGAGAGAGAGAGGAGTGAGAGTGAGAGAGAGAAAGAGAGAAAGAGAGAGAGAAAGAGAGAGAGAACTCTGAACTCTGAAATGGTTTAGAGAGAGAGAGAGAGAGAGAGAGGAGAGAGAGAGAGAGAGAGAGAGGAGAGAGAGAGAGAGAGAGAGAGAGAGAGAGAGAGAGGAGAGAGAGAGAGAGAGAGAGAGAGAGAGAGAGAGCAAGCAAAGCATCATTCATCACCAGTGTTAAAAAACAATGTCTGTCAAATACACACTGTTCACAAGCTACTCCTTAAAAGAAAACCACCACCTCTTTCTCTGCTGTTGACAGCGAAACCACGCCTTCTACATACGTAAAGCCTTTTCCTTCTCCGCGCATTTCCCAGGGCTAAAGGACTAAAGGACTTTTAAGGACTCCCCTTACACATGTCCTCAGCCCTGCCTTTTCCGCTCTCCACCCCAGCAACATTCTCCCGTGGCAAAGCAATAACACAGCTGTTTATTTGGCCACAGCTAAATACCAGTGGACGGGATAGCTCAGTGGTCGGAGCACTCGCTTTCCCCAGCTAAGGTTAAGCAGCATCGAGCGTGGTTACCACTTGGATGGGTGACCGTTTGCGTGCCTTGGCTTACATGCAGTCCCCCAGTTCACCCAGCTGTAAATGGGTACCTGCTTCTTTAGGGTCAGGGAAGGTAAAGCAGCGAGGGAGAGAAGATGGGCGCCGCCCTTAATATGCTGGCCCTAGAGAAGTTGAGGTCTCTGACGCCTCGCTCCCCTACGACCACATAGGGACACCGTTACCTGTTTGTAAACATCGTGAAATCATGGCAGTGATTCAGCATCCACAGCTGTAATGTCACTGTCAGACCAACCAGCCACTTCAATCCCAAGGGTCCATGAAGTCTTGGCTGGTGAATTTAGGGCGTTTTTCTTTTTTTTCGATCTTCCAGGTCAATTTTAAATCCAGACCTGCTAGTGCCTTATTTCCCTTTGTGTGTAAGAATGCACATGCAGAAAATCAAAATACGCACGTTAAATATCAGCGTTCGGTGGGCTACTTTTTTATTTCATCCTTTTATTTCAAGGGTAATGGAATAAGCACCCGTGTGCCTTTGTTATTACATTCAGTCTCCGTGGGTATGCAGTTTTGTCAATTCTATCATCCGTTCCCACCGACACACAATGGCCTACTCCTCCGAAAAGAGGAACGTATGATATTCTGCGTGCGTTCGCACACTAAACCTCTGTTTCTAGTCTCATCCGACGGACTTATGGAAACAGAAACATACACTTATGGAAACAGAAACATACACTTATGGAAACAGAAACATACACTTATGGAAACAGAAACATACACTTATGGAAACAGAAACATACACTTATGGAAACAGAAACATACACTTATGGAAACAGAAACATACACTTATGGAAACAGAAACATACACTTACGGAAACAGAAACATACACTTGCGGAAACATTAGCATACCCAGCATGCATAGTCGACTACCTTCATGGTGGGCTTTTTAAAACACGGTGCCCTACACACAACCTGACCACTGGTGAGCCTGGCAGTGTAGGCCAGGAAGGAACAACCCACAGTGCAGGTGAAGGGCATCGCTGGTCTAGAGGTAACGCGCCTGTCTAGAAAGTCCTTCGGAGGAGACTATAAACCGAGGCCCCGTGTTCGAACGCATGCAGAACATCTTACGCACCCGTTAAATCCTGTTCAGCTTTTCGGAAGAGTAGGCCACTGTGTGCCGGTGGAAACAGATGACAACATTTACAAAACCGCATACACACGGGGACTGGATGTAAAAAAGCACATAAGTGCTTATTCCATTATCCTCGAGATAAAAGAATAAAAAAATAAAAATACAAAAAAAAGCGAAAAGCCCGGGTCGAAATGTGCTTTCTTTCGATCCCTGTTTGGGCCACAAACTTTTCCCCCATTCATTAGACCATGAGTGGTGGTCTGGGTGCTAATCTTTCGGATGAGACGAAAAACCGAGGTCCCGTGTGTTACACAAAATTGTTTAGCGCACGTAAAAGAACCCACGGCAACAAGAGAGTTGTCCTTGGCGAAATGATGTAGAATAAAGCCAGTTTGATAGGGGAACAAAATAATGTAGTTGTAGACAGGAAAATAAACCCAAAAAATAATGGGTGGCGCTGCTCTTGTGGCGACGTACTCTCCCCGGGGAGAGCTGCCGGAATTTTTCGCAGGGAAATCTGTCCTGACTTAAAGTGGTATGAAAATGAAAATGAAAAAAATGAAGTCGTCCACTTACAGCTCGTATAGACACTGCATAGACCTTAAAACCATCACACGACAGGGTGAACTAGGGGCCACATCACACGCACAACAAGCAAAGATGCAATCCCCAGTTAATCGTTCTGAAGGAGTCAAGCCATATATTCACATTAAAATCTATCTTACTTGACATTCACATTTTTTGTGGTTAAAGCTATGTGGATATTGGTTCATACAATGTGGACAATAAGAAAGAGAGAGAGAGAGAGAGAGAGAGAGAGAGAGAGGAGAGAGGGAGAGAGAGAGAGAGAGAGAGAGAGAGAGAGAGAGAGAGAGAGAGAGAGAGAGAGAGAGAGAGAGAGAGAGAGAGAGAGAGAGAGAGAGAGAGAGAGAGAGGAGAGAATGAATCAATAAAGAGAGACAGAAAGTTGCAATGTCAAATCAAGTTGGGTTTTTTTGTATCTGTTCATTCACAACTTTTGTCATCCTTGACGTTGTAAATTTTGTTCTTTTCCCTTTTTATCATGTTTTTTTACGTGTACATTAATTTTGAAAATATCTTGTTATTACACACACACAACCACACACACACACACACACACACACACACACACACACACACACAAGAATACTTATTCCGTTATACTCAAAATAAAATAATAGAATAACAATAAACAAAATAAATACACACATACACATGGGCACACCCACATATACACACACACAAGCACGCTCGCACGCATGCACGCACACACAAACACACACACACACACACACCATCACACCAACCAAACACACCACACACACTCTATATTAGCACTGAAAACAGTTCATGTCAAACGCAGATTTTCGTCAGCATTGAAACAGCAATTAAAAAAAAAAAGCAACAACGAAGTCAAAACAAACCTAAAAGAATAATTCAACAACAACAAAACCTTCAAGAAAAACCCCACAAAGTCAAGCAACACGAGCAAATGATCAAAAAATATCTCTTCCTCCTCTGTTATTGACATTGAAACAACACGTGTCAAAATATTTGTGTTCACAGAACTTTTCCAGGCGCTAAATTACTACCCCCACCCTCCCTCCCTCTCGCCCCCCCCCCCCCCCCCCCCTCCCCAATAGCTGTCATAGATCTGTCTTTCTGTCTCAAACGCTGCTTCCTGTGGCAAAACATTAGCCTAGGTGTTTATGTGGCATAAGCTAAGAATCCTAAAACTGTTGTTGTTGTCTTCAAGTTAACGTCTGTTCTCTCTTGGTGATATTAGACGAGGGATGTGGAAAATGTGGTGAAAGTGAAAGTAGCGAGGGGAAGGGACAGAGAAAAGACTTAGAAAGTTAGCATATGTGTGGAGTTTTTCATGCATTAAAGAAAATAACATGAGTGAAATTTAAATTCAACAAAGTGTTAACATGAAACAACAATAAAGTAATTACAGCAAATGTTTTAGCGGACTTTGCAACAAGCAATTGTTGCAATGGCAAAGGCTAAGTTTGAAATGTTAAATACACTTTCCAGAGACTGCTCACAAAATGAAGGCAAAAACGGTTTTAGAATCGGGCACTATAATATGATGTGAGTATTGGAAATACGTTCCCCACATATGCACCTGACAGTTTTACAAAATTTTGTGATGAATGGATTTAATTTCATTCTAAGATATAGGCTATTAACTGTTCTCAGGGTTACGACTCTTCCATGTGTTTGAGAGGGAGTATAACATGAAATGAGGGCATTAGTCAAAAAACTCATTAAATTAAATTTATAGTACTGATAATCGTGAAATCTTAACATTAACCATAAAGAAATATTACGTTTATTTTATTTGAAATTGTTGCTTTCATTATCATAAAGCTCTGGCACTGGTTATTGTAAAACTGTGACGAAGATTGTTATAGAGTTGTAACATAGATGATCGTAAAATTATGTCCAATAAAATAGTACCATTGTGACATTATATAATCATGAAATTGTGGCGTGAATAATTATGAAATGTGCATTGATGATAATGAAATCATTGCAATGAAATGTAACGAATTGTCTCACGGGTTGTAATAACATTGTGGCATATAAAACTGAGGCCCTGATAACTGTGAAACTGTGAGACGAAGTATTAGAAAAGTAGAGCTTGCATTATCACAGTGTGGCATTGTTGATAGCAAAAGTGTGGTGTTGGCAATCATAAAGGTATTGTACCAAATCAAAACGTGCATGCGCCACTAATACTTATGGAATTGTAGTTTCAATTGTTATGCAATTGTATTATAAAAAATAACGATAATGTGGCAATAATGAAATCGTGGCATTGGTAGTAATTAGATTTTAGCACTGACATGCTGAAACTGTAATACTTATGATTACGAAGTCGAGGTGTTGATATTTATGAAATTGTGGTATTGCCAATAACAGATATTTGGCATTGGCAGACGTGAAATTGAGACATTGGTAATGGTGACATTGTGTCAGTAGAAATGTAACATTCTGGAATTCTTAACATGGGTTTGTGGTATTGATTATACAAAACTGAAGTATTGCTAATTATGAAATTGTGGCACTGATTATATCAAAATTGTAGTATCATAACTATACATTTCTGCCGTCAATGACAATAAAACTGCACATTGATCATCGCTGAATTTAGGCACTTGATATCATAAAACTGTGTGGCATTAATTACAATAAAATTGTGCCATAGATAACTTTGTGCATGTGGCAATGTTAACATGAGCCAGGGTAATGGCAATAAAGAAATCCAAACAATGCTACTCCTGAAATTGAGGCATTGAATGTCATGATAGTGTGGCGTTGGTGACCCTTAAATTATAGCAGAGATAATCACAAAGTTATGCCATTGATTATCATGAAACTGTAACATTGATAAACATTTGTGGAATCGATAATAGGGCAATTTTGCATCGATCATCATAAAACTGCGATATTTAATGCCATGTTATGACAATCATGACAGTATGACATCGATAATCACGGAACTAGAGCATTGCTAATTACTTATGTTAAAATGATACAGTTGTGGCATTGATGAAGTATCAACAAATATTTGTCGATGCTAGGCCGCTATGCAGATGCACTCTGTAATTAAGAGGATTGATATGAACACCGGCACGTATCTGACCTCACGCACGGAAATTGAACGGGGAAGATTATTGCAACAAAAACCAAAAACGAAATCACTTGTTTTGTTTTCTTCAGAAGTGAAACCATACATTCCCATTACAAACTGCTCTAACTCAACATTTGTGTCTTTTGGCTGTGCAAGTATTAATTCAAAGAAAAGAGAGGGAGGGAGAGAGAGAGAGAGAGAGAGAGAGAGAGAGAGAGAGAGAGAGAGAGAGAGAGAGAGAGAGAGAGACAGACAGACAGACAGACAGACAGACAGACAGACAGACAGACAACAGATAGACAGACAGTCACACACAGAGACAGAGAGACAGAGGCAGAGAGAGACAGAGACAGACAGAGACAGACAGACACGCATACACAGACACACAGACAGACATACTGACAGACAAACAGACACACACA
>CM054151.1:6957199-6972199 GCA_028751875.1 Rapana venosa | reverse complement strand
CATTCGGGTTTGAGTGACGGCTGTGGAAATAGGGTAAATTGACATGGTGCTGTAAACTGCCATTGTCTACATTCATATTCATAAACGTGCGCGCGCGCGCGCGCGCGCGCGTGTGTGTGTGTGTGTGTGTGTGTGTGTGTGTGTGTGTGTGTGTGTGTGTTGTGTGTGTTTGAGTGTGTGTGTGTTTGAGTGTGTGTATGTATGTGTGTTTGAGTGTGTGTATGTATGTGTGTTTGAGTGTGAGTGTGTGTGTGTGAGTGAGTGTGTGTGTGAGTGTGTGTTAGTGAGTGAGTGTGTGTGTGTGTGTGTTTGAGTGTGTGTGTGTGTGTGTGTGTGTGTGTCTGTGTGTGTCTGTGTGTGTGTGGGGGGGGGGGGGCGTGTTGGAGTGTGAGTGTGTGTTTGAGTGAGTGTGTGTGAGTGTGTGTGTATGTGTTTGAGTGTGTGCGTGTGTGTGTGTTTGAGAGTGTGCGTGTGTGTTTGAGTGTGTGTTTGAGTGTGAGTGTGTGTGTGTGTGAGAGTTTATCTTATTATTTTACTTCTTTTATTTGCACTCCTGTGGGTATTTTTGTTTTCATCCAGTCCCCAAGTGTATGTAATTTTGTAAGTTTTGTCACCCGTTCCCACCGGCACACAATGGCCTACTCTTCCAAAACGCGGAACGGGTGATAACGTGTGGGCAAGATGTTCTGCGTGCCTTTCTCAAACGGGACCTCGGTTTATAGTCTCAACCGAAACACTTTTGGGGAGAGTGGAGTCTGCACGATACGAGATTACGAACTGGGTCAGCAATTCATATTTTATTATTTATTTATCTTTTAAACGGGTAGAATAAACACTCATTTGCTTTCTTTCATCAATCCGTGTGTATGCGGTTTTGTCAACTTTTGTCATCTGTTCCCACGGCATCAAAATGGCTTACTTTTTCGAAAAGCGGAAAAGGATTTAACGTGTGCGCAAGATGTTCTGCATGGTTTCGCACACGGGGCCTCGGTTTATAGTTCATCGCGTCATTTTGTGCGTTGCGTGCGTGGTGTGTGTGTTGTGGTGTGTGTGCATGCGTGTGTGTGTGGTGTGTGTGCATGGCGTGTTTTGTGTCTGTGTATTGTTGTGTTGTGCGTGCGTGCGTGTATTTTTAGTGCGTGCGTGGTGCGTGCTGTGTGCATGGTGTGGTGCGTATGTGTCTTAGTGCATGCGTGTGTGATGCGTTGTATTTGTGTGCATGCGCGCGCCCGCGCTATGTGTCTGTGTGTTCCCATCGTCTCATCCATTTTTTTCCCCGATCTCCATCCACTTTCCTTACCCCGTTTTGCTCCCCCCCCCCCCCCCCCCCCTCCCTCCCCCCCCCCTCACCCCCCCCTCATTCACCCCCCCCCCCCCCCCATTGTGTGTCGGGGTCTCCTATGTGTCTGACAAAGGGGGGGGGGAGGGGGGGGGGGAGGTGCAGGGACATACATAGGCCTCAGGTCTCAAAGGAGATCAGGGGAAGGCTTGAAGCAGAAGCCACTTTGATTTGCCACCGTTTTGTCCAGCAACATGATCGTTCTGCCTCTCTGTCTCTGTTTCTGTTTCTGTGTATCTGCTTGTCTCTGTCTGTCTCTGTCTGTCTGTTTGTAAGCCTGTCTGTCAGTCTGTCTGTCCGTCTGTTGTCACTTTGTCTGCCTGTCTCACTTTGTGTCTTTCTCTGTCTGTCTCTGTATGTCTCTCTGTCTCTGTCTGTTTCTCTCTGTCTCTGTTTCTCTCTCTCTCTCTCTCTCTCTCTCTCTCTCTCCCTCTCTCTCTCTCTCTCTCTCTCTCTTCCGCTTTTCGAAAGAGTAGGCCATTGTCTGCTGGTGGGAACAGATGACAAAACTTACAAAACCACATACAGACGAGGACTGGATCTAAAAAAGCACATGAGTGCTTATTCCATTATCCTCGATATAAAATAATAAATAAATAAATAAATAAATAAAAATCTCTCTCTCTCTCTCTCTCTCCTCTCTCTCTCTCTCTCTCTCTCTCTCTCTCTCTCTCTCTCTCTCCTCTCTGCATATTACCTTTCCCTTTGACTACTTTATCTCTTCTATCTGCCTATCTGCATGTCTGTCTCTCTGTCTTTCTCTCATTCTTTCTTTCTCTTTCTCTCGTTGTGTGTGTGTGCGCGCGAATGTGTGTATGTGCGCAGGGGCAAAGCATGCATGTATGTTTCTTAGTGAGAAAGGTAAGCAAAACCCCTTGCTGTTACCCCTGTCAGGTCTATAATCACAACCTAATAGCTTTACCCCCAACCCCAACCCCTGCCCCCAATTGCAACACGGTAGAGAGCCAGTGTTCCTAAGTGTCGAGGAAATCCTATTGTCATCTGTTCGCTCTCATATTTCAGTAGAAAGAAAATGCTGACAACAGCCCTGTTTAGTGCAAAAAGCGTTACATAGTTTTCCATGTGTACACAGACATCGGGGATGACAAAGAGAAATGGGATTTTCTGGAATCTTCGACAACAGACTAACTGTCTTTTGGAGCAGACATGTTCTCACTGTCGTTTCTATTATCATTTTCGCCTTGTCACAAAAGGGATACTTTTTTGTTAAGAAATACTCCCATCCACCCACATCCTATTTTAAAAAGAAAAGAATATCACAAATCAAACCAAAGATTCTGAGTGCTAGGGTGTTGGCGTCAACCCTCACTAGCAAGTCTGCACATTTTTGGTAACTGTAACGGTCGGAATATTTGCAGCCAGTTTTGTTCTCTTGGATTCATGACTTCCACATCTACAGAAACACAATTCAAACACCTGCACACGCACGCACGCATACACGCGCGCGAGCACACACACAAACACACACACACACACATTGTGTGCCGGTGGAAACATGACAAAATTTACAAAACCGCATACACCCGGGGACTATATGTAAAAAAGCACATGGGTGCTTATTCTATTATCCTCGAAATAAAAGAATAAATACATAAATAAACACACACACACACACAAACAAAGGAAAATTGTTCCCCCTGGAGTTAACTAGCATCGGTGCCGATTCCACTCCCTCCTTCGGATGAGATTATAGAAGCCCGGTGTGCGAACGCACGCAGAACATTTTGCGCACACGTTAAAACCTGTTCCATTTCTGAAGAGTAGGCCATTGCGTGCACGTGGGGACGGATGAAAAAACTGCGTGTACACAGGGACTGGATGTAAAATAGCACATGAATACTCATTTCATTATCATCAGATAAAATAAAATCCTCACGTAGACGCACGCACACAGACTATATATATGCATATATATATACAGACAGACGTACAGACGCTCGCACGCTCTCACGCACGCACACATACATACATACATACACACACACACACACACACACACACACACACACACACACACACATCAAGTTTCACAAAGACATGTTATGAGTCTGACGTCAAGACATCACAGAGCACGATCATAACCACAAACAAGCGGCTTTCTGAAGGCAGAGGCTGACATATTGGCCAGCACCCAATGTTTGCTGGCTCCTCTCTGCTCTGTTCCATACACATTGTCTGTATTGGTGTGGACTTCCTGGCGGTGGCGATAAAGAAAAGAACGTCAGACAATAACTGATATCATTGACATGAAAGACGGGCCGAAGCTTCACAGGAGAGGGGGGGGGGGTATACCTGATGTCAAAACAAACAACAACACCGACAGTGGGGAAACTAAGCAGGGGAATCAGAAATGGCCCGAGATAGAGAAGAGGAAGGTCCCAAAGGGAGAGGCTGAAAAGACAGCCCCTGTGAGCTGTGATGTTCATACCAAAAAGCACCTTTCCCCATTATAGCCGAATCATCATCATCGCTATCTTCATTAATGTCGTCGTCGTGGGTCGTCACCATCATATCATATCAACAGCAACGAAGCGCAGCATCATTGCTATCATCATCACAATCACATTGTCAAAATCATTTCATCATTAACACCATATACCATTGTCGTCATCACAGTTATAAAAGATCCATCGTCAGCAGCAGCAGCAGCAGCAGCAGCATCATCATTATCATCATCACCGACGTCGTCGTCATCATCATCGTCGTCGTCGTTATCTTTACCATCATCATTATCATCAACGACGTCGTCGTTTTCATCAACGTCCTCTTTGCACAAATCGTCTTCACCATCACGTTCCAAAACCATCACTTCGAGGAGGAAGAGGAGGGGTGTGGCTGTATACCGGATATTACGCGGCAGACCATTTTAAAAACCCACCGTTTAGAAACAAGCCAAGTAAGAGAAGCCTTCGAGTTAAGCCGTGTGAAGCCTGGAGGCTGTGGTGTGTGGGGACAGGAGGGTGGAGCCACGGGGGAGAGTAGGCACTGACAGGCAGGCGGCTCTTTCCACAGCAAGCACTGAACTACACTAGCTGCTGTATTAACACACAGACAGACAGTCTGCTTTGTATTTAATCCTCTCCGAGACAAGAAGCCAGTGCAGTGCCTGTCGGAACAGTCTGATAGACACTGGGTGGGATTCGCTCAGGTCTGGATTAAAACCTGCAATAGATTTGTGTGGGTGATGTGGGGAATGGTTGAGACCACTTTTCCGCCCCCTGCCAATGAAACGTACTTCACTTACTGTCGCTCACTTTTTGATGAAGGTATCCTTTTCTCGCTGTTCAACATTGAGGGGGTGGTTCCCCGCTGTTTCACATTGAGGAGTGGTTCTAGCGTGGCATCTTAAATAGAAATTTCTTTATAAACTGACTGATGGGTAAGTAAACTGTCTGAGAGACAGAAATGTTGATTGACTGACAGACTGATGAACCACCGACTGACTAACAAAATTGACTGATTGGCAGACTTACAGACACACGATAGCCGCCCAAAATGAAGACTGGCAGACATACTGAACCCCGAATGAAGATTGACTGTACACACTGTGGTCTGGGCGTTTGTTTTCGGATGAGACGATTAAACCGAGTCCGTGTGTTACACGTAATTATTTAGGCACGTAAAAAAACCCGGAAACAAGAGAGTTGTCCTGGCAAAATTCTTAGAAAAAGCATCTGATAGGGAAACAAATCATTGCGGGACGGAAAAAGAAAAAAAAATGGGTGGCGCTGTCGTGTGGCGAGCGCTCTCCCCGGGAGAGCAGCCCGAATTTCCCGGAGAGGAAATCTGCCGTGGACTTAAAATGGTATGAAATGAAACACGACGGAAAAACTGAGTGACTGACACACGGGACAGGTGACAGACACACTGACAGACTGTCGCTCAGAAAGATGATGGACAGACTGAAAACGGGACTGATGACCTGAAGGAGGGATGCCAGACTCACAGGTTTCTAAATGATTACACTGACACATATTGGGTTGATGAACAAGAACAGGCAAACAGCACTGACGCGATTCCTTTGTTCACTGTTGCCACAGCTCTAAATTCCTCACAGATTTTAACCCTAAAGGCTTTAATCATGTCAGGACATTTGAGACGAACTTAGTAAAAATAAGACCGCTGGACAGTAGTAACCAAAGGAAAACAAAAGATGACTTCTGGAAGGGGTTAACTGACTATGACCACATTCTTCAAAGATGCATGCTATACAGCGACCTGAGCAAGATTGTGTGGCCGACGGAAACAACCCTTCAAACCAAGCTGTACGGCCCACGAGAGGAGCTGGAAAGACTTGCCATTATTTTCCGGGACATCTAACTGTGAAACAAGCGGACGGGGAGAAGAAAGAAGAATTGCAAAAAAAGAAGGGAAGAATTGCGAAGAAGAAGAAGAATGCGAAGAAATTGCGAAGAGAATTGCGAAAAGGGAAGAGGAAGAATTGCGAAGAAAAAAGAAGAAGAATTGCGAAGAAAAAGAGAATTGCGAAGAAGAAGAAGGAAGATTGCGAAAAAGAAGAATTTCGAAGAGAATATTAAGAAAAAGAAGAATTGCGAAAAGAAGAAGAAGAAGAAGAAGGAAGAAGAAAACAACAACAAAACCAACAACAACAACAAGAAATGTAAAGAGAAGGGAAGAAGAAGAAGAAGAAGAAGAAGAAGCTGAGCATAATGTAGACCAGCACTGGAGTGAGCGACGTTTTTTTAAATGGAACACAAGGAGTTGGGGAAAGTTTTGGGAAACTGTCACAATACTTTTCACGCAAATGGCACAACTGCTAAAACCTTCTACATACACCCCAGACTTCGATGCAAAGCTGAAAAAGAGCCCCACAATTCGTGTTCCTTTCATTTCTTTTTGAAGGTGAAACACGTGTATAGATGTATATGTGTGATGTGGTCGTGAAATGTGCGAGTAAAATTTTTTTTGATTAATTGTAAATTCTAAATTTTTTGCAGAGGTTGCGTGTGTAAAGATTTAATGAAGAGCTTCGATTTGTTGATTACACGATCAGCACTAAATAAATACATACAGTTGTAGAGTAGTAGTGGAGAAGGTAGTAGTAAGTAGTATAGTAGAGGTAACACTTCTTGGTTTATCCTTTTACAAGATACCCATCAAAGAAGGGTGTGGATGGTTACGGGGAATCATTATGAAGTAAAACGCTTTTCCCTACCCCGTGTTGGCTTGTTTACGATAATTTTTTTTTCTTTTTCTTTATTTTTTATTTCCGAGGGAAAATAATGCCCCATTGTCCTTTTTCACCGTCCCGTGTGTAGCTGTTTGATTGTTTTTCATTGTTCCTCATGGAAAACGGGAAGGCCATTCTCTTCCGGAAAGAGGACAGGGTTTAACGTGTGCGCAAGCTTTTCGTGCGTTCCCCAGGGGCCTCGGTTTATAGTTCATCCAAAGGGACAAATGGGCTGCAGGATGAAAATAGAGGAAAACCCTCTTGAAGGATCAACCGGTCACAGATCACGATACAATTAACCACCACTATACGAGAATAGGAAGGTGGGGGGAAGGGGTGATGGGCTTTATCCATTGTTGACATCCAAGCCCAACCCCCCCCCCGCGTACCCCCCAAAAAAAAAAACCCAAATCAAATAAACAAAACAAAAAAAAGAACAAGAACCCAAAAAAACAAACAAATGAGAGATGGAGGAGAAAGGAGATACCCCGGCACGAGAGAGAGAGGGGAGGAGATGGGAGAGGAGGGGCGGAGGGGAGAGAGAGAGAGAAGGAGAGAGAGGAGTAGAGAGAGACGAGAGAGAGAGAGGGGAGAAGAAGAGAGAGGGAGAGGAGAGAGAGGAGCGAGAGGGGGGAGGGAGAAGAAGAGAGAGAGGAGGGAGAAGAGAGAGATGAGGACGAGAGGAGAGGGAGAGAGAGAGAGAGAGATGAGAGAGGGGAGAGAGGGAGCGAGGGAGAGAGAGAGAGAGAGGGAGAGAGAGAGAGGAGAGGAGAGGAGAGGAGAGAGGAGAGAGAGGGAGAGAGAGATGAGAGAGGGGGGAGGAGAGAGGGGAAAAGTGAGAGAGAGAGAGAGAGGGGAGGGAGGAGAGGAGAGAGAGGAGGGAGAAGAGAGAGAGAGAGAGGAGAGGGGGGAAGAGAGAGAGGAGAGAGAGAGGGGAGAGGGAGAGAAAAGAGAGAAGGAGAGAGAGAGAGAGAGGGAGAGAGAGAGAGGAGGAGAGAGAAGAGGGAGGGGAGAGAGGAGAGAGAGAGGAGGGAGGGGAGAGAGAGAGGAGAGAGAGGGAGGGAGAGAGAGAGAGAGGGGAGGAGAGAGAGAGAGAGGGGGAGAGAGAGAGAGGGAGGAGAGAGAGAGAGAGGGGGGAGAGGGAGAGAGAGAAGAGAGGGGGGGAGAGAGAGAGAGAGAGAGGGAGGAGAGAGAGAGAGAGAGAGAGGGGGAGAGAGAGAGGGAGAGAGAGAGGGAGAGAGAGAGAGGGGAGGGAGGAGGAGAGAGAGAGAGAGGGAGAGGGAGAGAGAGAGAGAGAGAGAGAGGGGAGGGAGAGAGAGAGAGACGGACAGACAGACTGACAGACACATACACAGACATAACAAGCATATATAACAATTGATAAAGGGAAAAACGATATCAAAGTTCTTATACCTGAAATAATCTTCTTTTTTTTTAAATGTCTTTTCCCTTTTTTTTTTCGGGGGGGGGGGGTGGGTGGGGGGTAGTTTTTGGTTAGAGTGATGCGCTCGTGATCTTCTGACCTGGGTTCGAATCTCGTTCGAGAGGATTTTTGTTTCTGGAGTTACGACTCCACTCCCCGAAAAGTCCTTCGGATGAGACTATAAACCGAGGTCCCGTGTGCGAACGTACGTAAAACACCTGCGCACACGTTAAAAACCCCGTTCCGCTTTTTGGAAGAGTAGACCATTGTGTGCCGTTGGAGCAGATGACAATTAAAAAAACTGCATACCACGGGACATGCGTGCTTATTCCATTTTTCCTTGGAATAAAGAATAATTAGAGAAAATAAACAAACAAAAAAATTTACATAAATAAATAAGACAGAGGAGCGGGGAAAACACTGAAAGTGTCGTTGCTAACAAGGTCAGTTAGTTAGCTTGATTTTTTTTGTCTGTATAATAACAATTAATAATTAAATAAAAATTTATCAACATTCTTTGTCCGCCATGAAGATAGCTGCATTCCGATTCGGGGTATATCTTTTTGACAAGGTTGTGATGTCTGGCTTTCCCCAAACAGCAGAAACATTAAAACACAATGCACACAAACGCATACCACACTTTCGGAATCATTTAACCAAGATAACGAAATGTTATTTTTGAGGGTAATAGAAGAAGCATATGACTTTTTTAAACACCCAGCCCTCGGAAAAAAGAAAAGTAAACACGTAAACAAGGGAATTATATAATCAAAGTTAATATAAAAATCACAATGAAAAATACTAAACACATATAAAGCAAGCAGGCAAGCCCACACATACACACACACACGCACACACCCACACACACAACACAAAACACACACACGCATCCCAAAAAAGCGATAACAGTAGAAACCAAGAAGATATTGCAAGGGGAAAAAAGGGAAAAGCGAACGAAAGAAAACATGAAAAAACAAACATACTGGAAAAAAAAAAGGGAAAGACAGACAGAAATTCAAAGGCAGGGAGGGAAAAAGAAGATAAAGGGTTTTGGGAAGGGAACAAATGAGAAAATATTTACCTTCTATGGCAAAAGGCCCCCAAAAATCCAAGCAACATTGACTTGAAATGCAACTGCTAATAACAAAAAACAATGGACAACAGCTACGACAACAGCAAACATGCAGTATGCAGTATGTGTGCGCGCACAAGGGCACATAAACATGTGTGTGTGTATGCAGCAAAGCCCACTCAGACAAAATTACACCCCCACCCACCCCCCCACCCACCACACACACTGTGTGAGTACTACTCAATACTGAACTGTTGTTTATTATTTGTTTCTTTACCCCCCCAAAGTGAGATATATATTTTTTAATTTTGGGGTTGGAGAATAGACGGGCGCGATAGCCTAGTTGGTAGGCGATAGTGTCTTCTGATCCTTTCAGTCACGAAGACGCGAGTTTTGAAACTGGATGCGCCCCCTTCATATTGCGAGAGGTTGTTTTTTGAACAATTATTAGGAGCTGGCCTGGCCCGTCTGTGTGTGGACAGGTCTGTGTGCTACTCCCTTCCACAAATTGGAAAGGGGGAACTATGGGGAAATAGAGGGAAAAAAGAGGGGGGGGCTATGGGGAAATACAGGGGAAAGAGAGGGGGGGCTATGGGGGGAATATGGGGGAAAAAGAGGGAAAGTAGAGAGGGGGACTATGGGGAAGTAGAGGGAAATAGAGAGGGGGACTATGGGGGGCTTGGGGGAAAAAAAGAGGGGAAGTAGAGAGGGGGGACTATGGGGAAAAAGAGGGAAAGTAGAGAGGGGGACTATGGGGAAGTAGAGGGAAAGTAGAGAGGGGGACTATGGGGAAAAAAGAGGGAAAGTAGAGAGGGGAAATATGGGGAAATAGAGGGAAAGTAGAGAGGGGGACTATGGGGAAGTAGAGGAAAAATAGAGAGGGGGATATGGGGAAATATGGTGAGTAGAGGGAATGGGGGAGAGAGACTATGGAAGTAGAGGGAAAGTAGAGAGGGGGACTATGGTGAAATAGAGGGGAGGGGGACTATGGGGAAATAGAGGGAAAAATAGAGAGAGGGGTCTATGGTGAAGTAGAGGGAAAATAGAGGGGGTGACTATGTGGAAGTAGAGGGAAAGTAGAGAGGGGCTATGGGGGACTATGGGAAAGTAGAGTGGAAGTAGAGAGGGGGACTATGGGGAATAGAGGGAAAGTGAGAGTGGGGTATGGGAAAATAGAGGGGAAAATAGAGAGGGGGATATGGGGGACTATGGTAAAAGTTTGAGAGGGGGGGCTATGGGGGATATTGAAAATAGAGGGGAAAATAGAGTTGTGTGTGGACAGGTCTGGGGGTGGGGTCTCCTTCAAAATGTGAGGGGAATTGGGGAAATAGAGGGAAAAAGGGAAAAGGGGGGACTATGGGGAATAAGGGGAAAAAAAGAGGGGGGCTATGGGGGAACAATGGGGGGAATAGAGGGAAGTAGAAGGGGGACTATGGGGAAGTAGAGGGAAAGTAGAGAGGGGGGACTATGGGGGACTATGGGGAAAAAAAGAGGGAAAGTAGAGAGGGGGACTATGGGGAAGTAGAGGGAAAGTAGAGGGGGGACTATGGGAAAAAAGAGGGAAAGTAGAGAGGGGGGGCTATGGGGAAAATAGAGGGGAGAAAGTAGGAGGGGGGACTATGGGGAAGTAGAGGGAAAGTAGAGAGGGGGACTATGGGGAACTATGGGGAGTAGAGGGAATGGGGAGGAGAGGGGGGACTATGGGAGTAGAGGGAAAGTAGAGGAGGGGGACTATGGTGAAGTAGGGGAGAGGGGGACTATGGTGAAGTAGAGGGGAAAATAGAGAGGGGGACTTTTGGTGAAGTAGAGGAAAGAAGAGAGGGGGACTATGGAGAAATAGACGGAAAAAAAGAGGGGGGACTATGGTGAAGTAGGGGAAAGTAGAGAGGGGGACTATGGTGAAGTAGAGGAAAGAAGAGAGGGGGGACTATGGAGAAATAGCGGAAAAAAGAGAGGGGGACTATGGGAAATAGAGGGGACTATGGGGGACTATGGGGGAATAGAGAAGGTTTAAAAGGGGGATTATTTGGAAAAAAGAGGGAAAAAGGAGGGGGTCTATGGGGAAATAGAGGGGAAGGTAGAGAGGGGATATGGAACTATGGTGAAGTAGAGGGAAAGTTGGGGAGGGGGATTATGGGGAAATAGAGGGAAAGTAGAGAGGGGGACTATGGTGGACTATGGGAAAAGGAGGGATAGGGGGGAGGACTAATGGGGAAATAGGGGAAGTAGAGAGGAGGACTATGGGGGATGAGGGAAAGTAGAGGGGGGGGACTATGGTGAGTAGAGGGAAGTAGAGAGGGGGTTATGGGGAAGTAGAGGGAAAGTAGAGAGGGGGGACTATGGGGAAATAGAGGGAAAGTAGAGAGGGGGGATATGGGGGGACTATTAGGGAAAGGGAGAGAGGGGGGACTATGGGGGAAAAAAAAGGGAAAATAGAGGGGGGATATGGGGAAATTGGGGAAAGTAAGGGGGGGACTATGGGGGGGTTATGGGGGAAATAGAGGAAATAGAGAGGGGGACTATGGGGACTATGGGGAAAGTAGAGAGGGGGACTATGGGGAAAATAGAGGGAAAAATGAATAGAGAAGGGACTATGGGAAATCGAAGGGAAAGTAAGAGGGGACTCTGGGGACTTGGGGAAATTATGGGAAAGTAGAGAATGGGGACTATGGGGAATGAGAAGGAAGGAAAGAAAAAAAAGGGGACTATGGGGAAATAGAGGAAAAGAGAGAGGGGACATTGCGGGAAATAAATAGAGGGAAGAAATAGAGAGGGGACGGGGCTATGGAAAGAAAAACAAACAAAAGAGGAAAAAGAAAAAAAGGGGCTAAAAATAAGGGGAAAAAAAAAACTTAATAGAAAAGTAGGACATATGGGAAATAGGGGAAAATAGGGGGGGGGACTATGGGGGACTATGGTGAAGTGAGGGAAAGTAAGAGGGGGATATGGGAATGGGAAAATAGAGGGAAAGATGAGGGGGACTATGGGGAAGTAGAGGGAAGTAGAGAAGGGGACTATGGGGGAAGTAGAGGGAAAGAGGAGGGGAATTGGGGGGAGAAAATATGGGAATAGAGGGAAATAGAGAGGGGGGAAGGGGACTATGGGAAGTAGAGGAAAGTAAAAGAGGGGGACTATGGGGAAGGGGTAGAGGGAAAGTAGAGGGGAGAGGGGGACTATGGGGAAATAGAGGGAAAGTAGAGAGGGGGTGGGACTATGGGAATAGAGGGAATAGAGAGGGGGACTATGGGGAAAATAGAGGGGAAAATAGTGAGGGGGAATGGGGATATGGGAAGTAGAGGGAAAGTAGAGGGGAGGGGACTATGGGGAATAGAGGGGAAAGTGAGAGGGGGACTATGGGAGACAGTAGAGGGAAAATAGGAGGGGCTATGGGGAATAGGGCATAGGAGAGGGGGATTTGTGGGGAAATTGAGGGGTGAAAAGTAAAGGGGAATAGAGGGAAATGAGAGGGACTATGGGGAATAGAGGGAAAGTAGAGAGGGGGATATGGGAGACAGGGATAGAGGGAAAAGTAGAGAGGGGGATTATGGGGGAATTGAGAGGAAAGTAGGAGAGGGGGAATGGGGAAATATGGGAATAGAGGGAAAGGTAGGAGGGGACTATGGGAAGTAGAGGGGAAAGAGAGGGGAATGGGGGATATGGTAAAGTAGAGGGAAAAATAGAGAGGGGGGAATGGGGGACTATGGGGAAGTAGAGGGAAAAGAGAGGGGGGGATAGTAGGGAAGAGAGGGGAAAGTAGAGGGGAGGGGGACTTTGGGAGAAGTAGAGGGAAAGTAGAGAGGGGGGACTATGGGGAAAAAGAGGGTAGAGGGGGGAATGGGATAGAGGGGAAAATAGGAGGGGGGACTATGGGAATGAGGGGAAAAAGAGAGGGGGGACTATGGGGATAGGGGAAGTAGAGGGAGGGGGGAATATGGGGAAATAGAGGAAAGTAGAGAGGGGATATGGGGAATGGGAAGAGGGAAAGTAGAGAGGGGATATGGGGGAACTATGGGGAATTGAGGGAAAGGTAGAGAGGGGGACTATGGGAAGGGTTTGAGGGAAAGTGAGGGGGGTGGGGAAATATGTGGAGTAGAGGGAAAGTAGGAGGGGGGTGGGGACTATGGGGAAATAGAGGGAAAGTAAGAGGGGGGGAAATGGGGTAGGGGGGGACGTGGGAAAATAGAGGGGGGACTATGGGAATAGAGGGAAGTAGAGGGGGGACTATAGGAAATAGAGGGAAAAAAGAGAGGGGGGATATGGGGGAATGGGGAAAGTAAGAGAAGGGGATATGGGGGGAATATGGGGAAAAGAGGGAAGTAGAGAGGGGACTATGGGGGGGACTTAGGGGGGAAATGGAGGGGAAAAGTAGAAGGGGGGGCCTATTGGGACTAGGGAAATATAGGGAAAGGGGAGAGGGGGATATAGAGAAGTAGAGGGGAAGTAGGAAGTAGATGGAAATAGAGAGGGGGGATAATGGGGGATATGGGGGATAGAGGAAATAGAGGGGGGGAAATAGGGTGGACTATGGGGAAGTAGAGGGAAAGTAGAGAGGGGGATAAGGGGAATAGAGGGAAGGTAGGGAGGGGGATATGGGGAATCTAAGGGAAAGGAGGAGGGAGGGATATACTATGGGGAAATAGGGGAAAGAGGGAGCGGGAAGATATGGAATTAGAGGGGAGAGAGAGGGGAGGGGATATGGGAAGTAGAGGGGAAAGGAGAGGGGGAAATATGGGAATAGAGAGGGAAGAGAGAAGGGGAGGGACTAAGAAAAAAGGGAGTTAGAGGGGGATGAATAGAGAGGGGACAGGGAAAAGAGAGAAAGTGAGAGAGGGGGATATGGGGAAGAGAGAGGATTTGGGGAAGAGGGGGAACTATGGGGAAAGAGGAAAGGAGAGGGGGACTATGGGGAAGAGGGAAAAAAGAGGGTAGGAGAATAGAGGGAAATGGGGGAGGGGGACTATGGGGAATAGAGGGGAAGTGGACAGAGGGGGACATGGAGAAGGAGAGGGAATCTAGGAGAGGAGGTGGACTTTGGGGATTTAGGAAGTAGGAGAGAGAGCTATGGGAAGAGGGAATGGAATGAGAGAGAGAAACTATGGGGATAAGGGAATATGGAGAGAGAGAAAACATGGGATGAGAGAATGGAGAGAGAGAACAGCTCTAATGTGGAGAGAGGGAAGTGAGGGAAAACCAGGGGAGGTAGAGAGATGGGAAGAAAGAGAGAAGGGACTATTGGGGTAAGGGAATGGAGAGAGAGAAGGAGAAGAGAAGGGAGTGGAAGAGGAAGAGAGAAGAGAAAAGGACTGGGTAGAGAAAAATAAGAGAAGAGGAGAGAGGCGAAGAAAGAACATGACGAGAAAGTAGGGAAGAAACAGAGAAAGAAGAGGAGAAGTGAGGCCGAAGTGAGGAAGATAGCTAGGACGAATGAAGCTCAGGAGAGGCTTCCGGTAGGCAATTGGTCTTCATTCTGGTGCCTGGATAGCCTGATGACTGTCCTTTGCTTGCGCTCCGATGTAGAATGAACCTTGCACAGGCTTGGTTTTTTGCTTTTTCCAGTTAGACAGAACCATTGTTTTGCCCCTCAATGGGATAAAACACTTTTCAAGTAAGCAACGGGTGCCAGAACATTCTAAAATAACACGGAAACACTTTCATACTCTTTTAACTGGGCTGCTATAGAAAAGGATGCAAATTGTGGTGCCGGGCAAGAAAGACAAAAACAAATACATAAGGTTTTGGCAAACTTCACCATTATGAAAATCAAACGACATTGACCGGGAAAAAAAGGGGGAAAAATAAAACAAAAAAGTATAGTAAACGAAAAGAAGCACAAAGGCCGAAAATTTTAAAGCTTAAAAGAGACAATTAACTACATCATCTGATAAAAAAGATAAACAAAAGACAAAGAATCTAAAAAACACAAGATGCTGCGAAATAAATAACGCAAAGAAAAA
>CM054151.1:6937199-6952199 GCA_028751875.1 Rapana venosa | reverse complement strand
TGAGTACTACTCAATACTGAACTGTTGTTTGTTATTTGTTTGTTTAGACCCCCAAAGTGAGATATATATTTTTTAATTTGGGGTTGGAGAATAGACGGGCGCGATAGCCTAGTTGGTAAGGTGAGTGTCTTCTGATCCTTGCAGTCACGAAGACGCGAGTTCGAATCTGGATGCGCCCGTCATATTGCGAGAGGTTGTTTGTGAACAATTATTAGGAGCTGGCCTGGCCAGTCTGTGTGTGGACAGGTCTGTGTGCTACTCCCTTCCACAAATGCGAGGGGAACTATGGGGAAATAGAGGGAAAAAAGAGAGGGGGACTATGGGGAAATACAGGGGAAAAAGAGAGGGGGGGGCTATGGGGGAACTATGGGGGAATAGAGGGAAAGTAGAGAGGTGGGACTATGGGGGACTATGGGGAAATAGAGGGAAGTAGAGAGGGGGACTATGGGGAAAAAAAGAGGGAAAGTAGAGAGGGGGACTATGGGGAAATTAGAGGGAAAGTAGAGAGGGGGACTATGGGAAAGTAGAGGGAAAATAGAGAGGGGGCTATGGGGAAAAAAAGAAGGAAAGTAGAGAGGGGGACTATGGGGAAGTAGAGGGAAAGTAGAGAGGGGGACTATGGGGAAGTAGAGGGAAAGTAGAGAGGGGGACTATGGGGGACTATGGGGAAGTGAGAGGGAAAGTAGAGAGGGGGACTATGGGGACTATGGGGAAAGTAGAGAGGGGGACTATGGGGAAACTAGAGGGGAAAAAGAGAGGGGGGACTATGGGGAAATAGAGGGAAAGTAGAGAGGGGGACTATGGGGAAAAAGAGGGAAAGTAGAGAGGGGGACTATGGGGAAGTAGAGGGAAAGTGAGAGGGGGACTATGGGGGACTATTGGGGGAAGTAGAGGGGAAAGTAGAGAGGGGGACTATGGGGATATAGAGGGAATGGGGAGAGAGAGAGAGGACTATGGGAAGTAGAGGGAAAGTAGAGAGAGGGACTATGGTGAAGTAGAGGGAAAGTAGAGAGGGGCGACTATGTGGAAGTAGAGTGAAAGTAGAGAGGGGGGACTGTGGGAAAGTAGAGGGGAAGTAGAGAGGGGGACTATGGGGAAATAGAGGGAAAGTAGAGAGTGGGGTATGGGAAAATAGAGGGAAAGTAGAGAGGAGGACTATGGGGACTATTGAAAGTAGAGGGAAAGTAGAGAGGGGGACTATGGGGGACTATAGGAAATAGAGGGAAAGTAGAGAGGGGGACTATGGGGAAGGAGAGGGAAAGTAGAGAGGGGACTATGGGGGACTATGGGAAAGTAGAGAGGGGGACTATGGGGGACTATGGTGAGTAGAGGGAAGTAGAGAGGGGGGACTATGGTTGAAGTAGAGGGAAACTAGAGAGGGGGACTATGGGGGACTATGGTGAAGTAGAGGGAAAGTAGAGAGGGGGACTATGGGGAAGTAGAGGGAAAGAAGAGAGGGGGACTATGGAGAAATAGAGGGAAGAAGAGAGGGGGACTATGGAGAAATAGAGGGAAAGTAGAGAGGGGGACTTTGGAGAAATAGAGGGAAAGTAGAGAGGGGGACTATGGGGGAGGGAAGGAACAGAGGGGGATTATTAGGAAATACAGGGAAAGAAGAGAGGGGGTCTATGGGGAAATAGCAGAGAAGGTAGAGAGTGGGACTATGGGGACCTATGGTGAAGTAGAGGGAAAGTAGAGGGAGAGGGGGGATTATGGGGAAATAGAGAGAAGGTAGAGAGGGGGACTATGGTGGAACTATGGTGAAGTAGAGGAAAGTAGAGAGGGGCATTGGGGGGGGGACTAGGGGGAAAATAGAGGGAAAGTAAGAGGGGTATAGGGGGGAATGGGGGGGAAAAGAAAGAGGGGAAATTGGGGGATATTGTGAATAGGGGGAAAGAGAGGGGGACTAGGGGGAAAGGGAAAGTAGGGGGGAAAATTGGGGGGACAAAGGGGAATTGAGGGAAAGAGAGGGGGGGACAGGTGAAGTAGAGGAAAGTAGAGGGGGGATAGGGGGTTGGGGAAAAAGAGAGGAGGGGGACGGGAAGTAGAGGGAAAGTAGGAGGGGGGTATGGGGAAAAAGGGGAAAAAAGGGGGCATGGGGGGTATGGGAAAGAAAGGGGGGAAAAAAGAGAGGAGGATTGGGGAAATAGGGGAAAGTAGGAGGGGTAGGGGAAAGTAGGGGGAAAGTGGAGGGGATTGGGGTAAATTTTGGGAAATAAAGGGGGACTTAAAAAAAAAAGTAAGATTTTAAAAAACTAACTATGGTAAAGTAGAGGGAAAGTAGAGAGGGGAGCAGCAGCATACTGCTACATCATCACCATCACTTTGTCTCATAAACACCATCACCACCATGCGTTCATTCAGCGCGCAGCAACAGCTCATTACATCTCCCCGACTCGTGTCTTTTTATCTCATCATCGTGTCGTCGTCGTCGCGTTATCTTTTCCATCATCATTATCACAACGACGTCGTCGTTTTTTTTCAACGGGGGCCCTTTTTCTAAAACGTCTTTTACCTCACGTTTTAAAAAAATCCTTCGTCATTTATCTCACCAAACTGCCGTCTGCGCAGTAGAGTTTCATTATAAAACGTTTGAAAGCACCAGCTGCTGTGGGATTATAACGGGAGGAAGAGGAGGGGTGTGGCGACACGGTATACCCCGGTATTTTTCCCCGGGGGGACCCTTTTAAAAAAACCCCCGTTTAGAAATAAGCCAAGTAAAAGAAGCCTTTGAGTTAAGCCGTGTGAAGCCTGGAGGCTGGGGGTTGTGTGGGGGACAGGAGGGTGGGCCCGGGGGGGGAGTAGGCCTGACAGGCAGGGGGCTCTTCCCAGAAGCACGAACACACTAGTGCTGATTTAAACAAGACAGACGTGCTTTTATTTAATCCTTCCGAGCAAGAAGCCAGTGCGTGCCTGTCGGAACTGTCTGATAGACACTGGGTGGGATTCGCTCAGGGCTGGATTAAAACCTGTAATAGATTTTTCGTGGTGGTGATGTGGGGGGAATGGTAGAGACACTCTCCGCCACTGCCACTGAAACGTACTTCACTTACTGTCGCTCACTTTCTTGATGAAGGTATCCTTTTCTCCGCTGTTTCAACATTGAGAGTGGTTCTAGCGTGTGCATCTTAAATAGCAATTCAGTATAACTGACTGACTGGGTAAGTGACTGACTGAGAGACAGAAATGTTGATTGACTGACAGACTGACTGACACACCGACTGACTAACAAATTGACTGATTGGCAGACTTACAGACACACTGATAGACCGACAAAATGACAGACTGGCAGACATACTGACAGACAGAATGACAGATTGACTGACACACTGTGGTCTGGGCGCTAGTTTTTCGGATGAGACGATAAACCGAGGTCCCGTGTGTTACACGTAATTATTTAGCGCACGTAAAAAAAACCACGGCAACAAGAGAGTTGTCCCTGGCAAAATTCTTAGAAAAAAGCCACTCTGATAGGGAAACAAATACAGTTGCAGACAGGAAAAAGAAAAAAAAATGGGTGGCGCTGCTCGTGTGGCGACGCGCTCTCCCCGGGGAGAGCAGCCCGAATTTCACGGAGAGAAATCTGCCGTGACTTAAAATGGTATGAAATGAAACACTGACGGACAAACTGAATGACTGACACACTGACAGGCTGACAGACACACTGACAGACTGACTGTCGCTCAGACAGACTGACTGACAGACAATAACAGACTGACTGACTGAAGGAAGGGATGCCAAACTCACAGGATTCTAATGATATACTGACACATAACTGGGTTGATGAACAAGAACAGGCAAACAGCACTGACGCGATTCCTTTGTTCACTGTTGCCACAGCTCTAAATTTTTCACAGGTTTTAACCCTAAAGGCTTTAATCATGCCAGGACATTTGAGACAAACTTAAAGACCGCTGGACAGTAGTAACCAAAGGAAAATAAAAGATGACTTGCCTTTGTTTATCTGGAAGGGGTTCACTGACTATGAGCACGTTCTTCAAAGATGCACGCTATACAGCGACCTGAGCAAGATTGTGTGGCCGACGGAAACAACCCTTCAAACCAAGCTGTACGGCCCACGAGAGGAGCTGGAAAGAACTTGCCATTATTTTCCCGACACATCTAACTGTGTACAAGCGAACGAGAGAAGAAGAAGAAGAATTGCAAAGAAGAAGAAGAATTGCGAAGAAGAAGAAGAACTGCGAAGAAGAATTGCGAAGAAGAATTGCGAAGAAGAAGAGGAAGAATTGCGAAGAAGAAGAAGAAGAAGCGAAGAAAATGCGAGAAGAAGAAGAATGCGAAGAAGAAGAATTGCGAAGAAGAAAAATTGCGAAGAAGAATAATTAAGAAGAAAAGAATTGCGAAGAAAAGAAGAGAAGAAGAAGAAGAAGAAGAAGAATTGAAGAAGAAAAGAAGAAGAAGAATTGTAAGAAAAAAAAGAAGAAGAAGAAGAAGAAGAAGAAGAAGAAGAAAGAAGAAGAAGAAGAATGAATGAAGAAGAAGAAGAAGAAGAAGAAGAGAAGAAGAAGAAGAAGAAGAAGACAACACAACAACAAATACAACAACACAAGAATGTGAAGAAGAAGGAGAAGAAGAAGAAGCAAGAAGTTAAGAAGAAGAAGAGAAGAAGAAGAGAAATGAAGAGAGAATATGGCAAATGTAGACCAGCACTGAATTGAGACGTTTTTTTCAGACACAGAGTTGGCGGAAGTATTGAACTGTCACAATATCTTTTCACCGCAAACTGGCACAGCTGCTAAAACCTTCTACATACACCCCAGACTTCGATGCAAGCTTGAAAAAGAGCACCACCAATTCGTGTTCCTTTTTTACTTTCATTTTGAAGGTGTACACGTGGATAGATGTATATGTGTGAGTGTGTGCGTGCGTGCATGTGTGGGAGTATTAATTTTATATGATTATGTTAATTCTAATATTTTGCAGACGGTTGCTTGTGTAAATGATTTTAATGCAAGCGCTTTCGATTTGCTTGCTTTACACGATTCAGCGCTATATAAATACCATACATTAGTAGTAGTAGTAGTAGTAGTAGAAGTAGTAGTAGTAGTAGTAGTAGTAGTAGTAGAAGTAGTAGTAGTAGTAGTAGTAGTAGTAGTAGTAATGGTAGTAGTAGTAGTAGTAGTAGTAGTAGTAGTAGTAGTACCGTTAGTAGTAGTTGTGTAGTAATGTAGTTGTAGTAGTAGTTAGTAGTTAGTAGTAGTAGTAGTATACACTTCTTGGTTGTATACATATTTACACAGATACCGCCCAATGCAGAAGAAAGGTGTGTGGAATGGTTACGGGGAAATCATTATGTAGAGGTACACGGCTCTTCTATCGTCTCTGTCGTTGTCACAGATACTTCTTTTTTCTTTTTCTTTTATTCTTTTATTTCTAGGACAATGGAATAAGCACCCATGTCCTTTTTTACACCCAGTCCCCGTGTGTATGCAGGGTTTTTTTCATTCGTTCCCACCGGCACACAATGTAGGCCATTCTCTTCCGGAAAGAGGAACAGGATTTAACGTGTGCGCAAGATGTTCTGCGTGCGTTCGCACACGGGGCCTCGGTTTATAGTCTCATCCGAAGGTTTTTAAGGGAGAGTGGAGTCTGCACTGATGTTAACTCCAGAGGAAAAATCCTCTTGAACGAGATTCGAACCCGGGTCAGCAGATCACGAGCGCATCACTCTAACCACCAGGCTATCCCGTCCCTCAGCTTAATCATGCAAGGATGGGATGGGAGGGGGGGGGGGGGGAAGGGGGGGCATACTCCATTGTCTGACAATTTCAAGCCGTCCCCCCTCCCAATAAAAAACAAACCCAAACAAATAAACAACAAAACAAACAAACAAACAAAAACAAAGAACAAACAAGTGAGAGACGGAGGAGAAAGGGAGATAACCGGCAGAGAGAGAGAGAGAGAGAGAGAGAGAGAGAGAGAGGAGAGAGAGAGAGAGAGAGAGAGAGAGAGAGAGAGAGAGAGAGAGGAGAGAGAGAGAGAGGAGAGAGGAGAGAGAGAGAGGAGGAAGAAATGGGAGCGGATAGCCAGGTGGTTGAGCGTGAACTGAGGATCGAACCCAGGTTTGGGCCACCACCAAGACTCCCCTGTTCAAGGAGTACATCACCGCTGACCCCACGCTCCCTGGAAAGTCCTTTGGATGATGAGACTGTGAACCGAGGCCCCGTGTGTGAACACGCGCAGAACATCTTGTGCACGCTTTAAAAGCCCGTTCTTTTTCAAAAAGAGTCGACCATTCATGCCCGAACGAACAATGGACAAAAATATATTTTTAAAATTCCGCATGCGCATTGGTGTCGTATGTAGACATGGTCCCCGAAGCTGGAACGTGGGTACCTAATGGTGGGCAAAGTGTGGTCACACACGCAGAACTCTCGCCATTGTGCACCTTGGAGTTAGCCAAGGAGAGAGAGAGCGAGGGAGAGAGAGAGAGAGAGAGAGAGAGAGAGAGAGAGAGAGAGAGAGAGAGAGAGAGGAGAGGAGAGAGAGGAGAGAGGAGAGGAGAGAGAGAGAGAGAGAGAGAGAGAGAGAGAGAGAGGGAGAGAGAGAGAGAGGAGGGAGAGAGAGAGGGAGAGAGAGAGAGAGAGAGGAGAGAGAGAGAGAGAGAGAGAGAGAGAGAGAGAGAGAGAGGAGAGAGAGAGAGAGAGAGACGGACAGACAGACTGACAGACACATACACAGACATAGCAAGCATATATAACAATTGATAAATGGAAAACGATATCAAAGTTCTTAATACCTTAAAATATTCTTCTTTTTTTCTTAATGTCTATTCCTTTTTTTTTTCGAGGAAGGGGGGGGGGGAGGGGGTAGCTTGTGGTGAGTGATGCGCTCGTGATCTTCTGACCTGGGTTCGAATCTCGTTCGAGAGGATTTTTGCTCTGGAGTTACGACTCCACTCCCCCGAAAAGTCCTTCGGATGAGACTATAAACCGAGGTCCCGTGTGCGAACGTACGTAAAACACCTGCGCACACGTTAAAACCCGTTCCGCTTTTTGGAAGAGTAGACCATTGTGTGCCGTTGGAGCAGATGACAATTACAAAACTGCATACACACATCCACATGCATGCTTATTCCATTATCCTTGGAATAAAAGAATAATTAGAGAAATAAACAAACAAACAAATACATAAATAAATAAGACAGAGGAGCAGGGAACACTGAAAGTGTCGTTGCTAACAAGGTCAGTCTAGATAGCTTGATTTTTTTTTCTGTATACATAACAATTAATAATTAAATAAAAAGTAACAACATTCTTTGTCCGCCATGAAGATAGCTGCATTCCGACTTCGGGGCTATATCTTTTTGACAAGTTGTGATGTCCTGGCATTCCCAACAGCAGAAACATTAAACACACATGCACATGCACACAAACGCATATCCACACTTTCTGAATCATTTAACAATGATAACGAAATGTTATTTTCTGAGGGTAATAGAAGAAGCATATGACTTTTTTAAACATCCAGCCCTCGGAAAAAAGAAAAGTAAACACGTAAACAATGAATTATATAATCAAAGTTAATCATAATAATCACAATGAAAAATACTAAACACATATAAAGCAAGCAGGCAAGCGCACACATACATACACACACGCACACACACACACACACACACCACAACGCACTACAAAAGCGACTAACAGTAGAAACAAGAAGATATTGCAAGAGAAGAAGAAGACGAACGAAAGAAACATGAAAAACAAACATACTGGAAAAAAGAAAGGAAAAGACAGACAGAAATTCAAAGGCAGGGAGGGAAAGAAAGAAGATGAAGGTTTGAAGGGAACAAATGAGCAAATATTTACCTTCTATGCGCAAAAGTACCCCAAAAAATCCAAGCAACATTGACTTGAAATGCAACTGCTAATAACAATAACAATGACAACAGCTACGACAACAGCAACATGCAGTATGCAGTATGTGTGCGCGCACAAGCACATAAACATGTG
The DNA here is from genome assembly GCA_028751875.1 of Rapana venosa. Classification (NCBI taxonomy): domain Eukaryota; kingdom Metazoa; phylum Mollusca; class Gastropoda; order Neogastropoda; family Muricidae; genus Rapana; species Rapana venosa. Next base: position 6,944,223 of record CM054151.1, on the reverse strand, counting down.
TGTGCGTATGCACGCAAAGACACTCAGACACAGACTTACACCCCCACCCACCCACCCACCCCACACCATACACACACACTAGTGTGAGTACTACTCATTACTGAACTGTTGTTTTTTATTTGTTTGTTTAGGACCCCCAAAGTGAGATATATATTTTTTAATTTGGGGTTGGAGAATAGACGGGCGCGATAGCCTAGTTGGTAAGGCGAGTGTCTTCTGATCCTTTCAGTCACGAAGACGCGAGTTCGAATCTGGATGCGCCCGTCATATTGCGAGAGGTTGTTTGTGAACAATTATTAGGAGCTGGCCTGTCCAGTCTGTGTGTGGACAGGTCTGTGTGCTGCTCCTTCCACAAATGCGAGGGGAACTATGGGGAAATAGAGGGGAAAAAAGAGAGGGGGACTATGGGGAAATACAGGGGAAAAAGAGGGGGGGCTATGGGGGAACTATGGGGGATAGAGGGAAAGTAGAGAGGGGGTCTATGGGGGACTATGGGGAAATAGAGGGAAAGTAGAGAGGGGGACTATGGGGAAAAAAGAGGGAAAATATAGAGGGGGCTATGGGGAAATAGAGGGAAAGTAGAGAGGGGGACTATGGGGAAGTAGAGGGAAAGTAGAGAGGGGGACTATGGGGGAAGGGAATAGGGGGAATATGAAATAGAGGAAAGTAGAGAGGGGGACTATGGGGAAATAGAGGGAAAGTAGAGAGGGGGACTTGGGAAATGGGGAAAGTAGAGAGGGGGACTATGGGGAATAGAGGGAAAATAGAGAGGGGGACTATGGGGTAAAGTGAGGGGGGACTATGGAATAGAGGGAAATAAGAGAGGGGGACTATGGGGAAGTAGAGGGAAAGTAGAGAGGGGGACTATGGGAAGTAGAGGGAAAGTAGAGAGGGGGACTATGGGGGAACTATGGGAAAAAAGGGAAAGTAGGAGGGGGACTATGGGGAAATAGAGGGAAAGTAGAGAGGGGGACTATGGGAAGTAGGGAAAGTAGAGAGGGGGACTATGGGGAAATAGAGGGGAAAAGTAGAGAGGGGGGACTATGGGGAAATAGAGGGAAAGTAGAGAGGGGGACTATGGGGAAGTGAGGGAAAGTAGAGAGGGGGACTATGGAGAAGTAGAGGGAAAGTAGAGAGGGGGACTATGGGGAAATACAGGGAAAGTAGGAGGGGGACTATGGGGAATAGAGGGAGGAGTGGGGGAGGGAATAGAGGGAAGAGTCAGAGGGGACTATGGAAGTAGAGGGAAAGTGAGAGGGGGACTATGGTGAAGTAGAGGGAGTAGAGGGGAGCTATGGGGGAAGTAGAGGGAAAGTAGAGAGAATGGGACTATGGTGAAGTTAGAGGGAAAGTAGAGGGGGGACTATGTGAAGTAGAGGGAAAGTAGAGAGGGGGACTATGGGGAAATATGGGAGTAGAGGGGAGTAGTGAGGGGACTATGGGAGTAGAGGATAGAGAGGGGGACTATGGGGAAGTGAGGGAGGGGGACTATGGTGAAGTAGAGGGAAAGGAGAGAGGGGGACTATGGTGGAAGTAGAGGGAAAGTAGAGAGGGGGACTATGGGGGAAAATAGAGGGAAAGTAGAGAGGGGGACTATGGGGAAGTAGAGGGAAGTAGAGGGGGGACTATGGTGGAAGTGAGGGAAAGTAGAGAGGGGGACTATGGAGGAAATAGAGGGAAAAATAGAGAGGGGGACTATGGGGGACTATGGGGAAATAGAGGGAAAGAAGAGAGGGGGACTATGGGAAATAGAGGGAAAGTAGAGAGGGGGACTATGGGGAATAGAGGGAAAGGTACAGAGGGGGACTATGGGACTATAGGTGAATAGAGGGAAAGTAAGAGAGAGGATTATGGGGAAATAGAGGAAGTAGAGAGGGGACTATGAGGGACTAGGGAAGGCTAGTGGGGACAAATAGAGGGAAAGTAGAGAGGAGGACTATGGGAAATAGAGGGAAAGTAGAGAGGGGACTATGAGGGAATAGAGGGAAAGTAGAGAGGGGGACTATGGGTGGAATAGAGGGAAAGTAGAGAGGAGGATATGGGGAAATAGAGGGAAAGTAGAGAGGGGGACTATGAGGGACTGAGGGGAAAGTAGAGAGGGGGACTATGGTGAGAGTAGAGGGAAAGTAGAGAGAGGATTATGGGGAAATAGAGGGAAAGTAGAGAGGGGGACTATGGGGAAATAGAGGGAAAGTAGAGAGGGGGACTATGGTGACTAGTAGAGGGAAAGTAGAGAGGGGGACTATGGGGAAATAGAGGGAAAGTAGAGAGGGGGATATGGAGTAGAAAGTAAGAGGGGATTGGAAGAGGGAAAGTAGAGAGGGGGACTATGGGGAATGAGGAAAGTAAGAGGGGAGATATGGGGGACTATGGGGAATAGAGGGAAAGTAGAGAGGGGGACTATGGGGAAATGTAGAGGGAAAGTAGAAAGGGGACTATGGGAAGTGAGGGAAAGTAGGAGGGGGACTATGGGGAAGAGGGAATAAGTTTAGGGAAAGTAGAGAGGGAGGATAAGGGGGAAGGTGAAGTAGAGGGAAAGTAGAGAGGGGGACTATGGGGAATAGAGGGAAAGTAGAGAGGGGGACTATGGGGAAGTAGAGGGAAAGTAGAGAGGGGACTATGGGGGACTATGGTAGAGGGAAAGTAGAGGGGGGGACTATGGGAAAGTAGAGGGGAAGATAGAGGAAAGAGAGAGGGGACTTGGACTATGGGAATGAGGGAAAGTAGAGAGGGGGACTATGGGGAAATAGAAGAGGAAAGTAGAGAGGGGGACTATGGGGAAGTAGAGGGAAAGTAGAGAGGGGGACTATGGTGGGAAATAGAGGGAAAGTAGAGAGGGGGACTATGGGGAATAGGGAAAGTAGAGAGGGGGACTAGGTAAGTAGAGAGGGGGACTATGGGGAAGTAGAGGGAAAGTAGAGAGGGGGACTATGGTGAGTAGAGGGAAAGTAGAGAGGGGATTGAATAGAGGGAAAGTAGAGAGGGGGACTATGGGGACTATGGAGTAGGGAAAGTAGAGAGGGGGACTATGGTAGGGAAGTAGAGGGAAAGTAGAGAGGGGACTATGGGAAATAGGGGAAAGTAGAGAGGGGACTATGGGACTATGGGAATAAGGGAAAGTAGAGAGGGGGACTATGGTGAAGTAGGGGAAAGTAGAGAGGGGGGACTATGGTGGAAGTAGAGGGAAAGTAGAGAGGGGGACTATGGGAAATAGAGGGAAAGTAGAGGGGGGACTATGGGGATAGGTAGAGGTAGAGAGGGGATAGGTAAGGTAGAGAGGGGGACTATGGTGGAAGTAGAGGGAAAAAAGAGAGGGGACTATGGGGATGGGGAAATAGAGGGAAAGTAGAGAGGGGGACTATGAGGAAAGTAGAGGAAAGTAGAGAGGGGGACTATGGGGGACTATGGTAATAGAGGGAAGTAGAGAGGGGGACTATGGGAATAGAGGAAAGTAGAGAGGGGACTATGGGAAGTAGAGGGAAAAAGTAGAGAGGGGGACTATGGGGGAAGAGAGGGAAAGTAGAGAGGGGACTATGGTGAAGTAGAGGGAAAGTAGAGAGGGAGGGACTATGGGGAATAGAGGGAAAGTAGAGAGGGGACTATGGAAATGGGAAATAGAGGGAAAGAGAGGGGGACTATGGGGAAGTAGAAGGAAAAAGAGAGAAGGTGGACTATGGTGAAGTAGAGGAAAGTAGAGAGGGGGACTATGGGGGATATGTAAAGAGGGAAAGTAGAGAGGGGGACGATGGGGGACTATGGGGAAGTAGAGGGAAAGTAGAGAGGGGGACTATGGTGAAGTAGAGGGAAAGTAGAGAGGGGACTATGGAAAGGAAGTAAAGTAGGAGATGAAGTAGAGAGGGGGACTATGGGAATAAGGGAAGTAGAGAGGGGGACTATAGGAAGTAGAGGGAAAAGAGAGGGGGGACTATGGTGGAAATAGAGGGAAAGTAGAGAGGGGGAACTATGGGGAAATTAGAGGGAAAAGTAGAGAGGGGGACTATGGTGACTATGGGGAAATAGAGGGAAAAGTAGAGAGGGGAAACTATGGGGAAATAGAGGAAAGTAGAGGGATTGGGACTATGGGAAAGTAAGGAAAGTAGAGAGGGGACTATGGGACTATGGGAAGTAAGGGAAAGTAGAGAGGGGGGACTGTGAGGAAGTAGGGGAAGTAGAGGAAAGTAGAGAGGGGACTATGGGAAAGTAGAGGGAAAGTAGAGAGGGGGATATGGGGGACTATGGTGGAAGTAGAGGGAAGTAGAGAGGGGGACTATGGAGGAAATAGAGGAAAGTAGAGAGGGGACTATGGGAAGGACAGGGGAATAGTGGAAGATAAGAGGGGGACTATGGGAAATAGAGGGAAAGTAGAGAGGGGACTATGGGGAAATAGAGGGAAAGTAGAGAGAGGGGACTATGGGGAAACTATGGGAAGTAGAGGGAAAGTAGAGAGGGGGACTATGGGGATAGAGGGAAAGTAGAAAGGAGGGGGACTATGGGGAATAAGAGGGAAAGTAGAGAGAGGGAGTATTGTGGACTATGGGAAGTATGGGAAAGTAGAGAGGGGAATATTAGGGGAAGTAGAGAGGATAAGTATTGGAAAGAGGAGAGAGAGGGGGACTATGGGAAGTAGAGGGAAAGTAGGAGGGGGGACTATGGGGAAATGAGAGGGAAAGTAGAGAGGGGTATGGGGACTATGGGGAAATAGAGGAAAGTAGAGAGGGGGATTGGGAAATAGGGGAAAGTGAGAGGGACTAGGGGGACTATGGTGAAAGTAGAGGGAAGTAGAGAGGGGGACTAGGAATAGAGGGAAAGTAGAGAGGGGGACTATGGGGAAGTAGAGGGAAAGTAGAGAGGGGACTATGGGGGACTATGGGGAATAGAGGGAAGTAGAGAGGGTGGAACTAGAGGGAAAGTAGAGGGGGACTATGGGAAGTAGAGGGAAAGTAGAGAGGGGGACTATGGGAAGTAGAGGGAAAGGTAGAGAGGGGAACTATGGGAAATGAGGGAAAGTAGAGAGGGGACTATGGTGGACATTAGAGGGAAAGGAGAGAGGGGACTATGGGGAAGTAGAGGAAAGAGGAGGGGGACTATGGGAAATAGAGGGAAAGTAGAGAGGGGGATGTGGGACTAGTGGAAAGTAGAGGAAGTAGAGAGGGGGACTATGGGGAAATAGAGGGAAAGTAGAGAGGGGGACTATGGGGGACATGTAATGAGGGAAGTAGAGAGGGGGACTAAGAGGAATAAGAAGAGGGGGAAAAACTTATATGGGGGAAAGTAGAGGGAAAGAAGAGGGGGACTATGGGGGACTATGGTAAAGGAAGTAGAGAGGGGACTAAGAGGGAAGTACAGAGGGGGACTATGGGGAAGTAGAGGAAAGTAGAGAGGGGGACTATGGGAAGTAGAGGGAAAGTAGAGAGGGGACTATGGGGAAATGAGGGAAAAAGTAGAGAGGGGACTTATGGGGACTATGGGAAGTAGAGGAAAGTAGAGAGGGGGACTATGGGGAATAGAGGGAATAGAGAGAGGGGACTATGGGGAAAGTAGAGGGAAAGTAGAGAGGGGAATATGGGACTATTGGAAATAGAGGGATAGTAGAGAGGGGACTATGGGAAATAGAGGGAAAGTAGAGAGGGGGACTATGGGGAAATAAGGGAAAGTAGAGAGGGGACTATGGGAAAATAGAAGGAAAGTAGAGAGGGAGAGGAGTAGTAGAGGGGGACTATGTGGAAGATAGAGGGAAAGTAGAGAGGGGGATATGGGAAATAGGGAAGGTAGAGAGGGGGACTATGGGATATGGGGAAATAGAGGGAAGTAGAGAGGGGGGTAGAGGTCTATGGGAAGAGAAATGTAGAGAAGGGGAGGGGAACTATGGGGAAAAGAGGGAAAGTAGGAGAGGGGGACTATGGGGGACTATGGGGAAGAAAGAGGGAAGTAGAGAGGGGGACTATGGGGGGACTATGGGGAAGTAGAGGGGAAAGTAGAGAGGGGGATATGGGGAAGTAGAGGAAATGAGAGAAGGGGACTATGGGGAAAGAGGGAAAGTAGAGAGGGGCTATGTGGACTATGGAAGTATAGGGAAAGGAGAGAGGGGGACTATAGAGAAGAAGTAGAAGAGAGGAAAGTAGAGAGGGGGCTAATGGGGAAAAAAGTGGGAAAGTAGAGAGGGGGAGTTATGGGGGACTATGGGAAGTAGAGGGAAAGTAGAGAGGGGGACTATGGAGAAATAGAGGGAAAGTAGAGAGGGGGACTATAGGGAAATAGAGGGAAGGTAGAGAGCGGGACTATGGGGAGTAGAGGGAATATGGAGAGAGAGATATATACTATGGGGAGTAGAGGGAATATGGAGAGATAAACTATGGGGAGTAGAGGGAATGTGGAGAGAGAGATAAACTATGGGAAATAGAGGGAATGGAGAGAGAGACAGACTATGGGGAGTAGAGGGAATTGAGAAAGAGACAGAAAACTATGGGGAGTAGAGGGAATGGAGAGAGAGACAGACTATTGGGAGTAGAGGGAATGGAGAGAGAGAGAGAGAGAGAGAGAGAGAGAGAGGAGAGAGAGAGAGAGAGAGAGAGAGAGAGAGAGAGGAGAGAGAGAGAGAGAGAGAGAGAGAGAGACTGTGGGGAGTAGAGGGAATGTAGAGAGAGGCAGGCTATGAGGAGTAGAAAGAATGGAAAGAGAGAGACCTTAGGGAGTAGAGGGGATGGAGAGAGAGACTATGGGAGGTAGAGGGAATGGAGAGAGAGAGAGAGAGAGAGGAGAGAGAGAGAGAGAGAGATTAGAGGGAATGGAGGGAGAGAAACTATGCGAAGTAGAAGGAATGGAGATAGAGAGAGATTACGGGGAGTAGAGGGAATGGAGAGAGAGAGAGAGAGAGAGAGGAGAGGAGAGAGAGAGAGTGAGAGAGAGAGAGAGAGAGGAGAGAGAGAGAGAGAGAGAGAGAGACTCCTCAAAGTAGAGGGGAATGTAGGTGAAGACTATAGGGAGAGGCCAGGGATGGCAGACAGCTGGAGGCCTGACAGTCTGA
>CM054151.1:6929699-6932199 GCA_028751875.1 Rapana venosa | reverse complement strand
GCACACGGGGCCTCGGTTTATAGTCTCATCCGAAGGACTTTAGGGGAGAGTGGAGTCTGCACTGATGTTAACTCCAGAGGAAAAATCCTCTTGAACGAGATTCGAACCCGGGTCAGCAGATCACGAGCGGATCACTCTAACCACCAGGCTATCCCGTCCCTCAGCTTAATCATGCAAGGATGGGAGGGGTGGGGATGGGGAAGGGGGGGCATACTCCATTGTCTGACACTCTCAATTTCCCCCCCACCCCCCCCCCCAAAAAAACTCCAAACAAACAAAACAAACAAAAAAAAACCAAAAAAAAACAAAAAAACAAAAACAAACAAGTGAGAAAAGGAAAGAAAGGGGGGAAAACCCCGGCCGAGAGTGAATATAGATAGATAATAGAAAGATAGAAGAAGAGAGAGGGGAAGAGAGAAGAGAAGAGAGAGGGGAGGGGAGAGAAGAGAGGGGGGGGAGGGGGAGGGGGAGAAGAGAGAGAGAGGGGAGAGAGAGAGAAGGGAGCGGGATACCCAGGGGGGTTAGCTTTAAAACTGGGGAAATCAAAACCCTTTTTTGGGGCCCACCACCTAGACCCTGTTAAAAGGAGTACTCCCCCCGCCGCCCCCAGGGCCCCCGGGGAAAGTCCTTTGGTGTTGATACTGTGAACCGGGCCCGTGGGGTGAACACGCGAAGAACATCTTCTGCACGCTTTAAAAAACCCGGCCTTTTTAAAAAAGATTGGGACCATTCATGCCCGAACAACAATGGACAAAAATATTTTTTTAAAAAATTCCCGCATTTCCCCCTTGGGTCGTTTTTGTAGACATGGTCCCCCCAAGGTGGGAAGTGGGTACCTCTTGGGGGGCACAAAGTGGTCCTTTCACACGCAGAACTCTCGCCATTGTTTGGGCCTTTGGGGTTAGCCAAGGAGGGGAGAGAGCGAGAGAGAGAGAGAGAGGGAAAGAGAGAGAGAGAAAAGGGGAGGGAAAAAGAGAGAGGGAGGGAGAGAGGGAAAGGGGAGGAAGAGAGGGAGAGAGAAAAGGGGGGAAGAGAGAGAGAAGAGGGGGGAGAGAGAGGAGAGGAAGGAAAAGAGAGAAAGAGAGAGAGAGAGAGGGGGGAAAGAAGAGAGGAGAGAGAGAGGGAGAGAGGGGGAGGGAGGAAGAGAGAGGGGAAGAGAAGAGAGAGAGGGAGAGAGAGGGGGGAAAAGGGGCGAAGAGAGGGAGAGAGAGAGAGAGAGAGGGGTAAGAGAGAGAGAGAGGAGAGAGAGAGGGAGAGAGAGAGAGAGGGGAGAGGGGGAGAAAAGAGCGAGAAAAGAGCGAGAGAGGGGAGAGAGAGAAAAAGAGAGAGGGGGGAGGAGAGAGAGGGGAGAGGAGAAGGGGGGAAAAGAGAAGAGAAGGGGAGAGGGTGAGAGAGGAAGGGAAAAGAGAGAGGAGGAAGGAGAGAGAGAGAGAGAGGGAAAAGAGGGGGGAGAAGGGGGAAAAGAGAGGAGAGAGAGGAAAAAAAGAGAGAGAGAGAGAGAGAGAGGGGAAGAGGGCGAGAGAGGGGCGAGAGGGGAGGGAGAGGAGAAGAGAGAGGGGGGAGAGGGGAGAGAGAGAGAGAGAGAGGGGGGAGGGGAGAGAGAGAGAAGGGGGAAAAAGAGAGAGAGAGGGAGAGAGAGAGGGAAGGGGGGGAAGAGGGGAGAGAGAGAGGGGAAGGGAGAGAGAGAGGGAAGAGAGAGGGAGGAGGGGGAGAGAGAGAGGAGGGAGAGGAGAGAGAGAGAGAGAGGGAGAGAGAGAGAGAGAGGGAGAGAGAGAGAGGAGAGGAGGGAGAGAGAGAGAGAGGAGGGGAGAGAGAGAGGGGGAGGGAAGGGGAGGGGGAGAGGGAGGAGAGAGAGAGGAGAGAGAGGGGGGAGAGAGGAGGAGAGAGGAGGGGAGAGAGGAGAGAGAGGAGGGAGAGGAAGAGGGGAGAGAGAGGAGAGAGGGAGAGAGAGAGGGGAGAGAGAGGAGAGAGAGGAGGGAGAGAGAGGGAGAGGGGGAGAGAGAGGGGGAGGGGAGAGAGAGAGGAACTCTGAACTTAAAATATTAATGTCATTGGCCTTGGACCACAATAATTTTTGGGCTCAGGATGGAACGAGAGGGAGAGAGGGGAGGACAGCGACTGACAAAACCATACAAGAAAAACAAGCAAAAATACAAATGATAAATGGAAAACGATATCAAAGTTTTTAAATTCCTGAAAAATATCTTCTTTTTTTTAAATGTCTTTCCCTTTTTTTTTTGGGGGGGGGGGGGGGGGGGGGGAGGGGGTAGTTGTTGTTAGAGTGTGCGTTTGTTTCTGACCGGGGTTTGAATCTCGTTTAGAGGATTTTTTCTCTGGGTTACGACCCCCCCCCGAAAAGTCCTTCGGGGGAGCCTATAAACCGAGGTCCCCTGTGCGAACGTACGTAAAACACCTGGCCCCGTTTAAAAAACCGTTCCGCTTTTTGGAAGGTAGACCCTTGTGTGGTGGGAGGGATGACAATTACAAACTGTACACACGG
>CM054151.1:6914076-6919076 GCA_028751875.1 Rapana venosa | reverse complement strand
TCATCACCACCATCACCATCATCACCATCATCATCACCACCATCATCACCATCACCACCATCACCACCACCACCATCATCATCACCACCATCATCACCATCATCATCACCACCATCATCACCACCATCATCACCATCATCATCATCACCACCACCACCACCACCATCACCATCACCATCACCACCATCATCGCTGCTGTGTCCTGCCTGGTTTCACCCAGCAGCTGGGCAGTGCTGGTCACCACAAGTGGCCGGCATGCTGTGTGCTGCTGGTGGCCTGCATTCATCACCACGGTCAGTGGGCGAGGAGGTTTATTGACCGCTGTCCCTCAGGATTGATTTATGGTGTTTTTCCTTCGCCACCTGTCAGCCCAAGGTTAAAGACTTCCTCATAAACTACAGCTGCTGAGATCGTTAGCATACTTTTTTATAGGCCACGCCTGACCTCGCATATTCCCGCGCGTGCGCACGCACATACACTCACCTGGCTTCAGTACAGTTTCCCCCAGTTCACCCAGCTGTAAATGGGTACCTGCCCTCTTTAGGGTCAGGGAAGGTAAAGCAGCGAGGGAGAGGAGATGGGCGCCGCCCTCAATATGCCGGCCTCTATTGAAGTGACGCCTCGCTCCCCTTCGACCTTACAGGTTATGGGACACCTTTACCTTTACCTTTTTTCCCCCCTGTGCGCTTTTGGGGAAACTCTTTAGGTGGGGATGGTTGGAGGTGGGTCACTTCAGAGGTTGTAAGCTGTTGTGTTTGGTTAGCTATGGGAGAGATAGACAGGAGGCAGTAACCCAAGACTGGGTTCATGTCCAACATCTGACCATAGTCTCTATAACCATAACGGTTCTGATAGTCGTCAAGATTATGTACAAAGTGCAGACAGTGAGTTTGTTTTGCACTTCAGGAGGAGTGAGAAGAACAGATTTGAGAGTACCCTGGTGATGTGCTGGTTCGTTTTATTATTAAATTTTTGTTAATTTGCTGTTGTTGTTGCGCGTTCCCCAGCTTAACACCCTGGGGGGTCACCCAGAACACGCACTCTGACTCACTCATCCCACCTGGGAATCACTGTGAGATAGGAAGTACACCGGACGAGAAGTTTGCGTGTTTGACTCTTTTCAAGTACCTCGCCTTATAGGCAGCCATACTTTGACTTCAGAGGATTGTTTCTCCTTTAAAGGGGAGTGCAGGTTGTTATGTTAAGAGCTTGTCATGGCTGAAGGCAATCTCAACACAACAATTTATCCAAGTGGTCTTGCGGCGCGGTATCTAAAACCTCTGTCATCAGTTCATCTGTGATACAAAAAACCCAGAGCCAATCTGCCCAAGGCTGATCCAGAAATGCCTGTGTCTGTTTTCAGTACACACCAAGACCAGTCCTGACATGGCCAGATGTATGATGTGCAAACTGGAGATTGTATCGGCGTGTACGAAAGGTGCTGACGAGGGTGATGAAGGGAGGCTGAGGGATGTCAGCTGATAGCGTGGCCTGGGGCTTATCTCCCCGCTGCCTGGGGAGTTAGGTCCTCTGTGGCAGAGTGCGGTGGCCGGTGAGGCAGCCTGAGGTCGTGCGCTGGTCCAGAGACTGCTGTCTGTTCTGCCGCCATCAGCAGCACGCCTGGCAGTGATCGGAGAGCAGAGCGTGGATGAGTGGGGCTGCCGAGGGCGGGAAGAGCAGGCCCCCCTGTCTACAGTCTGTGCCTTTGTGCTGTCTTCTGTACATCTGTTAGCTTAGCACTGTTTCCAAAGTCACTGTTTGGGGTGCCTCTGCTTGGCAGTGGTGTGCGGCTGAAATGGAATGACAATGCAGGAGAACTGATAACAAGGCAGCGCTGAAAGTTGTCTGGTCAGATTATGTCTAGAACCATGTGTTTCACAGGTCTGTATGACAAAACAGTCTATTGTTGTTGCTTATGGCAATATATTTAACTATTTAAGCAAAACGAGTGAGAGAGAGAGAGAGAGAGAGAGAGAGAGAGAGAGAGAGAGAGAGAGAGAGAGAGAGAGAGAGAGAGAGAGAGAGAGAGAGAGAGAGAGAGAGAGAGAGAGAGAGAGAACAATGAACAATATTTATTGCTATTTAGCAATCAAGTCATATAGCGCTGCGGCGCGGTAACAAACGATATCGAACGCGACGCGATTACAGTGACATGGAAACCATGTCAGTAATAGTATGTACATCTAGATCTGATACATTATTGTCCGTGTCTCAGTTTTCAAAACAGCCTTTCCTTTTCCAGTCTGCAGCCAGCGAAGTCAGCCCATGTAAAACCGGATCAGGTCCCGAAGAAGATGTAATTCCCGTTCAGCACGTGCCACTGTCTCTGCGTGTTGTGTGTTAGGACGCTGCTTCCCTTTACGAAGTCTGGCAAGCCTGACACGTTCTTCTGGCAACATGTTTCTGTCTTCTTGCTTGATGTACCAGAAAACACACTTAGATTCCTCGCCAGTATCTCCATTACAAGAATATTCTAGGGCGATGTCATCTGATTCACACATCAGAATAGTTTGATTGCCTGAATCTTGAACTACAACCTTTCGAAACTGTGTGTTTCTTTTGCTGTCTCGTAATCGACGCTGCACACGTTTGTCTGTCAGAGTGGACACATACTCTTTCACAATACCAGTATGAAAACCCTCAACTGTGCAGTCAACTGTTTGTTCTTCGTCCACATCAGACAACTCAGGAGACACACCGATCTTACTGTCTGTTGCTGGTTCACATGGCAAATCAAGAGAATCTAGTGTGGCTGGGACATTCACTGCACTGTCAACACACAGCTCTGTGTACACGCTGGCTTGTTTTGATTCTGTATCCACTCTCTCACGATGCAGGGAGTCACTGTCAGACAACACCGGCTCTTCCAAAACACTGTCCTTGTCACACTGACGACTTGCCTGTCTTTCTTGATGTTGTTTACTTCTTTGGACGTCACGACGGATTTGGGAAGGGCACTTCTTGCGAAAATACTGAACTCGCGAATTACGGTTCAGCACTGGGTCCGCCATTTCTGTTGACACTGACTTGTCAGCTGGCTTCAGTCGCAAGACGAAGACAACGCTGCCGCTCTCCCCCGCGACTTTCCAGCTCGATAGGACGTTGTCGATCAGCAGGGCATTTAAAGTTGTTACTACAGTTGCTGGAAGGCCAGTAACTGACATTTTGAAGCTTAAATGCAAAAATTTGCAGCAGCTTACTAACAGCACGCCCTTTCAGTTCTCGTCCCGTCACGCCAACCGAGAGAGAGAGAGAGAGAAAGAGAGAGAGCGAGAGAGATAGAGAGAGAGACCTATATCTATAAAAAGTAAATGTAAAGGTGTCCCATAACCTATAAGGTCGTAGGGGAGCGAGGCGTCAGAGACCTCACTTCTCTAGGGGCCAGCATATTGAAGGCGGCGCCCATTGCCTCTCCCTGGCTGCTTTACCTTCCCTGACCCTAAAGAGGTAGGTACCCATTTACAGCTGGGTGAACTGGGGGACTGTACTGAAGCCAAGGCGCTCAAACGGTCACCCATCCAAGTGGTAACCACGCTCGACGCTGCTTAACCTTAGCTGGGGGAAAGCGAGTGCTCCGACCACTGAGCTATTCCGTCTGTGTGGCTGTGTACACGCCGCCACTTGTTAAATGAAATATCCCATTAGACAGCAGCCTGGCTGAGCACAGTGCAGACAGTGTCACTGTTTCCTGGCTTCATTCGGCACCCGGCCTGGTGCTCGTCACTACAACATGCTGTGTGGGATGGGATGGGATGGGATGGGATGTCCTGCTGATGATATTTATTCATCACCACGGTCAGAGGGTGGAGAAATGCAAATTGACCGCTATCATTGTTCATTGCAGTACGTTTTTTATGGTCAAGAAGTAGGATATTACCATCCCCCCCCTCCTCTATCCCCTTGGCCCAAACCATCACTTTGTCATTAATGGTTTCCACCACGCCATCATACACACAGACATACACACAGATACAGACATACATGCATATACAATATGTGTGCATATATATATATACATATATATATATACATATGCACACATCTTTGATATATATGTCGTTATACATAAATGTATGTATGCATGTATGTATTATAGTATGTATGTATGTATGTATTATAGTATGTATGTATTATAATATGAGTGTTATCTATATATACACGTATGCGCGAAGACATACATTATATCCATACACACAAACATGTATGCACACGAGAGAGAGAGAGAGAGAGAGAGAGAAGAGAGAGAGAGAGAGAGAGAGAGAGAGAGAGAGAGAGAGAGAGAGAGAGAGAGAGAAGAGAGACAGACAGACAGACAGACAGACAGACAGGCAGGCAGACAGACAAACAGACAGACAGAGACAGACAGAGACAGACAGACAAACAGACACAGACAGACAGACACAGAGGCAGAGACAGACACAGACAGACATACACAGACACAGACACAGACAGACAGACACAGGCACAGACAGACAGACACAGATAGAGAGACAGACACAGATAGAGAGACAGACACAGACAGACACAGAGACAGACACAGACAGACACAAACAGACAGACACAGACAGACAGACACAGAGGCAGAGACAGACACAGACAGACATACACAGACACAGACAGACAGACAGACACAGACACAGACAGACAGACACAGATAGAGAGACAGACACAGACAGACACAGACACAGAGACAGACACAGACAGACGCAAACAGACAGACACATATAGAGAGACAGACACAGACATACACAGACACAGACAGACAGACACAGATAGAGAGACAGACACAGATAGAGAGACAGACACAGACAGACACAGAGACAGACACAGAAAGACACAAACAGACAGACACAGACAGACAGACACAGAGAGACAGACACAGACAGACATACACAGACACAGACAGACAGACAGACACAGACACAGACACAGACAGACAGACACAGATAGAGAGACAGACACAGACAGACACAGACACAGAGACAGACACAGACAGACAC
>CM054151.1:6906576-6909076 GCA_028751875.1 Rapana venosa | reverse complement strand
GACAGACGGATGAACAGAGTGAGAGAGAGAGAGAGGGGGACAGACAGACAGGAAGGGAGGCAGGCAGGCAGGCAAGCAGGCAGGCAGGCTGGCAGACAGACAGGCAGGCAGACCAACAGACAGACAGACAGACAGGCAGAGAGATTATAGAGAGACAGAGACAGATAGATAGATAGATACATACATACATACATAGATACAAAGATACATAGATATATACATACATACATAGATACATACATGGATAGATAGATGCATAGATAGATAGATAGATGCATTGAAGGATAGATAGATAGATAGATAGATAGATGCATTGAAGGATAGATAGATAGATAGATAGATAGATAGATAGATAGATAGATAGATAGATAGATAGATAGATAGATAGATAGATAGATAGATAGATAGATAGATAGATAGATAGATAGACAGGCTGGCAGACACACAGACACACAGAAAGACACACAGACAAACAAATGTGTAGGCAGGCAGAAATGCTCTGTTCTATGAAATGCTCTGTTCTATGAAATGCTCTGTTCTATGAAATGCTCTGTTCTATGAATTGCTCTGTTCTATGAATTGCTCTGTTCTATGAATTGCTCTGTTCTATGAAATGCTCCGTTCTATGAAATGCTCCGTTCTATGAAATGCTCTGTTCTATGAAATACTCTCTTCTCTGAAATACTCCCTTCTCTGAAATACTCCGTTCTCTGAACTCCTTCTCTGAAATACTCCGTTCTCTGAAATACTCCCTTCTCTGAAATACTCCGTTCTCTGAAATACTCCCTTCTCTGAAATACTCCCTTCTCTGAAATACTCTGGTGGAGTACAGTCTGCATCGGGAAGCAAAGAGAAAACCTTGCATAATGAAAAGCATAACACTCAGTGATGGGAAAATGACGAGATTAGTTTCCCATTCAGTGTGTGAGCACATTGCTGTGTGGCGGAGTCACGCATTGGGCAACGGGACAGCGACACGTGGACATGAGCGGAGCTGGTGTGAGCGGTAGAGCAGCTGAATGGAGAACCGTTGCCACGAGTGTGTTTTGCATTGGAGGGAAAAAGAAGCGTTGGCGCGTGGGAATACAGTCCCTTTATTATGCATGACATAAACCATACCTGGCCCAGGCCAACAGCTGTGTCAGTTATTGATGTAAACCAAGAGCCAAGGCTTGCATTAAAATGGTATCATCTTGTAAAGTGTGGTGTTCAGATTGCCTTCAGCCGTGACAAGCTCTTAACATAACAGTCTGCACTCTCCTTTAAAGGACAAACAAATCCTCTGAAGTCAGTGAATGGCTGCCAATACGGAGAAGTGCATGAAAACAGACATACGAGCAAAATTCCTATCTAATGTGTGGTTTCAGTCTTACATACGAGCAAAATTCCTATCTAATGTGTGGTTTCAGTCTTACATACGAGCAAAATTCCTATCTAATGTGTGGTTTCAATCTTACATACGAGCAAAATTCCTATCTAATGTGTGGTTTCAATCTTACATACGAGCAAAATTCCTATCTAATGTGTGGTTTCAATCCTACAGTGATTCCCAGGTGGGATCAGTGAGTCAGAGTGCACATTCTGGGGACCTCCATTGCTGGTGCGTGCCACAACAATGAATAAAGCAGCCAGTATGTTGGAGAAGCAAAGTATTGAACATCCTCCCCCCTCCACTTCCCACCAAAGAAGAAAAACAAACTTGGACACTGTGTCTGAGCTGTGACTCTCTAAGGCGATTTACAGAATAATTGATAGCCAACAATTTCCATTTTGTTTTCACGAAGTTTTTTCCCCAAGAAAAGTGTTACAGAGTGCATACTATTTTATTTCAGATGCTGCGCCACATCTGTTATAATACACACCCAGCAGATGCTTGGCCAAGCGCATAACTCTGTGAGTTAGTATTATCTGGAGAGCTGTTAAGCTTTTTGTGCTCATATGTCTTACTAGCTTCTGTCAAAACTTAGAGAAACCTTCCCCATACAAACTTGATCTTCTCCATGACCATGCACGCAAAAATAAGTTACGAAAAGATGTGTGTACGAACTGACCTGGAGATTGGTGAATATGCTATCTTTAATGAATCTATTGCCTGTTGTTCAGAATCGAAACTGAGATCTGAACTTCAGGATCAAGATGTCAGAGCTTGTGGCTTTATCCCTGTGCCTCTCCGGTTTGTCAGTGTACGTTTTGCATTGCATTGTATTGTATTGTATTGCATTGTATTGTATTGTATGCATTACATTGTATTGTATACCACTTTAAGTCATGGCAGATTTTTCTGCGTCAAGTTCGCGCTGCTTTTCCTGGGAGAGCGCGTCACCACAAGAGCAAACTACCGATATCTATTTTAAAAAATACTTTTTCTGTCTGCAACTGTATTTTGTTTATGAATGTATGTACATTGTTATAAATGACTACGGTCTAGAATAAAATGACAAGCTACAAGAGATAAAGACAATTTCAGAAATACCAAAATCACACAGAATGAAATAAACAT
>CM054151.1:6899076-6904076 GCA_028751875.1 Rapana venosa | reverse complement strand
TGAAAGAAAGCATGGTATCAAAGTTGTGCCAGACATTATGGAATTGTTTATACTACTTTTGCAGGTGATATTGCTTTATTATCTACAACGGTACAGGGTTTACAAAACCAATTAAATATATTGCGCACCTGTTGCAAGGACATGAAATTAAATGTGAACACTGATTAAACAAAAGTTATGGTAGAGTTTTAGGTGTCCCAGTTAGAACTCCAAATTCCATGATTTCCTCTTCACGTTAATTCTTGTGTTTCGGTCTTAAGGTATTGGTTTAGATTACTACAAATGAAGAATGGAAGACTGCCACATCTAGCTTATCAGATGTTACTAGAATTAGATAACGGGGGTAAAGATTGTTGGGTGTCGAAAATCAGGTATATTATATGTAAGACAGGATATAGTTTTATTTGGTCGCAGCAGGTCAAAGTGTTTCTATGACAGTTTATGCAGATATTTGTTGATCTATACATACAAGAATGGTCTGGCACTGCAAGAGACCATGACAGATATGACAACTACATCTCTTTAAAAATTATTCTTGAAAAAGAAAAATACGTGTCTGGCATGGATACCTACTGTTTTAGAGTAGCCATCTCACAAGCCAGATTTAATGTTTTCCCTATAAATGCAAATGTACATCGATTTAGCAATATTCCACAGAAGAAATATTGTCCAATTTGCAAGTCAGCAAAGGAAGACGAACACCGTTTTATGTTTGTGTGTCCCATATATTCTGACTTAAGATCCAAGTTTCTTGGGGTGTTAGCCACAACCCCAATCCACATGTTATAACAAGCGTCTAATTCCAAACAAATGTATGGTGTCTCAAGGTATATTTTCACTCAGTGAACAAAAGAAAGAAAGAGCTGACTGGAATGTAATGCTGCTTTCGATGTGCTTTGACACTTTATTTCAAGCTGAAGGTGTCTGCATGGTGTTTAGCACCGCTTTTGTAATCTATAAAATGTGTGTGTGTGTGGGTGTGTGGTTGGGTGTGGGTGTGTGGGTGGGTGTGTGGGTGTGGATGCGTCTTTGTTATTGCATTGAAACAGAAAGTAAAGCTGGAAAGAAGCCTATTAGGTCTGTACTAATGTGAACTTGAGAAGTGACCAAGATTTCGCCTCTATGAATGTTAACATATAGCACAAACAACGATGTTGCAAGTGATGAAGATAATGGTGATAAGAGTTTGGATTATAATCACCGATATTGATGACAATCTTAAGTCATGACTGTGTTGAGGATGATGATATTGATGACGTTTAGTCGTTTGTTATGCATTAGAATGTGTTGCATTCCTAGACATTTGATTGAAGTTGGATTTGTGTGTGTGTGTGTGTGTGTGTGTGTGTGTGTGTGTGTGTGTGTGTGTGTGTGTGTGTGTGTGTGTGTGTGTGTGTGTTCTTATTAGTACTCCCCTTCACTTGTATTGTGGCCTATGGCCGAAGGACAACTAAAAAGCTCAGAGTTCTCTCTGCACGGATGTGTGTGTGTGTGTGTGTGTGTGTGTGTGTGTGTGTGTGTGTGCGTGCGTGCGTGCGTGCGTGCGTGCGTGCGTGCGCGCGTGCGTGTGTGTGTGTCTGTGAATACATTTTCTTTGGTAGAATGTGATCACCATGAAGATAGAAAATCCAATTGCCTCTGTTTATACGTTAAAACCTGCTCCACATTTCGGAAGAGTAGGCTATTGTGTGCCGGTGGAAACGGATGACAAAATGTACAAAACAGCATACAAACGGGGACTGGACGTCAAAAAGGACTTGAGTGTCTATTCCATTGACCACGAAATAAAAGAGTAAACAAATTACATGATACAATTTTGGCCGTTGCTTTCACTTCAAGATTCATTTTTCTGCAGTTCGGAACTGAACAAGGCAATAGCTATGAAAGAGGAAAGGTCAAGGTCAAGGTGTCCCATAATCCATGTGGTCGTAGGGGAGCGAGGCGTCAGACCTTAACTTCTACAGGGGCCAGCATATTGAGGGCGGTGCCCATCTCCTCTCCCTCGCTGCTTTACCTTCCCTGTCCCTAAAGAGGGAAGATATCCATTTACAGCTAGGGGAACTGGGGGACTGTACTGAAGCCAAGGCGCGTAAACGGTCACCCATCCAAGTGGTAACCACGCTCGATGCTGCTTAACCTGAGCTGAGGCAAGCGAGTGCTCTGACCACTGAGCTGTCCCGGCCGGCCCCTAACTGGTGATGATTCTTCGGCAGAACCCATGAAAGAGGAGATAGCCTCAATAACAGAGGACAATGGGGACATTAGTTCGGGTAGAATGCTGTTTTGGGGAGAGATCCTGGTACTAAACTAATCCCTCTAGCGTGGTGAAAACTGTTAACAAGGGTTATGATTGTATCTCTTAGCGACTTGCCATTTTTGTAGTAAGCACCTCATTCATATATTGTGTCTGAACTAAATGACATTTGTACCATTTTCTCGCACGCACGCGTGCGGGCACGTGCGTGCACACACACACACACACACACACACACACACACACACACACATACACATACATTCATTCAGAGAGAGAGAGAGAGGGAGAGAGAGAGAGAGAGAGAGAGAGAGAGAGAGAGAGAGAGAGAGAGAGAGAGAGAGAGACAGAGACAGAGACAGAGAGAGACAGAGACAGAGACAAGAGACAGAGCATGCAAGCACGTGCACACACGCACACACACACACACACACACATCTACATACACTCATACGCACGCACGCACGCACTGACTCACTCACTCACGCAAGCACGCACGCACTCACCCACACAAGTACATGCACCTACCCACGCACGCAAGCACGCACACACACAGCACGCACGCACACAGACACCCACACACACACACACACACACACACACACACACACACACACACACACACAACACACACACACACACACACACACACGCACACACACGCGCACACACACACACACACACACACACATGTTGTTATTTCGTTGGTATGTGGAATAATGTTCCCTGATGACTAATTACCTTCAGCAACAATAGTTCATACGAAAGTGATGGGACTGCACTCCGTTGTCAGCTGACATATTTTCTTTTAAAGCGATATTGATCCCTCATCCTGCTTGCTAATCAGATTGCATTCCGCCTACGTGATCAGTTGGGCAAGGAAGACGACACACGCCTTGATCAGAACAAATCGCCTGACAGGCATGTGCAGGTCAATGCATTTTTGATGGGATGTGATATGTAGCTTACGTTTTGTATGACAGAAATTGGGGAAACAGACACAAAGGAAGGAAAAGCTATTGTTATGCATGTCGTTAATATTGCAAGCGATGGATTAAAGAAATTAATATAAACGAGCTTCCCGCAAAAAGGCAGACGTTCTGGGCAATGGGTTTCATTGGAATGTTGGATGGGGGTCATTCACAACATACTTTTTGAGGTTCAGGTTTTTGAATAGTTTTTGTCACCGTGTTTTATGCTTGCCCAGAAAATGATACAGCTTACAGAATTTAATGAATACTTTGTCGAAAGTGCTCAGTGTTGGCTGGGTGAGAAATGAGTGAATACATATATGAGGCGTGACCAGAGTACTGCGGAAACGAAAACTGGTAAGTTGCCAGGAAAGGGAAGTTCGTCTGAATGATCCTGGTTTTGTAGGGCATGGTCTTTATAATACAATCTTTATTTCCTTTCATGAAGTAATATCATAAGTGTTCTTGTTTCTAAGACTCTGCCACGTGGAAGTCGAATGCGCTGGGCCTGACTTGTCAGGTGCTTAACAGCAGCGCAACGTATTTTTGCTCAGAAGACAGACAACGATAGCTGCTGTCTGAGCGTTCGACGACGACGATGATGATGACGACGACAAAGGCGGCGAAGAAGAAGAAGAAGAAGAAGAAGAAGAAGAAGAAGAAGAAGAAGAAGAAGAAGAAGAAGAACAAGAACAAGAACAAGAAGAACAAGAAGAACAAGAACAAGAAGAACAAGAAGAACAAGAATAATAACAAGAACAAGAAGAAGAACAAGGACAAGAAGAATAAGAACTAGAAGATATACAATAACAAGAAGAACAACTAGAAGAAGAAAAAACAACCAAGAACCAGAAGATACCAAATAGGTTAGAGATCCAGTAATCTAGCCACGAGGCCAAGGTTTCCCCCAAATCATCCACGTGCACAGCATCTCTCCACCCCATCTCAAACAGCAGGCGCTCTGTGACTGGCCAGAAGTGGGCGGCGTTGACACACGGTGACTGACAGGTTTGTTGTTGTTCCTGTCTTATCACTGACCGTCTCCCAGACCTACCACCAGTGGTGGTGCTACCATCACGCAGCTCCACTTTAGTGCCTGCATGGTATGTATCTGCTTCTACTGACGGTCTGTGAATCTCTGTCTGTTTGTCTGTCTTGTCTGTCTGTCTATCTGTATATGTGTGTGTCTGTGTGTCTGTTTGGCTGGCTCTCTCTCTCTCTCTCTCCTCTCTCTCTCTCTCTCTCTCTCTCCTCTCTCTCCCTCTCTCTCTCTCTCTGTGATGATGATGAGTTCAGAGTTCAGAGTTCTCCCTCTCTCTGTTTCCTTGTCTCTGTCTTACTCTCTCTCTCTCTCTCTCTCTCTTCTCTCTCTCTCTCTCTCTCTTCTCTCTGTGTCTGTCTGTCTCTGTCTGTCTGTCTGTCTGTCTGTCTCTCTCTCTCTCTCTCTCTTCTCTCTCTCTCTCTCTCTCTCTCTCCTCTCTCTCTCCCTCCCTCTCTCTGTCTCTCTCTCTGCCTTTTTTTCTACCATTCTTTCTTCTGTTTTGCCTTTCTTTCTTTTTTTCTCTTCCATACTTTTTAACTCACCCAATTGTTTCCTTTGTTATTTCTGTCTTGCCCCTGTTTTCTTTCTTTCTTTGCTTTGTGTTTTTGTCTAATATCACTGTAAGTGACCAGAGGGTAAAATTGAAGACACACACCTGTTTTCCTTGTTGTTTCCATTCTTTGTTTCCCTGTCTGTCTTCCTTGTTCTTCTTTTCTTCTCATTCCTCTTCTTC
>CM054151.1:6879076-6891576 GCA_028751875.1 Rapana venosa | reverse complement strand
GTCTCATCCGAAGGACTTCTGGGGAAAGTGGAGTCTGCACTGATGTTAACTCCAGGGGAACAGGAACGGGATTTGAACCCGGGTCAGCAGATCACTAGTGGAATGTGCAACGCTCCAACCATCAGGTTATCCCGTACCCTCTGTGTGTGTGTGTGTGTGTGTGTGTGTGTGTGTGTGTGTGTGTGTGTGTATGTGTGTGCGTGTGCGTGCGTGTGCGTGTGCGCGCCCGCTCGCTCGTGTCTGAATGTCTATAAACTACCAATATTATCAAGAAAAGTAAACAAACAACGACGTGTGACCTGCCTACCCTCACACTTAGACTAAACAAAGCCTCCTGTGCCGAGCATTAGCTGCCCCATGCTCAATCCTGTTCAGAGTCATCAGCCATGCATGTTCACCTGGCAGTGACGTGTGGGACACTGAGGAATGATCTCCTAGAGGCACCGTGGCTGTGTTGTGAAAACATGTTTCCTGACACAGACAATGCCAACAAGAGATGGAAGAGCATTCCATTGAAGACGAGCACAACAGGAAGAAGAAGAAGAAGAAGAAGAAGAAGAAGAAGAAGAAGAAGAAGAAGAAAAGAAAGAAGAAGAAGAAGTTGCGAAGAAGAAGAATTGCGAAGAAGAAGACTTGCGAATAAAAGAATTGCAAAGAATTGCGAAGAAGAAGAATTGCGAAGAAGAATTGCGAAGAAGAATTGCGAAGAAGAAGAAGAAGAAGAAGAAGAAGAAGAAGAAGAAGAAAGAAGAAGAACGAAGAAGAAGAAGAAGAAGAAGAAGAACAAGAAGAAAAGACAACGACAAAGAAGAGACGTGATGTTTTAAAGTGTAGGACTTTGTGTTTGCAAGCCTAAAGCATGTAATTTTTTTGTTGTGTTTATTTTTGGTAATGACTCTTTGATGAGAATGCTTGAGCCTCAGTGACTTACATGGCAAAATGGGTGTGTGTACCGATCAAGAAAGACTTTTAAAAACCCAGAAAAATAAACGGAAAAAGGGGGCCAATGCGGAAAAAAAGCCAATGTGCTTTTTCCTCATGGCTGAAACAAGTGCGATGGCACAGATTGACAGAAGTGACAGAGGCGTACAAATATTGTTTTTCCATGTTGTACATGATGTATTTATGCTGATGTAGCATCAAAAACGCGCTCGCGAGTTTGTGTGTGTGTGTGTGTGTGTGTGTGTGTGTGTGGTGTGTGTGTGTGTGTGTGTGTGTTGGTTGATTAAGTACCTGAAAAATAGTTGGTATCACTTGTTTATGAAGAGAAACTGTATTGTGCTCTTTCTCTCCATTTACTTTCTCCTGTTTAGAAATACTTGTCCTTAGTCTTGTTTTGTAAATGGAAAAAAAAGAAGAAAAAAAAGTAGAAGGAAAACATTGCTAACTACTTTCTGTACATCCTGTGTTTGTGTTAGTATGGAAAGAGAAGGAGTACAGTGCTGACTACTTACTGTAAAAAAAGAACAAGAAAAAAAAAGAAACTCTACTACGTGTGACACTTAAACTCTCTAACAATCACTGTTTAAAGCAGTTTAACCACCGGTCTGTGTCTTCCATTAGCAAGTGGTTAGACATCAGAGCAGCTGAACTTCACAGGTGGGGCTTTGTGTTATCAGAGAGCTGTAAAACGCATGAGTGATATGACACACAGACACTTTGTGTGGTGATCAGTGAGAGAGTGTTATTTTGAATGGAGAGGATTTCTTAAAGCTGCTATGTGTTTGTGATAGTGAGCGTGTATTTGCTTATCAGTTCATTTTGTTTGTGAATCCATTTTTTTTTCTACGTATATGCAGTGTGCGGAATTGGAAGGGAAGGGAGAATGAAAAGGTGAGAAAAAACATAGAGACAGAGGGAGAGGAGAGAGAGAAAGAGAGAGAGAGAGAGAGAGAGAGAGAGAGAGAGAGAGAGAGAGAGAGAGAGAGAGAGAGGAGAGAGAGAGAGAGAGAGATTGAGAGAGAGAGAGAGAAAGAGAGAGAGAGAGAGAGAGAGAGAGAGAGAGAGAGAGAGAGAGAGAGAGAGAGAGAGAGAGCGAGAGAGAGAGAGAGAGAGAGAGAGAGAGAGACAGACAGACAGACAGACAGACAGACAGACAGAGAGAGACAGAGAGAGATGGATGCCAAACAAAAATAATGGTAAAGTATGTACTTTTGTAACCGTCTCGTTGCAACACGCATCCATACAGGAGTTATGAAGGTAAAAAGGTAAAGGTGTCCCAAAACCTGTGGTCGTAGGGGAGCTAGGCATCAGAGACCTCAACTTCTCCAGGGGCCAGCATATTGAGGGCGGCGCCCATCTCCTCTCCCTCGCTGCTTTCAGAGCCAGGTAGCCATTTACAGCTGGGTGAACTGGGGGACTATACTGAAGCCAAGGCGCGCAAACGTCCACCCATCCAAGAGGTAACCACGCTCGATGCTGCTTAACCTTAGCTTGGGGAAAGGGAGTGTTCTGACCACTGAGCTGTCCCGTCCAGTCAGGAGCTACGGTGATGCGTAATTAGGTATTTTTGACACACGGGCTAATTGGTAACCTGGTTTATTTTATTCAGACGATGTTGCTGTTGACATCTCTCACCACAGTCTATCTGCTTCAGTTGTTTTGAAACATTTTAATAATGCTCCTGTTTGACTAAATTTGACTAATTTTTTTCTGCGTCCTCCTCTGTCTATGTCTTTTGCTCTGTCTTTCTTCCTCTCCTCTCCTTCCTCTCCCTCTCTCTCTCCTTTTCTCCTCCCCCCTCTCATCTCTCCTCTCTCTCTCTCCCTCTGTGTGTATTGTGTATGCGGTGAGTTGTGTGCCCGCGTGCGTGATGTGGTGCGCGGCGTGAATGTGCGTGAGTGTGTGTGTGTCTGCGTGCGTGAGGGTGGGGGCGTTCGTTAAAATGTTGTAAGAAGTAAGTCTTCAATTTAACTCTTTCCATTTAAATGATACCAAAACGATCCTTAAATAGGAACTAAATGTGAATAGAGAAAGAAGAGAGAGAGAGAAGAGAGAGAGGAGAGAGAGGAGAGAAGAGGAGAAGAGAAAGAGAGAACTACTCTTTGTGTGTGATGGCGGGGCGTCCCTACATGCATGCGCGCTCGTGTGTTAATAAATAAAAACAAAGAAAACAAAATTTTAAACATAAAAAATCAAAACAGAAATTTTTTTAAAAAATAAAATTAAAAAATAACTAAAATAACTACAAAAAAGGGCCCTATGGACTTCAATAAACCCTTAGCAATATCAATTTTAACTTAACATTTTTTCGAAATTTCTTAAATGGAAATCTCAAAAAGGGGCAGGGAGATGAGTTTTAGCTCTCACATTAAAGTTGATATGATATTTGAAAATATAATTCACCACATAACTTTTAAACGCCTTGCTGAATTTTGTTGTAAATGCATTTAATCTTATCCTAAAAAAAATCCTTAGTTGTCTTTTTTTTACAGCATTTGATGAATCCAAAGTCTAAATAATTCAACTACCTATTCACACTCAGATTAATTTTAAACCGATTGTTTGCTGAACTTTTCTATATTTTTTTTTAAAGGGGATGCTTCTCTAAAAACCGATAACCCCTCACTGGGTAAGGGGGGGACAGCGTACTACAGACCCCTTTTCAACGTGCACCTTTCTTTTTGCAGCCCTTACCCACTCTTTAGAAAACAACCCTATAGTGAAGGATTCCAAAAAGGAAACATAAATTTCCTTTTAAAACCAGAAGATTTATGAGTATTTGACGAAAGTATAATTTAGCTGATTGCTTATAAGTTTAGACTTTAAGGCATTAATCTGATTGAATCCACACAAAGAAATATAGAAAGAAAGAGTATGGATGATCTAAAATGAAATTCAAAGCCAGAGAAATAGCGACATTCAGCTGTAAAACGTCTTTTTACCAACAAGTTTGACTTTCTATTTTAAAGGCCGGATGGACAAATGCTAAAACCTGTTTGAGGTTTATCTAAATAGCCATCTGTATACATTTTAAACAAGACATAATTTGTTGTAAATTTGGGAAAGAACTTTAAACTGCCTTATATTTGGTTTTCTTCTTTTTCATGTTGATATATCGCTATGGGGACGGGGAAGCTCAGGGGTTTGGGAGCCCGCTTTTTCCCCCAGCCAAGTTAAGCAGCCGACGTGTTTCCCATTGGGAGGGGTGACCTTTTGCGCCGCCTTGGCTTCAGTACAGTTTCCCCAGTTCACCCCTGAAAAGGGGGTACCTGCCCCTTTAGGGTCGGGGAAGGGAAAGCCCGAGGGAGGGGAGATGGGCGCCGCCCTCAAATGCTGGCCCTAGAGAAGTAGGCCGACCCCTCGCCCCCCCTACACCTTATGGGTTTATGGGACCCCTTTTTCCTTTTTTTTTTATAGTCACGACAGAAATCAAAGTCAAATAGCCATGGCAACTCTTCCATGACAAAACTCACCACCATAGGAAAAGTAAAGAGATCATTTTCCCCCAATCAAACAAAACCCCACTACGCCCAAAATTCAGTCGATCCTCTGTAGGGAAGGAAACCGACATTGACTGCGGGGAAAACAGCAAAGCAAATCCAGTCATTCAAAAAAAAAGCCATGAAAACGCGGGCATATCCTGGAGAGAACGAAAGACCAAAAAAATTTGTAAAGATCAATAACCGGCTGGCAGGTCCCAAACCCCTTCTCACCATCGCAAGAAGAAAAAGCGACTGGTTGGGGCCACGCCCCCCGCCACAACACTTGCCCAAAACAGAACTGCGGGGAACACCGAAGGGGGCGAAGGAGGGGAAAGACAGAAAAATCATGTGGACAACTCAGAGAAGGGCCGGGATGAATACTGGGGCCTACGGCAAGCCGAGGACCGAGAGGATGGAGGAGGCTCCCCACGGCATCTTTTTCATGCTCCCCCACGACCCGCCAAGGCAGGGGTCTGATGATGATGAGAATGATGATGTGATAGCAACATCAAAGTGACTTGCTTCTTTTCCCAAACAGGAAAACGGGAATTCCCCTTTTGTGGGTCACACTATTTTAAAAGTTAGAACGCTCTAAGATCTGATGTGTGGGTACTATAGTCATCAAAGAGCTTATTTTTTGGGGCTCATTTGGGAAAAAATCGTTCAGCCCTCCTTTTTTATTTTTTCTAAGAAAAAAAAGTTTTTCAGATGTTGACTTCTAAGAATATATTTGGACATACAAGTTGTCACTCATCAAGTGGGAACATTTTCCCAATTTCTTTTTAGGGATCAAGTGCAGAGGGATGAAAAGGGACACCTAGACGAGTTAATTCGCGGGAGAGGGAGAGAGAGAAAGAGAGAGAGAGAGAGAGAGAGAGAGAGAGAGAGAGAGAGAGAGAGAGAGAGAGAGCGAGAGAGAGAGAGAGAGAGATTGAGAGAGAGAGAGAGAAAGAGAGAGAGAGAGGAGAGAGAGAGAGAGAGAGAGAGAGAGAGAGAGAGAGAGAGAGAGAGAGCGAGAGAGAGAGAGAGAGAGAGAGAGAGAGAGACAGACAGACAGACAGACAGACAGACAGAGAGAGAGAGAGACAGAGAGAGATGGATGCCAAACAAAAATAATGGTAAAGTATGTACTTTTGTAACCGTCTCGTTGCAACACGCATCCATACAGGAGTTATGAAGGTAAAAAGGTAAAGGTGTCCCAAAACCTGTGGTCGTAGGGGAGCTAGGCATCAGAGACCTCAACTTCTCCAGGGGCCAGCATATTGAGGGCGGCGCCCATCTCCTCTCCCTCGCTGCTTTCAGAGCCAGGTAGCCATTTACAGCTGGGTGAACTGGGGGACTATACTGAAGCCAAGGCGCGCAAACGTCCACCCATCCAAGAGGTAACCACGCTCGATGCTGCTTAACCTTAGCTTGGGGAAAGGGAGTGTTCTGACCACTGAGCTGTCCCGTCCAGTCAGGAGCTACGGTGATGCGTAATTAGGTATTTTTGACACACGGGCTAATTGGTAACCTGGTTTATTTTATTCAGACGATGTTGCTGTTGACATCTCTCACCACAGTCTATCTGCTTCAGTTGTTTTGAAACATTTTAATAATGCTCCTGTTTGACTAAATTGACTAATTTCTTTCTGCGTCCTCTCTCTGTCTATGTCTGTTTGTCTCTGTCTTTCTGTCTCTCTCTCTCTCTCTCTCTCTCTCTCTCTCTCTCTCTCTCTCTCTCTCTCTCTCTCTCTCTCTCTCTCCCTCTGTGTGTATGTGTGTATGCGTGTGTATGTGTGTGTGCCCGCGTGCGTGAGTGTGTGTGTGCGCGCGCGTGAATGTGCGTGTATGTGTGTGTGTGTCTGCGTGCGTGAGTGTTGTGTGGGCGTTCGTGTGAATGTGTGTAAGTAGTAAGTCTTCAATTTTAACGTCTTTCCAACTTAAGAAGGATACAGAAGATTTAAAATAGGAGACTGAATATGTGAGATAGAGAAGAGAGAGAGAGAGAGAGAGAGAGAGAGAGAGAGAGAGAGAGAGAGAGAGAGAGAGAGAGAGAGAGAGAGAGAGATTGACTCTTTGTGTGTGAGTGAGCGTGAGGCGTCCATACATGATGCGCGCTGTGAGTGTAATAAATAGTAATACAAAGGAAACAGTATCTTAGACATGAACAAATCAAGAACAGAAATTTTTTTAAAATGAAAATTAAAAATAACTACAATAACTACAATAAATGCCCTATAGGACTTAACAATAAACCTTAGCAATATCAATTGTTAACTTAACATGTTCGAAATTTCTCATGGAATTCTCAGAAAAGGCAGGGAGATGAGGTTTAGCTTCACTTCAAGTATGAATGATATTTGAAATATATTCACCACAAGCATTAACGTCCTGTGCTGAATTTTGTTGTAAATGCATTTAATGCTATCCTACAAATAATGCTGAGTTGTCTTTCTTTACAGCATTTGTATGAATCCTAAGTCTTCAATTTATTCAACTACTCTATTCACACTCAGAGTTAATGTGAAGCCGATTGTTTTGCTGATACTTTTCTATATTTTTTTAAAGGATGCTTCTTCTAACAACCGATAACCCTCTGCAATGGTAGTGGACATGTCAGTATCTACTAGACCTTTTCATTACGTGATCCTTCTCTTTGCTGCCCTATCAGCCCACTCATTAGAAAACAATCCTATATGTGAAGGATTCCAGCAAAAGGAAACATATTCTCTCTTAAACGCAGAGATTATGGTGTTTGACGTCAGTATAAGTTTAGTGTTGCTTATAGTTTAGACCTTAAGGCATATAATTGATTTTGAATCCACACAAGTATATATGAGAAAGAGTATGGTGATCTAAAATGAAATTCAAAGCCATTAATAGCGATCATTCCAGCTGTAAATAACAGATCGATTTTACAACAAGATATGACTTTTTATTTAGTGCGGATGACGAAGCTGAACCTGCTGAGTATCTAAAAGTGAGCCATTGTATACATTTTAAGACAAGACAGTAATTTTGTTGTAAATGTGCATGACTACTGCTACATATATTGGATTTCATTCTTTTCATGTGTATATAGTCGTCTATAGGACTGATAGCTCAGTGAGTCAGAACACTCGTTTCCCCAGCCAAGTTAAGCAGTACGAGCGTGTTACAGTTGGATAGGTGACGTTGCAGCCTGGCTTCAGTACAGTTTCCAGTTACCCAGCTGTAAATGGTTCCTGCCCTCTTTAGGTCAGGAAGGTAAAGCAGGAGGGAGAGGAATGGCGCCTCATTTCGCCCTAGAGAAGTAGAGTCTCTGACGCTCGTTCCCTACGACTTATAGGTTATGGGACTCCTTCTAACTTTTTTTTTTATAGTCGACAAAAAAATCAAGTCATGAATAGCCATGGCAACTAATCTTCCATGACAAAACTACCACACCATATGGAAAAGTAAAGAGATCAGTTTCCCAATCAAACTAAAGCTTCTAACAAAGCCTAATTCATCGATCCTGCTGTACGGAGTGAAACC
The DNA here is from genome assembly GCA_028751875.1 of Rapana venosa. Classification (NCBI taxonomy): domain Eukaryota; kingdom Metazoa; phylum Mollusca; class Gastropoda; order Neogastropoda; family Muricidae; genus Rapana; species Rapana venosa. The sequence continues at coordinate 6,883,654 of CM054151.1, read as the reverse complement.
TGGACATTGACTGCTGACGCAAGCGATCCAGTCATTCGAAACAAATGCCATAAAAACTGCTGGGCATATCCTGGAGAAACGAAAGACCAACGAAATTTTCAAGAGTCAAATAACACGGTGTCAGGTCACATGAAACTTCTAAACATCGTCAAGAATAAAAGCTGACTGGTTCGGCCACGCACCGCCACAACACTTGCCCAAAAAAGTACTGCAGGGACACTCGAAGTGCAAAGGAGGGGAAACAGAACAAGTCATGGATGACAACATCAGAGAATGGACCAGGATGAATGACTCGGCACTACTGCGCAGAGCCGAGGACCGAGATGGATGGAGGAGGCTTACCACGGCATCGTCTTTCATGTCTCCCCCACGACCGCCAAGGTCACGGGTCTGATGATGATGATGATGATGATGATGATGATAGTCAACATCAAAGTGAGCTTGCTTCATTTCCCAAACAGGACAAACTGGAATTGCCCTTTGTGGGTCCACATCATATTTTAAAATGTTAGAACGCTCATAGAGATCTGATGTGTAGGTACTTATAGTCATCAAAGAGCTTATGTTTCGGGCTCTTTTGGGAAAATCTGTTTCAGACCTCATTTTTATTTCTTCTGAAGCAAAGTTTTCAGATGTTGAACTTCTAAGAATATATTTGGTACATACAAGTTGTCGGTACTCATCAAGTGGTAACATTCCAATTTCTTTATATGTATCAAGTGCAGAGGCATGAAATGGTACACCTAGAGCGAGTCTATATGCCTTGCAGTCTACACTTTGAAGCTTCTTTAGTAAGTATTTAGGTGCACTAAAATAAACTTCTTGTCCATACGATAATTTAGATCTAATTAAAGAAGTAGATAGATGTTTCAGAACTGTAATGTCTTGTCCCCAATACTGCTTTCGTACAACTTTAAGCAGATTTAAACATTTTCTTCCTTTAGTTAAGATATATTCAATATGGGCATTCCAAGTTAACTTTGAGGAAAGAAAAACACCTAAAAACTTTACTAAGTGCTTATATTCAATTATCTCATTTTCAATTTTGAACACAGGCAAATTTTCTGGATTACTACCATTATTAAAAAGCATCATATGCGTTTTTTCTGTAGATAACTTTAGGCCATTTTCAATTATGTACTTATTTAAATTATCAAGGTCTTTTTGGTATAGTTTTTCAATATAGTTTAAAGACCTTTTCGTTGTGTTTTGTTTCATGGTAACATTCATCCACATGCATATGTCATCTGCATATTATACTAAGACAACGTTCTGAGACAAATGTTTGGGAAGATCATGTAACAGGATATTAAATAGAACTGGTGCTATAACGGAGCCTTGTGGTAAGCCCATGTCAAGATATCTGGGATCTGAGTATTTATTTTCTACCTTTATTTGAATAGATCTATTGCTAAGAAAGCTCTTGATGTAATAATAAATGTTTCCGGAAAGGCCAATTGTCTTCAACTTTCTTAATAACTTTGCATGCCAAACTTGATCATAGGCTTTATTTATGTCAAAAAACGTTGCAAGGACATTTTTTCTACGTGCAAATTGTTGTTTTACACGTGTTGTAAGTTTAACTATGTTATCTATAGCAGATCTACCTTGCTGAAAGCCTGCTTGGTTGCTTGCAATAATGTTATTTTTCTGGCAATAGTATAATAACCTCCCAAGAACAACTCTCTCCATGAGCTTACAAGTATGTGAGGTCAATGCTATAGGCCTGTAACTGGCCTTATCTGTCTTGAGCTTTCCTTGATTGTGGATTGGTACTACAATGGACTGTTTCCATTGTACTGGAATGACACCCTGGACCCAGCATTTACAAAAAAGTTTATGAAGTACTATAATGAAGTTTTCTGGTAAGTTTTTGATCATATCATTGGAAATCGCATCAGCGCCAACAGATGTTTTCTTACTAGGAAGTGATAGAATTGCATCTTTTACTTCCTGGAGTGTAATTGGAGCATTGATATAAGGAATAGTATCAGGCACTGGGTCTACATATTCATTTTTGACTTCTTCTTCACTTCTAAATGTTCTATGTTTAGCCGATAGACCCTCCTTACGCATGGTATTTGAAAACATCGTGGCAAATGCCTCAGCCTTTTCTGAACTAGATGGAAACTCTTTGTTTTTTAGAATAATTGGACATGATGGTAAGTTAATACCTTTTGTCATTTCATTAAATTTTTTCCATACTTTCTGAATATCTTTATGATTTGAAATTTCACTTCTACAAAAAGATGACCAATACTGTTTTTTAGCTTGTGCTATGACCATGTTACAGTAGTTCTTGGCTTTTTTCTGCTCATCATGGTTACTAGAGGATTTATTTTTTAGAAAAGCTTTATGCATTAAATGTTTTTTATGTACAGCTCTTCACATGCTTGTGTCCACCAGACATTTCCAAAGTGTTTAATAGATTTTCCTGAGTGGCATTTAGGAATAGATATATTGGCAGCTTGTAGTATAGTACTTGTTATGGCAGAATACATTTGATCTATGTCCTGTGTATCTATGCACTCTGTATTGTAAGAAGCAAGAATATGTTGAAACTTTTTCCAGTCAGCACGCTTATAATTATATTTTGGAACTTTGTCCTTTGTAATATCACACTGGCATAATTGGTTATTAAAAGTTATAATGATAGGTAAATGATCACTGCCTAGAGTATCTTTATGGGTTGACCAATCGCAATCAGAAACAAGTGTTGGTGACACTAAGTTAGATCTATTGCCGAGGCTCTGTGACTTGAGACATCGGGAATTCTAGTGATGCTGCCGTCATTCAATAAACATAGACAAGAATCAACTACGTTTTCTACGAACCTGTTGCTGGTGACTGAAATGCAATCTTTATCCCAGAACGGTGCATGTGCGTTGAAATCTCCAATAAACCATTTTTCATTATCTTGGAGATTATGAATCCAATCTGTGTTAAAGTTGTTAGGTCCTTTTGGTAAATACAAAGAAATAATATTTAAGATTAACTGATCATTAAATTTGACACGCGCTGCACATGAATGTAGATCTGGAATGTTACCAGGTATTGGTGGAGATTTCACACTGTACTCTATTCCTTCTTTGATGTAAATTGCTACACTAATCTTTGTTAGACCCTCTACTTTTTGATGTATAGGTGGGTAATAGTACCCTGGTAATCTGGGCAATTTGTTTTTGTTCACATTTAGAGATTGTAAAACAAGGGCCTGGAAATCATTTTTTGAAAGGTGGTGGATCAAATACGCCAGGTTTGTGGAAATAGATCTTGCATTCCACTGCATGATTTTAACAGCCTGCTTTTTCTTCGAGACCATTGTTTAAGTAGGATAAAGGAAAAGAGGGTAGAAATTAAAAAACAAGCAATAACAATAATGAGTAAAGAAAAAACTCTACTAAGTCTTCTATGGGAATTTTAGACAGGATATGGAAAGGAGATGGGTGTGAATATAAGTGTGTTTGTTTGTTGAATGAATGATACAAGAAAAAATACAACCCATATCTAACCTTGAAAAAACACTGGAAAAAGACATGTATATAAAATAAAACTAAGGAAAAATGAACAACTTGACTAGATCTCTAGAAATGAAAAGGCTGATTCTAACAGTATTAACAAAATGAACCAAAACACACTCACACAGGGGGAAAGGGGGAGGGAAAGAGTGTCCAGAATGATCAGATTAAAATGTGCGTCCTCAAATGAAATGGGTTAGCTCTGTTACACTGACAAGCTAATATGTTGAAAAACAGAGATGATGCAGTTTATACACAAACATGACTTCATTACTGATGAACTGGAACTGTTGGATATTCAAAAATAACTATTGTAGGCTTGATGACTGAAATAATGGAACATCTAAATAGTCAGCAATAGTTATACAACTGTTCATAACGGTTCCGCCACGGGTTAATATTTCCTGCCTGGTGGCCACTGTGGTAGAAAGATGATAGTTGTCTCTGTGCAGGTAGTATGTGTGGTCGTTTGATCGGTCTTCGTGGAAGCTCCCAAAACAAGTTGCGAACGTGCCTGCCAATATTTGAGGCGAGGACAGATGCTCCTCTCTGAGTTGGGTGGAGTTTGTCCTTCTGGATAAAGTCCACACTGGTCTTCAATGGGGCAGATAGATACTCGAGAATTATTGTACAGGTCTGCAGAGATCAAAGCGTTGAATAATTCCTTTTGACTTCTAGTTGAGCATCTGCAGTTGGTGCTGCTTTGCTGATGATCATTGTTGTTTGGGGGAAGTCTCGTGTGATGTTTTTAACACTGTCCAAAAAGGGTTTGCTAACACTGGGAACATCTTTCAACTTTAGATCGTGGATTCCAGTGAATCATGATGGCATCTGGGGGCTGGCTCAGTCTGGAACAGGTGGAGTGCACGGCATCCTCGATCTTGTCTGTGGTGCAGCACTTGTTGGTGAAGGCCCTGATGCCGTATGAACGGCCAAGTCTTCTTCTGTCCACACCGTTCATCACAGAATCTTGAATAATGACACACACAGGCAGATCCTGGTGTTGTTCAGTTGGGTACTGTACACATTTTTGTTGAGCAGAAGAATTTACGTCATTTGC
>CM054151.1:6856576-6869076 GCA_028751875.1 Rapana venosa | reverse complement strand
AGCCTGGTGTCATTGTTCTTACGTTCCATGTGCCCAGTTTCAGGGCAGAGTGTTCATGTTTCTGTCGCCTGGTGCACAGCTGTCGATCCTCTTGTCGGTGCTCCCCCTCACCCCACACCCCCAGTCAGGCTGAGGGACCATGGCGGGCGGCACTACACTGGCTGGGTGCTGCCAGCTGAAGGCAGGCAGTAGCTGCTGCCCTGGGAGATGCCAGGACCTCTCCCACCCTCAGAAGCAGCCCCTAACGTCTGACTACACCAATAGAGTATTCAGACTCATAACGGTAAACTGCTGCTTCCCCTGTTGTAATGACGCTGTAAAGCGAAACTGGAGTGATCTCTCTAGAGCGCAAAGCCTGCATCAGTCAGTATGGAGGGCAAGCTGTTACCCAGGCAGCAGAACCTCCCTCTCCACGTCGCTGGAATAGTCCATTGGAAAGACAATCGCTAAAAAGCATGGTTCCAGTGCCGTCGCAGGAGTTGCCAGAACGTTGCTGTCTACAGCCTCAGACTGCCTTGGGGACTTTGACTCCCGATGTTTCCTCTCTGAGACTCCCGAAGCCTTTCCTATGAGAAGGTATGGCCGCAAGGCAGCGGAGGTTTGAAATCGGAGTTTTCCTTCTTCTAGATGAACTGTCTTCCCAGACTGAGCAGCTCCATCTACCCACATGATACAGGCAGTACTGGCTTACATGGTTACCAGTAGCAGAGGAGACCGCTTACCTGACACTTATTGGTACAATACTACTGTCATTAGAGTGTTAAATGGGCACTGCATCAAATCAACACAGTTCATATCATTCGTATATGACCTGAATCCTTAACTTACTAGTACAGTAACAATAAAGACAGAAAATATAAACTATTGTCTCAGTAAACTCATTCCCCAATGAATCCATCAGATGAATGTGTAAACACGTTTGAAAGACAGAATACTGCTCCATGTTTCATGCATTTTGGCAATGAGTTCATAGAACACCTGAGTAAGAAAGGCTACTTTTGTACAGGTCAGTCTTTGGTTTCTCAATCAGTATGTTATTCGTGTATGAGAGAGAGAGAGACAGAGACAGAGAGACAGTCAGAGAGAGACAGACAGACAGGCAGAAACAGAGAGACCGAGAGAGACCCGGAGAAAGAGAGAAAGAGAGAGACAGACAAAGACAAAACAGTGAGACAGAGTAAACAGGATTCAGAATAAGACACAGAAAGAGTCAGACAGAGATAGAAAGTGAGAAGTGAGACGTAGAGAAAAAAGGCAAAGCAGAGAGGCCGTGTTAAAACAGAATGGCAAAACGACTGTCCTTCTACAGTACAGGCGGACAGACACCCAGTCACACTGAGACATGAATACACAAACAGACATGCCGACAAAGGCTGAAAACAACAGCTTTGAGGGCTGCAAAGTGGATCATTGATGAAGGTGGGGCAATTGAATTGAATTGAATTAAATAAATTGTATTTAAAGAGGGTTATGGCAGAAGCAAACATGCCTTTTTACAACCAGCCCCTGGGCAAAAGAACAAAAACAACAAAATCTCTCAACCAAACAACAAAGAACACGGTTTTGTTCAAAGAAAAAGGGGGAAAATCATCAAAAATGTAAAATACATAATTATTGTAAACATATCACTTTAAAAAAAACCCTGACTAAATAGAGAGAGAGAGAGAATTTTGCAAACATTATTAACAAAATTCCTAAAAAGCATCCAAATTGTCCAATTATTATTAACAAAACTCCTTTTAAAAAAGGCATCCAAATTTAGCAATTATTATTAACACAATTTCTAAAAAGCATACAAATTGATAGGCACGTGAACACCGAGGATGATGTCTGAGGACACAGGCACAGGGCGAGGAGAGCCAGACCTCTAGGGATCCATTCACACAGCACACAGCCGCCACACTGGCCCAGCCCATTGTAGGACAGCAGGCAGTCTCTGGTGGCCTTTGCTGATCAAATAAACCTGTGCTGCTTCACGTTGCTGGATTGCTTTTGTCGTTCATTGTTTTGTGTGAGCGGGTTTCTTTGTTTGTCATCAGGCCAGCTGATCAATGGAAATACCCAGCACCAATCAAATCCACTGCTCATAACTCATCAAGCGCTGAGCTCATAACTCATCAAGCGCTGAGCTCATAACTCATCAAGCATTGAGCTGATAACTCAACAAGCACTTAGCTCATAACTCATCAAGCGCTGAGCTCATAACTCATCAAGCATTGAGCTCATACCTCATCAAGCATTGAGCTCAGGAGATGCGCATACATAAGTGACTTAGTTTATAGGAATTTGTCAACAAGATTCATCATCAGAAGAAGAAAAACGGACGACAGTTGCAATACCCTTGATAGATCGTTGAGTGACGTGACGATGTCTGCCATCTATTGAGACAGACGGGAGCAGGTGAGGCTATCATTGTCTCTGGGGATTGGAATATACTGGACTTTGGCAAGTCCTGCACACAGTCGGACACTTGACAGGACTGTCACAAGTTGTACACGAAATCTGACACACGACAGTTTGGCAAGTTTCCCTGTGGACACTAGACGTGGCCAAAGTGACAGCTGACACTGTCCTCTACAGATGCCTGCCAACAACCAGCTGCCACCTGTAGCAGATGCTGGTCAGCATCAGTTGTTCTGGACATTGGGCAGCTAGGTTCCCTTGGAGATCAGAGGTCAGTAATACCTTCATCTTCTGACAGAAAGAAGAAGTAAGAAAGAAAAGAAGAAGAGATAGAAGAAGAAGAAAGAAGAAGAAGAAGAAGAAGAAGAAGAAGAATTGCAAAAGAAGAAGAAAATTGAAAGAAGAAGAAGAATGCAAAGAAGAAGAAGAAGAATTGCAAAGAAGAAGAAGAAGAAAAGAAAAGAGAAGAAAAGAAGAAGAAGAAGAATGAAAGAAGAAGAAGAAGAATGCGAAGAAGAAAAGAAGAAGAATTCGAAGAAGAAGAAGAAGAAGAAGAAGAAAAGAAAAGAGAAGAAGAAGAAGAAGAAGAACGAAGAAGAAGAAGAAGAAGAAGAACTTGCGAAGAAGAAGAAGAAGAAGAAGAAGAAGAAGAAGAAGAATGAAGAAGAAAGAAGCAAAGAAGAAGAAAGAAGAAGAAGAAGAAGAAGAAGAAGAAGAAGAAGAAGAAGAAGAAGAAGAAAGAAGAAGAAGAAGAAGAAGAATGCGAAGAAGAAGAAGAAGAATGCGAAGAAGAAGAAGAAGAAGAAGAAGAAAAGAAGAATGCAAGAAGAAGAAGAAGAAGAAGAAGAAGAAGAAGAAGAAGAAGAAGAAGAAGAAGAAGAAGAAGAAGAAGAATTGCAAGAAGAAGAAGAAAAGAAGAAGAAGAAGAAGAAGAAAGAAGAAGAACAAGAAGAAGAAGAAAGAACAAGAACAGAAACAAGAAGAAGAAGACAAGAATTGCGAAAAAGAATTGAAGAGAAGAAGAAGAAGAAGAAGTGGAGGAGAAGAAGAAGAAGAAGAAAAGAAGAAAAGAAGAAGAAAGAAGAAGAAGAAGAAAAAGAAGAAAGAAGAAGAAGAAGAGGATTGATTGATTGATTGATTGATTGATGAATGAATCTTTAATGGGATAAAGAAGTTAGGCACAATAAAGCCTTTTTACAATTCTGCCAAAAACAAACTGAAGTAATTGAAAAACAAAGAAAGCAAAAAAAAAGAAAACGTAACAACAGACAAAATGTGGAAACTTACTTGAATACAATTAACAAATTCATAAAGGACTTTGGGGGAAAGCCCATTAAACTGAATGCAACATTATTATAAATGAAGAAAAGAAGAAGAGAAGAAGAAAAGAAAGAAGAAGAAAAGCAAAGATGAAGATAGAAGAAGAACAAAGAAGACAAGAAAACAAGAACAATAACAAAGAAAGAAAAGAAGAAGAAGAAGAACAAGAACAAGAAGAGAAAAGAAGAAGAACAAGAAGAAGAGAAGAAAAGAAGAAGAACAACAACAAAACAACAACAAGAAAAGAGTGACGTCGAAGAAGAATTAATGATTAACAACATTTACAAGTTGTAAAGTTTCAAGCAATGTAAATTCTTAGTATATCATTCATATAGCAGTTAGCAGAGAAGGATGTAGAGATGTGAAACAACAACTTTAGCAGAAGGCAAACACAACACACGAGTTTAGCTACATGTCGCTAAAGGCACACAGAAATGTCATATCCCTACAAACTATTTTAGTCTTGTTTGTTCATCTTAAAGCTGTGTACAAGTATCATGTTATTAGAGGTACAAAGGATGTGGCAACGATTTGATAGACTGAGATGGATTCTTTGGAATAGAAAAAGATATCACCACTATGTTTCGGTCATTTCCAACAACACAAAAGACAGGATACAGTGATTTTCACTTCGCCTACATTATTTTTACTAATTATTTATTCTTTTATATTGAGGATGATGAATAAGGCACTCAGACTTTTTTAATCCAATCCCGTGTGTATGCGGTTTTGTAAATTTGTCATCTGTCCACCGCAACAATGGCTACTCTTTCGAAAAGCGGAAAGGATTTACGTTTGCACAGATGTTCTGCATAGTCCACACATGGGGCTCGGTTTACAGCTCATCATTATAGTAATACAATTTTGTGCATAAACGCGAAACGCGCGCCAGCATACGCACACACATAACACACTAACTGACATTTTTTGGGGACGATCCCTGGTGGTATGGCGTGAATGCTTCGTGATCTGCGGACACGTGTTCGATTACCGTTCAAAGGTTTTTCTCTGGAGTTACATCAGTGCGACTCCAAAGTCCTTCGGATGAGACTATATACCGAGTCCGTGTGCGAATGCACGCAGAAATCTTGCGCATCACGTTAAAACCGACCGCTTTCGAGATAGCCATTTTTGTTCGGTTGGGATCGGATACAAGTCTTCACTGCATACACACGGGGCTAATGAAAAACCAATGATGCTTATATAATTATCCTTGAAAAAAGGTGAAATTAAAGAAAACGCACACAAACACACACACACACACACACAGCGCGGGCGGGCGGGGTGGCGTGACATATCACATGAACATGAATCGACACTCACGCGCGCGATCACCACACTCACACACACAGACTCACTCACGAACACACACACACTACACAACTCAACACATTAAGTCCTTCGGATGAGACTATAAACCGAGGCCCTGTGTGCGAACGCACGCAGAACATCTTGCGCACACGTTAAATCCTGTTCCGCTTTTCGAAAGAGTAGGCCATTGTGTGCCAGTGGGAGCAGATGACAAAATTTGCAAAACCGCATACACACCGGGACTTGATGCAAAAAAGCACACGAGTGCTTATTCCATTATCCGCGATATAAAAGAATAAATGAATAAAATAAATAAATAAAAACACCACAAACACACACACCCCCAACATACACAAAGAACACACCACCCAACACACACACACACACACACACACACACAACACACACACCACAACACACACACACCACAGAGGCACGCGCGCGCTCAGCTATAACCGGCTGCTGTGCTAATTTCCTACAGCTGCTGCATGCACTAGTGCGATGCTGCTGCTGCTGCTGCTACGTACTGCTGCTGCTTGCTGCTGCACTGCTGCGTGCTACAATGACACAAAGCTTACAGAACATGATCGCATTCACTACTTGCCACTACATAATTAACGATATGGAACGCTCGCAACTTCATTCCATCTTTCACAATTAGATGAACCCACACAAATAAAACCCTTAATGAAATAACTCTGACAAATTATGTGTTGTCCATGTGTTTTTCTCATCATCCAACTCGCATACATCACAGAAGCTTCCTTGTAATCTCTCGCTACATTCTTGTTCATTTTAACCAGTAGCCAATAGTGCCTGACACAAGTTTACTACTGCATACAAGTTCATAATGCACAGTTCATATGACGGACTAGCCTCCATGCTGCTAATTACGGCTACTGGTTATGGACTGAATGTTCGTTGAACCCCTAAGAGTCTAGAATTTAGTTGACTCGGGTTTTTGTTTGGTGTTGTGGTTGGGTGGGGATGGGTGGGGGAGTGTTGTTGTTTGTTGGTGTGTTTGTGTGTGTTAATTTGTGCGCGCGTGTGCGTCGCCGTGCGTGCTGTGACTGTCTTGTGTTGTGTGTGAGTGACGAAGAGAGGGGGTGTTGTTGGTTGTGCTGTGTATATGTTTCTTTCTTTTTTGTCTGTTTGTTTGCTTTGTGTGGTTATGTTTGCAACCACGTCAAACACAACTGCGAATGTCAAGCAAGCTGAACAGTCAATAAGAAACAAATTCAGAACGTAGCCAAACGTAAATTGATAATTTTCTTTGCTGGAAGTTGTTTTCCAGTATTAACCGTTTATGATCTAGAATTATGCATGTGTCTTGACGTCATAAAACATGTCCATAGAATCTCGCACCCCACATGGTTTGTTTATATGGGATGTGTGTTATACACGTCCACGGCTGTGCGTCTGCTGTTTCGTCTGTTGTTGTTGTCTGTCGTGTCTCTCTACTCTCTCTCCTCTCGTCTCTCTCTCTTCTCTCTCTTCTTTTTCCAACACTGTGACAATGGGTAAAACAAACAAAACAACAAATAAGTTATGTGTGTACCTATTGTTTCATCTTTTCTGTCCCTGTCTTTAACGCGCAAACTCCATTACTCTGCGGAGTTTACAACTTTATTCTAATAAACCAAAAAAAGTCCGCAGGATGTTGGCATTGGTCCTCTCCAGTTCAACCCGATCAGTGGAGACCATCATTAAGTTAGGGATGGAGCAAGCCACAGAATAACCAATGATAGGCCAAAAGAAGATGACTGTGATAACAGACACTGGACGTACTCTTTGGAGAAGATTGTGCTTTGGCTTACTCACGTGCTAGGTTATTCATGTTGTTGTCCTGTAATACTGTCACACGTACCAAGCGGTTAGGACTAGTTTGTATTTTGTTTCTTATTGTACTGTGTACCAGCATTTTTTTTTGTATCTCTCCTATCACCGTGCATGGCGTCCTGTTATGGAGTGACCTGCATTGGTTTACGTTAGTCCTGGCCTGCTACTGGGTGTAAAATGCCATGGGCTGGCTAGAGAGAGACAAGGAAGATGTGGAGCAGCAAGAAGTGAAATATGGATAAGAAGAGTATTGATGTGTAAACTGTAGAAAGTACTAATGCACCCGATATTCAACATGCCCATACACACAGAAGGTTGTGCAACTTTACTATTGTGTATATTATTATTATATATATATATATATAATATTATATATATATTATATATATATATAGTTGTGGACAGTGATAATATAATATATAATTAATTTTTGATATTGTACTGTTGAGTTGTGTGTACGTTTGTGTGTACGTGTGTCGAGTGTGTGTGTGTGTGTGTGTGGGTGTGTGTGTGAGGTATCTTCAGCTTAACATCTATTCACATTTTGTGATTTTAGACAGGAAAAATATAGCAAGAAAAAGCAAATAATACTTGGAAAATGTCAGATAACAGTACTGAATAAAAACCAACTTTAACAAGCTACAAAAACTTAGTTATGGGACTTCTTATCAATTCTAACACAATGTCCAACAGTAACGATGGATCAGACAAAATTTGATCCTGTGACAAACTTGGTACAGCAGGTAAAAATGCTTTTAAATATCCACAATAAAAAATAACATGACTATTTTAATGTTATCCCCACAAATACAGTTTACATCTATCACCATTTAGTTTAAACCTGTACATGAGGGATAACATATTTCTGCGATTATCCCAGCCACAAACTTGGTTAGAAATGAAAACATTTTGAAAATCAATCACATTGCTTACACAGCTTTTGCCAAACTCATTTATCTTCTTTCTGAAATGCTTCCAGCAAGCGTTTTGTAGCAAGATGTATCCCTCATGCAGAGACAAGGCAACATTTATTTCACAAGAACCATTTTTATACCTTGCTCCATATTTTGCAAGGATGTCAACGTTTTCAATAAAATGTATACCTCACACATGGAACCCAACAGAAAGTAACAGTACTACCTCTTAAAATCAAAAAGTGTACCAGATGCCTGATTTCAATGATAAGGTCTTCTCTTACTTTACAGGTACAATTTTTAAAGCATGTAAAACCGATTTAGAATCAACACACATAAGTATGTTGAATATGTCTTTTGGAAAATCAGTACATAGTACAGTGCCAACGATATTGCAGTTAGCTCAGCTGTAAATATAGATTTATTTTTTCCCAGGTTGACACATCGTTCTATTTTTAATGATGGAATGATGAAGGCCGCAACAGCCTCACTAGTATTTAGAACGGACCCATCAGTATAGATTTTGAGATGATCAGGATAAGTAGTTTGAATAATTATGTTCTTTTACTAATGATGAATGTTAAGAATGTTAACATTTTCAACTTTTCTTACAGAAGAATTATTAATGTCAAAATGAGCTTTAAGCAGTTCCCAAGGTGGATAGGGAGCTGACTGTACTGATTTTGCTAATTCATCTGGATTAAGTTATGAATATTCAAATAGTGGAAAAGTGTCAGTACTGATTGTTGTGAGCGAGCTGATAGTTCTTGCTCTTTTCGGAAAGTGAATGTCAGACTTTATCTGGACTTCCTTTTCAACGTTGCCCTCATGTGTAGTACTTCTTACAACATATCTTGCCACAGCAAGTTGTCGACATTCATTTAAAGGTAGAACCCCTACTTCTTTGTATGTGCCTAGAGATGAGACGTGAGCTGGTATACCTAAGAACAGTCGAAATGCTTTACAATCAAGACTTTGGATTTTCTGAAGCAAGTAACTAGGAGCACTGAAGAATACTTCTTGTCCATAAGACAGTCTTGATCGCACAAGGGACAAGGACAGATGCTTTAATACAGTAATATCTTGTCCCCATGGTTGTTTACTGGTAACGTTTAAGAAGTTAAGAACTTTCTTAGCTTTAGTTGCCATATATTCAATATGTTGATTCCACGTTAACTTAGAAGTGAGGTATACTCCTGAGAATTTCACTGCTTGTTTGTATTCTAGTGTTTCTCCATTTATTTGAAAATTAGGTAGAACTTGTGGGTCAACACCGTTGCTAAAGAGGACAAGGTTGTTTTTCAGGGGAAAGTGAAAGACAAATCTCAACAAGATAACCACTGAGTTTGTCAATTTCTTTTTGATAAAAAATTAATTGCCGTTTGGGTGTTTTCTTTTTCATTGTAACATCCATCCACATGCATCTATCGTCAGCACATTGCGCAAGAACAACACTGCTTGATAAAAGTCTAGGAAGATCATGCAGTAAAATGTTGAATAGATCAGGTGATATTACTGAACCTTGTGAGATACCCATGTCTGGTGATCGTGGAGAGGACTAACAGTTCCCAACTTTTGCTTGAATGATTCTTTCTGATAAAACGCTTTTAATATAGAAGTAAATACTGCCAGAAAGACCAATCGATTTCAGTTTATAAAGCGACCTATCATGCGACACATTATCATATACCTTATGTACGTCAAAAATGTGCAAAGTGCATTCTTTCTGTGAGCAAACTGATATTTAACTTGAGTGGTAAGTTTAACTAAATGATTAACTGTAGATCTACCCTTACGAAAACCTGCCTAATTTACAGGCATCATTTTATTTTTGTCACAAAAATATGTCAGTCTGTTTAAGATTATTTTTTCCATCACCTTTCCTGTATGTGAAGTTAATGCAATTGGTCTATAGTTATTCTTATCGCTCATGGTCTTTCCTTGCTTTAATACTGGTATCAAAATAGAATGTTTCCACAATCGAGATATGACTCCATGAATCCAGCAGCGTTGATAAAGATCTAACAAGAGAAGTAACCAATTATTAGGGAGATGCCTTAGTAGATCATTAGATATCGAATCTTTACCCACTGATGTTTTTTTAGTGGGAAGAGAGAAGATTACATTTCTTACTTCTTGCAACGTAATGGGGGCATTCACATAGTGTGTATTATCGCATTCTGGATCTAAATATTCTAATTTGGAGCAAGCACAGGAGAAATGAAAGACAAGTCAATGACACTTGCTCTTTGACTAGCAATACCTCAGATTCCGGTTACACTACCATTATTTAACAAATAAAGGCAAGGAGCTCTTATATTTTAATCACATCTCTTGCTAGTTACTGATGTGCTGCCCTTATCCCAAAAAGGAGAGTGTGCATTAAAGTCATCAACGACTATCCACTTTTTATTTGAATCTTGCAATGTGCGAATCCACTAAGTATTTTCCTCATTTGGACCTTTAGGGATATATATATATATATATATATATATATATATATATATATATATATATATATATAGATATATATATTATGTACAGAAACAACATTTATGATGAGATGATTATTGACTGTTACTTTTGCTGCACAGGAATATAGATTCAAAAAAGAAGATGGTGCTGGTGATTTACATAACTATACTCCATTTTTCACAGATGTGTGTGTGGTTTTTTTTGGTTTTTTTTTAATTTATTATTTTATATCGAGGATAATGGAATAAGCACTCATGTGCTTTTTTACATCTAGTCCCCGTGTGTATGCGGTTTTGTAAATTTTGTCATCTGTTCCCACCGGCACACAATGGCCTACTCTTTCGAAAAGCGGAACAGGATTTAACGTGTGCGCAAGATGTTCTGCATGCGTTCGCACACGGGGCCTCGGTTTATAGTCTCATCCGAAGGACTTTGACATTCAGTTCGATTTTTTAGTCAAACTGGGAAGAAAGGGCAAGGCTGGGAATCGAACCCAGAACCTCACGACTTGTTGGCAGGCAAACGTCTTAACCATCCTGCCACCTTCATTCCTTGTGTATGCGTGTGTGTGTGTGTGTGTGTGCGCGCGCGCTTGTGTGTGTGTGTATGTGTGTTCGTTCGTTCGTTCGTTCTCTACATGTTAGGTCTTTTCACTATCATTGATATCAGACGAAAGGAGGCAGAGAGAAAGAAGAAAAGCAGATGCTTGTGTGTGACTGAAAGTTTGTGTTTTGTCACTTGTAATGCCAGCATGTGTGTGTGTGTGTGTGTGTGTGTGTGTGTGTGTGTGTGTGTGTGTGTGTGTGTGTGTGTGTGTGTGTGTACGCGTGTATGTGTGTGTGTGTGTGTGTGTGTGTGTGTGTGTGTGTGTGTGTGTGTGTGTGTGTGTGTGTGTGTGTGTGTGTACGCGTGTATGTATGTGTGTGTCTTCAATTTTACGTCTGTTCACTTAAAGTGATATTAGACGATGGAGGCAGGGGGGGGGGGGGGGGGGGGGGGGAAACATAATGAGATAAGGGCTTTAAGTAGAATAGATACGTGTTGGTATGAATGCACATTAAAAGATTATTCCAATCTATATAAATAGCATGTTGCAAAAAACATGGCATAGAACAACAAAAAATAACAAAAACCCACAACAATTGAAAAATACTCTAATGTTGGAAAACAAACAATTTTGAACTACTTGTAACGGCAACTGTGAAACAAGCAAAATGTAGATTCCCACGACCATACTTTACAAAAAAGAGAATACTGGGGATTGCAACAGAGACAAGGCTATCTCACATAATAACTCTGGATTGGTTAAAACTTCCTGCAGAGACTTATCTTGAAATGATGGTAAAAACGTTTTTAAACCTCGACATTGATACAGAACATGAACATTAGAAAATTTGTCACCGCATATACATTGTATATTTTTGGCAAATTTTGCTCGAAAGGCATTTAATTTCAATCTGTAGATTAGAGAAACAATTTTTCTAGTACAGGATTTTCGAAAACCGTACTGAGTGCAAAGAATGTTCTCAATATCCAGAACTGAACAAGTATGCTGGGGATAACCAGCCTCTTCCTGTTTCTTTTTCACATGTTTCCAGCAAACATTTTGAAGCAAAGCATAACCTTCATGAAGAAAAAGAGGAATATCTAAAACAGTTCAATAGCTATCATGTTTTGCTGCCTTTTTTGCAGCTTTGTGAGTGTGTGTGTGTGTGTGTGTGTGTGTGTGTGTGTGTGTGTGCGTGTTTGTGTGGCTTTGTGTGTGCGTGCGTACGTGTGTGTATGAGTGCGTGTTAATGCGTGCGTGCGCGTGTGTGTACGTGCGTGCGTGTGTGTTTGTTGTGTGTGTGTGGGTGTGTGTGCATAAAGATATCAACTGAGTAACATCAAATGGCAAAGTCAATTGAAGCAAAGTTACACTATCAGTTTTAAAAAAATCAACAACAATAGCAACAACAACAAAACACAACTCTAAGCGGTCATCATCTAAACCTAAAAACGGAACTATGTACAATGAATTGAGCAATTTCAAATAAAAGACTATTAACTGAAATTAGTTTCTGAAAAGTTTCTTCAGAATAATTCAAGTCTGTGCAACGTTTTGGAAGAAACTGGAGCACTTTAGGACAACTGTGTAACATATGACTCAAGCTACACTTTTGGCCACAAATACACTTTACGTGTTCACAATATTTCGTTTTGATAGCATCAAGTCGAATTCGGCAGAAATTACCCTTG
>CM054151.1:6846614-6856076 GCA_028751875.1 Rapana venosa | reverse complement strand
TTGGTGGTCTTTTCGCACGTGTAACTCTTGTTAGCTACCATTAAGCTAGCTGCTTTCTGTCTTCGGGGAGGATGTCTAAACACGACACCTGTATGAATGCACTTGTTTCTGTTTTGTCTGCTTTTGTCAGCCGTTTCTACCCACAACAATGGCCTACCTTTCCCAAAAGACAGCGTAGGTTTTAGCATGTTCTTGCAGTTTCAGATCCCTTGCAGTGTAGGCTTATGTTGGATCCTTTCCTTGAATTCTAGTGGGTAATTGTCTAGTATGCCGGTGTTTTTTTCTTGTAAGGAGTTGCTCTCATTCTCTTGATAACAAGTGGATATCTTGGGAAGTGTGTGTTTCAAGGTTATTGGGATCTTGGAAGTTGTGGAGATGGGTTGAGGTCTAGGCCAAAGAGGTCAGCTTTAAGGAACCTTTTGCTGGGTTGGTTGTTGTCATCAGGGGTTTCTTTTCATTGCAACGTTACTTTGTCACCAAAATGTAATCTCTCTCTCTCTCTCTCTCTCTCTCTCTATATATATATATATTATATATGTTTCATTGTGCATTATGCTCACCATGCCATGGTCACGTTCAAACGAAGTGGTTTGAATTTAAAGGTGTGTGTGTGTGACGGGGGGGGGGGGGGGGGGAGGCTATATTGTCACGGTTTGCATGGTTCCCTGCATAATTCCATGCTGCTTTCTGTGTGTGTGTGTGTGTGTGTGTGTGTGTGTGTGTGTGTGTGTGTGTGTGTGTGGTGCGCGCGCGTGCGTGCGTGCACGTGCTAGTGTCTGTTCTGTATGCACATACTCATGCTGCACTGGGTTTAGTGTCTTGTGAAGTCCATGGTCGTGAGCGAGGGTTTGGAGTATCGGCTGAGAGGCGGTGGCCTTCAATAGGTCTTGACTGGAGTCAGGAAGACAGTCAGTCTTTGGCCAAAAGAGGGTCGTGGTCGCCGTTCCAGCCTCGGCTGTTGGGAGCCTAGTAGTGGTGTGTCTCTGCTTGGAGAGCAGGAGGGGAGCAGTCGTCCTTCCAGAAGGTCCGGCTCCTGTGAGCCCAGTCTTCCTGCATCATCCCGTAGTTGGCCGTCTTGTCAGTGGGGTGCAGAAGTGCTCCCTATGCCTCCCCAGTGACAGGTCAGAGTCTTGCTGAAGATGTGGGGGTTTGGTTCGTTGTGCTGTGTGGTGGTGGTGGTTTACATCGGCTCGTGTCAACGCTGTGCTTGGGTGGATGTTTTCCAGTAAACGAATATAGAGTGTTTCCATTGAAGGTTTCTTCTTGATTAGGATTTATTTTCCTTACAAGTAGATTTAAGATTCTCCTTTACTGACCGGTAAGTTATCATTATCTGTGTGTTTGAATGCTAATGTTTAGGCCTAGAGAGTTCTCGCTTGTGTTTACAACACTCAGTATTTCTACATTTAAATTGATATGGTTGAGACCTGAGTGATTTGGGATTAAGTGCAATATTGTGTGTTAAGCAGTAGAGTATGGCTTTTGTTGCGTTTCTGTAAGTACAACTCTCTTTTGTGGTATTATGATTTAACTGTACCTTAACCTAAGTGTATTTGAGCGTAAGCAAATACAGTATAGATCCCAGTGGTCAGATTTAAAATGTAGATGGCGTTTGGGCAGTACAAGGTGAAATATGTGGGTGTGAAGAAACAGACAAGTCGTCAGACTAGAGGGTACAGGGGAAACAAGCCTAGAGGCCATAGTGCGTGTTACCGGCATATGCTTAGGGTCGGAAATCATTGCCTGTTGCAGGTTCCTGTGTGTGCCTCCAGTAGTGAAGTCAAGTCTGGTGAGGCTCTTGCCTGGAGTGTCCTGAAGAGCGTCCCTGGCGGCTTGTCCTTCACCCTTCACGATCTCCGTGTCCTTCCACCCCCTGGACCCACCTCTTCCCCCCTTGACCCATGTCCCTTCTCCTCCCTGCCTGTCCCCCTTCAACCCCCCCGGAGGATCTCGCAGTCTGGGAGCTACAGGATGGTGCCGATGTGCTGAGACTGTGAGGGGAGGGGGAGGGGAGCATCTCTCGAGCTGGGATCAGCATTGTTAATGAAGAGGGGAGGGGAATTTAGATAATACAGTGAAAACTTGAGTGTGTTTGCAAGCTAGAAGTGGTCTGATGTGTTTGTGCGTTTGTATTATGAAATGTGAACAGTTAAGTCTGGAACGTTTCTTCTGTGTTCTGTTTGTTGTGTTGTTGTGAAGATGAGTAGGAATGGGTGTTCGTTTAGACACACACCCTTAAGGAGCGTGACAGTTACCCTCTAGTGAAGTGTTTCTTAAGGCCACTTGAAGACTTGGAAACATGAGTCACAAGCCACGCACTCATTGAAGCCACCTGACAAGCACCGAGTTGTGTTTGATGAGCTGGTCAGCAGTTTGTCATGCCACAGAGAGAGAGAGAGAGAGAGAGAGAGAGAGAGAGAGAGAGAGAGAGAGAGAGAGAGAGAGAGAAGAGGAGAGAGAGAGACGAGAGAGAGAGAGAGAGAGAGAGACAGACAGACAGACAGACAGACAGAGAAACGAGATGAAAAAGGAAATAAAATATATATGTTTTATTGGACATCGGGTCACAATTTAAAGCAAGGCAACAGGTGGGGGCAGGGGTGTACATGCTTCTAACGCAGTTCCACACAACTCCTTCAAATAAAGCAACTAGTTACACTTGGCAATGGCGCCTCTGTTCCTACACTGAAGGCATAGCTATCTAATAGTCTACATCAGTTTTGAGAGAGAGAGAGAGAGAGAGAGAGAGAGAGAGAGAGAGAGAGAGAGAGAGAGAGAGAGAGAGAGAGAGAGAGAGAGAGAGAGACTTGAAACTCGAAAATGGTTTAATGTGGTAGGCTCCTGTAAGCCCATTCACATGGGGACAGTGGGAAACATTTCAAAACATGACACATTCAAAACATTTGAAATAATCAGCATGGCATAGCATCCACATCATGGAATAAATTCATGTTTTACAATGTCTCAGTGTTTCCACTCACACTATGATTACACACTGGACTGGGTGAGCAGCAGAGCAGCTATGACACATCTTTAAAAGGAGTTCCACTGGAACAAGTTTTGGTAATGGCTACAAATTATTTCAACTCATGACTGACATGATCCATTCGTTTGTTTATGTTGTCATTAAACCCTTCAAAGCGTTTCAAGACATTACTGTAAGTCAGTTTTGATTTTGCTCCTGTGTTCTCGGACTCAGTAATGTTCCTTGAATGTTCAGAATCATTTTTACAAGCTACATCACAGTCTACATCAAATGTTTCCCCACAAGGTCTGACACACTCCCACCCCCCTGCTCCCCATCGTAAGATTCCTCCCACTTACACGACATTTCCTCATCCATGTCACAGACTGTTTCTATATCAAAACTGATTGTTACTGTCTGTTTATCCATGTCATATGAGGGTATGTTTATTTGTGTTTTACCTTGCTGATTGTCACCTGACAGTGGTGCAGAAGAAGTGCATGGCACAAAAGGGGAAAAGTCAGTCACAGCAGGGGAAGGTGTCTTCTGGTCAGCAACATAACAGAGACTAGGTGGTGTTGGCATGAAGAGTCCTGGAGGAGATGAAAACCTTGCCTTCTTCTCACGGTCTGCTCTGTAAGCTTCAGCCCTCCTTCTGTCTCTGCTGACCTGTGACGGGCACTTTCGTCGATAGGTAACACTGCTGTCTGCTGTCACAGGGTGATGAACCGAAGTGTTTGTAGTCAGTCGCAAAACGACCCTAGTCTGACTGCCTCTGCCGTCGATTTTGAAGGATGACACGGTATTGTCACATAACACAGCATTCAACAGACATTCTAGAGTGGTTGGGAATCCTTCAACTGGCATACTGACTCTGATATACAGGAGAAACAATAATATTTACAACAGCTGCTGAGTAATGCATCTTGCTGGCAAGGGAAGCGAGAGCGGGAGCGAGAAGAGAGAGAGAGAGAGAGAGAGAG
Organism: Rapana venosa; assembly: GCA_028751875.1. NCBI lineage: Eukaryota > Metazoa > Mollusca > Gastropoda > Neogastropoda > Muricidae > Rapana > Rapana venosa. Next base: position 6,852,128 of record CM054151.1, on the reverse strand, counting down.
AGAGAGAGAGAGAGAGAGAGAGAGAGAGAGAGAGAGAGAGAGAGGAGAGAGGGGAGAGAGAGAAGAGAGGCAACTACGAGGACAGGAGTTCAATGAACGTTTCAAGAGAGATGCTCACTGATCACTGTCTACACAACAGAGCTGCTAGCCTCCAAACAGATGGACCACGCCTTGCTAGGAAAACCAATAGATACGGAACAAAACCATAGTGTTTAATAATATTTGATACTGGAATAGACCAGATGAAAAGAATGAAGAAACACGGACATCCTTTTCTTATGGGAAGAACTTGCCGGTCACTTTGGGGGTATATTTTCTGTAATCGCTCGTTTCTCACAGACTACAGCAGAGGATTGCCAAGAACAAGGCTGTGTTTTCCAGAAAGGTGAACGAGGGGCTATTCTATCTGTAAACAGGGTGACACAATCGCCATTGATAGGGTACGTTTTTTCTTTCCAAAACCCGTCTTGGGAGGGCAAAGGAAGACCACTGTTCCAAATGAAACGCCGACCCTCCTGTGACTTTTGGGCACCCAGAAACACGCTGAATTCTGTCACATTTTCTGGAAAGAAAGTATTAATATAGTCTCCCAGTACATTATTCTTCCCTACGCTGTCAAGAATAGGCAGTGTTCCATTGATAGCTTCACACATGGCTTCGCTTTCAAAGTAATCATGCCCCTCCTCAATATACACAAACAGGCACAGGTAATGAGGTTGGAAAATGTGAAAACAGTCAGCAATGGGACAGGTCTCGTTAAAGATCTCGTAATGGATAAAGCCAACTTCCCTCTTCAAAGAGATTGTTGTCAGAAACAGCACTTTGCTCACAATGCATTCCCTGCAAAACAAACACAAAGAATAGATATAAAACAAGCCCTACTTTCTTGTAACAGACAACAAAAATACAATATCTATTTTCCACAGATATTGTTTTTTGCTATCACATCTTCTGTGACATCCCCCATCCTGCTGTTCGCACGCCGCTCATTTCAATCTCCCCGCCACAACCATACCCACATTTGTTATGTCTCATCCAGCGGGGCCCGGAACCCCCCGGGGAGCCTATCAAATCAGGTCGCGGTGGAGCCCCCCCAAAAGGGGCCCCTGCATTGCTGCTGGCCCTTTGGTGTTTCCCAGGGGGCCCTTTACTGAGCAACCCACACGCGGGAGACCCCCCCTACTGGGGCCCTCAAACTAACGACAGAAAATAACCCTCACCCCACGGACCCAAAGAATTGATGAGTAGCCCCCCCCACTGGAAACCACCACCCAACTTCCCCCCAACCCCGTCCCCCGTGAACCCCCAAACCCCCAAAGGGCTTTAACAAAAAAACTCACCAAGCACAGAATGTAGGGCAAACCAATCTGGGGTCACCATGAGACCAAGCAACTGCAAACCAAACCAAAAATCAGAGGCAATATGTTATTGCATGAAATCAATGACACTGAAAATTTTTCTTTTTGTTTTTTTTCTGCTGGGGAAAGGGAATGTTTTGAGAGTACCGCTGGGTTTTTTGTCCCTACCTTCCCTACATAATTTTCCCCCCGGGGGTTCACCGGCTCAAGAGATACAGACACCTCAGTTTTGGCCGGGTAAATTGGGGGCAACACCTCAAGTTCATCAAAAAGGGGTTTGAAGCTCACTTTTGGTGGTCCCAGTTTTTCCCACTGAGCCCACACTTTCACCCGGGGTAGGGCCGACCAAATCTGAAAAAGTCCTTCAATGAACTAAAACCAGGCCCCGTGTCGAACACATGCAAACATTTTCCCGCAAAACTTTAAAATTTCCGTTCCCGCTGTTCAAAAAGAGTGGCCCATTGTGTCCCCGGGGGAACAATGACAATATTTACAAAAATGCATAAACACAAAAAACATTTTTTTTTTTTAATTCATCCAGCGTTTTGATTTTTTGGGTTTTACAAGTTTCAGGGGCTATAAAAAACCATCAAAAATTTTTTTTTTTTATTTAAAACCCCTAGCTCTAAGGGGAATCGACCCCCAACGCCCTTCCATCCGAAATCAAAGGCGGCGACTGCGCCTTTGGCGGCACACAAAAATATTCATATTTTTTTTTTTTTAAAAATTCTAGGATAAGGGAGAAAGCACTGTTGGGGGTTTTTCTTGACTTTCCATTTCCCGCTTTCACCCCACGGCCCCTCGAAAAGGGGAACGGTTTAAAACCAGTGCCCCAAGATGATCTGCTTTGGTTCGAAAACCCCGGACCTCGGTTGAAAAACCCCCTTTCCAAAGAATGTGTGTTTGTGTGTGTTGTGGTGGTTGTGGGGGTGTGTGTGTTTTGGGGTGTGGTGTTTTTAGGAAGAAATAAACTTAAATACTACTTGCATACCTACATTTTTCTGCATATGTACTAAAAAACACTATCTACATCTAAACCCTTGGGGGCGAGAAACTCAGGGGGCAACATTTCGTTTTCCCCCCCCCAACTTAGGTAAAGCAGAATCGACGGGGTTACCACGGGGATGGGGGGCCCATTTTGCGGGGCCCCTTTTGTTTTCATACGGGCCCACTTTTCATTTCCAGCTATAAAGGGGTACCGCCCTCTTTAGGGTCAGGGAAAAATAAAGCAGTGGGGGAGAGGAGTGGGGGGCCGCTCTCAATATACGGCCCCATAGAATAAAGGTCTCTATCCCTAAATCCCACTACAAAACCACGAAATTTAAAAGGACACCTTTCCCTTTTTTAGAATCTCAGCCAATGTCAGGGGGCCCCAGTAGCGGGGCAAAAACTAAGTAAACAAATCCAGGGGATTCCAAAAAAAATTGAAAAAACAAATATAATACAAATTTTGCGGGTACCCAATTTTAGGTTGAAAGGGTACCCAAAGCAACCTGTCTATTTCCCGGCTTCCCCCCGGTGTTTGTATTAAAGGCAAAAAGGATGAACCTTCCCTTTCAAAACCCCAAGGGACTGCACACTTTTTTCCCAAGACTCCCTTTTCGATTTCCTAAAAAGGTTAAAATGAAGTTGTTTTCTACAAAAAAATTGGAAACCTCGGGCTGCGAAACCCACTGAATTTTGGGAAAGCTCAACTAAAACCGGGATGAACTGGAAGAAAACAAATGCCAAAAACGTGTGTACCCTTTCTTTTTGGTTTTGGTCCCCATGCTCCCCTCGAAGACTACTCCAGGCCTAGCGTACCGTTTTAAAATTTTAACTTTGGCCGCAGACAGAAACGTCATATTGGTCATGTCGTCTTTGTTCAGTTTAAAATTTTTTTTTTTTTAAGGGGTTTTTTTTACGTCTTTTCCCATGTTAAGGGAGAAGAGGAGCGAGAGAACACTGAGCACTAAAAGTTTTTTTTGCCATTAACAAAAAAATCTTTTTGGGGAAAGGGAAAAAGAAAAAACCCATAGTTTAAACAATATCTTTTTGCAACAACAAAAATAATAAAAAACCGGGATAAAGGAAAATGAATCTCCAATAACTACATTAAACCCCCCAAAGGGCATTAATTGTTCCGTACATTAATTTTTAAACACAAGTTTGCACAAAACACACACACCCCACCCCACACCCAAAAATGAGGACGTAAATCAACTTTGGGCGACACTACGCACTACTGAATTGAGCGCTGCGTGCAAATCAAAAAAACATAAAAAAGGACAAAAAAAGGGCGAAACCAGATCTACCCCCCTTTCTATCGGGAAAGGGTGAAAAAACTGACAAAGTCACGGAGAAGGAAAGTGACAACGTCCCTTTAAAAACCAAAAAGTCAATCAAAAATCTGACCAACCGATAAACCTTTTTCCTCGGATTGGGTTGCAAATGAAAAAACCTAAAACAGTGGTCTGGGTTGTCAGCAAAAATGCTCTGCCCTTATTTAGATCTGAAGGCCCTTTTCGGGCTACTTTGGTTGGGGGAACCCCAATTTTTGGGGGAAAAACGGGGGGGCCGGGGGGGGGAAAAGGGGGGGAACCCGGGGTTTTGGGGGAACGGGAAATAGGGGGAAAAAGGGGATCCTCCCCCCTGGCAACAACAGCACCCAACAGACCAAAAAGCCATCGGCCCCCCCATCGCCCCCTTTCCCCCAAATGCCACCCCTTCATGCAGACTTTTCCCCAAACACCCGGGGGGAAATGTCAGCCGGGGCCTACCCCTTACCCCAAATAGTCAGTGCAGTTAGATAAACACATAGAACCAAAAAAAAAAACCTGACGGGAAAAAAAAACCACAAATTTTGACGAAAAAACCATCTGACGTCACACATGTATTACAAAGACAAACCAGACCCTGCCCCTGTCATCCTTCTCCAGGACTCGGTTCTAAATGGATTTAACCCCAAACGTTTTAGGAAAATTCGTAGGGATTAAGAGTGGAAAAAGAAATCTCAAAATTTAATGACATTCCTCATCCCCTGAGTACTGCCTCTGATATAAAAAAAAACCCGGGCCCTGTTGTTATTCTTTGGGGGGACAAATCATTTTAAAAAAGGCCCGACCCTCAAGAAGCAAGCCAACATCCGTTCGAAATTAAAACAAATTTGTAGCTTTTTTTTTCCTGAAAAAAAAAATTTATCATTAAAAGGGTTTTGCCCCTGTAAAAAAACCCAAGTCTTCAGATGAAAAGAAAACTTTTCCAATGCAATGACTTGCTGGGGGTTAAAAACCGTCAAAACCAACGTATCATTTGTTTCCCATAAAATATGTACCCCCTTACTTTACAAAAAATTCATTTCATCCAAAGGGCCAAAAGGCCCCCAGTGTATTTGGCCTAGGAACATTGGGGGCATGCTCATGAAATTTTTTTTGGCAAACAGCAAAGGGGAGCCCAAAGACGCCAAATTTTAAATTTCCAAAAGAACCGTCTCCAGTAGCACGCTACCCTTTGATGACCGTACCACACCAAAGTGACAACCAGCCCCCAGTACGAACTTTGGCCTCCCCAGCAACCCCCGGGGGAACAAAAAGCTCGACTTTAAAACAAGTCTCGTGTGGTGAAAAATTCTTTTTAAAATTGACATTTTGTACCCCTTGGGTTTTGGGGCCAACCACTGTAGATCTAGTACAAAAATAGACACGGATTTCTCTCGTATCTGCAGAAACGCTCTACAGATCTAAAAAATTTTGTTTTTTTTGTTTTCTTTTTTTTGCCTTTTTAAATTTTAAAAAAACTGATTTTTATTACATTTTTCTTGGCTTTTTTAAATTGTATTTTAATTAAGAAAATCTTTATTTTTTTAAATTGTTTTTTTATCTTTATTTTTTTTAGTGTTACATTTAAATTGTGTTTTTTTTTTAAATTATTATTTATTTGCTTTTTGTTTTAAATGTCTAAAAAAAACTAAATAATGTTTAAACGCCCATGCGGGGAAATCTAGATCCATCTCCACGAACTCCATATTTATTTCAACATTTTTCTATTATTGTGGCGGATAGCTCAGGGGGTGGGACACTCTTTTTCCCCCCCCCAGCCAATTAAGCGCGTCGACTGTTACCATTGGGAGGGGGGACCGTTTGCGCGCCGGGTTTCCCAAGTAAAAGCCCCATTTAAA
>CM054151.1:6834114-6841614 GCA_028751875.1 Rapana venosa | reverse complement strand
GGGGGATAAATTTTGGGAAGTGAAAGAAAATTTTTTTAAAATTTGATCAAATAATCTAATTATATCCCCTTTAAATTTTTTAGAATTTTTTTTTCATTAAATAAGGGATTTCTGACGGGTTCATCGTACGAAATTTCAATCAAACAAAAAATGTACTTTATCTTCAGCTCTTTCCACAAAATGGGGGATGGGGGCTGTGCAGGTGTCATTTGGAAAAAATGTTTTAAGGGATTTTAGAGCTTGGGGTTTAAATTTCAAAGCGGGCCACTATTCAAACACAGGGGGGGGGGGGGGTTTGATGGCTGGGACAAAAAATGTTTTTTCAGTAAACCCAAAAAAAGGGAATAAAAATAAACACCCAAAAAGTCCCTGCAGTAAGGAAAATAACCTTCAACCCCAAAATGAAAGGCCCTCAAAACTTACAAACCCCTTTTTAGTGCGGGGAAGTGTTTTCCTTTACATTATTTTGGGGGGTGGCTTTCCATTTTCATTAAAATTTCAGTTGGCGTTAATTTTAACAACCCAAAAAAACCCAACACCGGCCCCGCGCGCACGACCACAAAAAACAAAAAACACATGCATTTTTTTTTCTTTTTGATTTAAAGGGTATTTTAAAACAAATTTTTAAAATTTCTTTCCACCAACTTTGTCCTGGGTCGATTTTTTCCCGAACCATCGTTACTGTTGGACAATTTTATTTGGGTATAAGCATTTTTTTTAGTATGTTAAAATTTTTTTTTTATTTAGTAAACTGTTATCTGACAAATTTTCCGGTAAATTTTTTGCATTCTCCCGGTTTTTTAAATTTCTTTTTTCCCGCTAAAACAATGTGAATTTTAAATTTTAAAAGGAAGATATCAAACACAAACCCTTTTGTAACAAATTTGGGTTTTGGTTTCTCCATTTGGGGTATGCCATTTCCCATTTTCCCGGATTTTTTTGTGTGGGCAAAATGTATTTTACTACTGGAGGGTTGTTTTCTTTGGGAAAAATTTCCCGGGGCTCAAGCCCCCCCCTTTCCCTTTGATTGGTTTTTTACAATGTGGCCCCCCAAACGCCCCCCTTCCTTTCCCTGGGTCTTCTCCTACCTTGGCGTTCCAGCGCCCCTTTTTCAACGAGGGTGTCTTTCTTGGGGGTTTTAAATTTAAAAACCTCTTGTCCCGGGCAAAAATTTTTCTAAAGGGGTTTTAAACTTTTTATTTTATGAAGGGGGGTATGCTGTAAATATAGTTTTTTGTTAAAGGGGGTTTCTCTCCCGGCGGATGGTAATAAGTCGGGTGGGAAAACAGGCTGGGCACTCAGACGGGGTTTTACGGGGTCCCTTTTTGAACGAAAACCCCAACCCCGTGTTTTTATGTTTATCCTGTTTTCCCCCTGTATATAAATTTTTGGTCTTCCTGGGGCGTTTTTTTTCCCCAGTTTTTTCCCCCCCTGAATTCGCAAGCCCAAAGGGTTTTCCATTTATATCGGGCATCTCAGTGTCAGCTCTTCCACTTTGCCTGCAGCTCTTTGTTCCGTACATTCCCCGTGCCAATGATGGTGTTTTTTTTCTGGCACGAATTTTTCTGCGTTTTTTCATCAGTAGCAAACTTTCGACATCTTCCCCATGACAACCAGAAAGGGGCGGCCTTGGTAACCCCGGGGGACACCGATCCTAAGGAGATTCTGGGTTCTTTTGGCATTGGGTATCTTTGGGGAAATTTAAAAACCCCGGGGGAGCCCATCCCTCCAGTCGGGTTTTTTGGGGTTGGGGTTTTTTCCCCCCAGTGGCAATGGTACGGGGTTTCAGGTTTTCCATACAAGGAGTCTTTTGACCTGACCTGGGGGAAAAAAACGGTTTTTTGTCTACGTTAACATCGCACAGAAAACGAAGTTTTTCCCGGAGCAGACAAAGGGGGGTGATTTATATCTTGGATGATTACTTTCCGAACTACTCCCAAAGAAAAAACCACAAGCGGAACCCAAAATCAGGGTCAAAATTTTAAACCCCGAAAGCTTTAAGAACCCAAGGGAAAAAGAAAATTTTTTCCCAAACAAGGATAGGGGGAAATTTGCAGCCAACCCCAAATGTGATAGACTCAAAAAGATAAACTGACGAAAAATTTCAATACGCGGTTACTGAAAAAGCAAACGAGCTTCTTGGGAAACGCCGACCAGGCAAAAAACCCGGTCCCACCTAACATCCTACAACTATGCACAAGCGTAAGAGCTGAAAAAAAAGAAAAATGAAACAAAAAAAAAGGCAGAACAATATAGGGCAGGGCAACAAAAAAATCGGAATTTTCCCTGCGGAGGCAAAAAAGAATTTTTTTCGGTAACAGTGCCAAAAACATTGAAGAGAACATCAAAAAAACAAAACAAGAAAGCATATCAGCTGGGGCCCTGGCTTAAAACACGAAACAGAGAAAAGGTTTAAAAATCCAAGACCCAAAAAGGGGGAAATGTTCACCCCATGACCAGGTTATTCTGAACAGATGGGCCCGAATAAATTTCTCCGACCTGTATAACTAAAACCGCAGGGGAACCAAAGTCCTTAAAGTACCCGAAAACAAAGACACAACATTCACCCCAAACCCCCGGGGAAAAAGTGGAAACAAACAGTCAGACGCGAAAAAAGGGGGGGTCCAGGGCTGACAACTTTTCCCGCTGAGTTTTGGGCCCCAAACTGGAGGGGGAAACCATGTCAGCGCCCTACAAAAAATTTTGCAAAAAAATCTGGCAACCCGGGAAAAAAAACCCCAAAAAACCCTGGACGCAGTCCCCCTCATCATCACCCTCCCCCAAAAAAGGGAAATTTTACAACAAAGCCAAATTTAAACCGCACAATCAAACCTCATAAAGTCAACCCCCCAAACAAGGTCATTTTCTGCAGATAATATTTTAATGAAATGAAGCCACAACAGAGACCATCATTGCCCGGGGAAAAAACAGGTTTTTTTGAGCAGGGCGCAGCACAAAAAGAAAAAGATATTCAACCTCAGAATACATGTGACGGTTTCCTTCAACATCAAAAAAGGGCCTTTACCAAAATATTTATCGATTTTAAAAAAGGGATTTGACCCGGTTGGGGGATGCACTTTTGGGGGAAACCCTGAAATTTTTACAGCAACAAGCAAACCGGGTCAGAAACCCTCAAACAGCTGACAGCGAGGCCACCATGCATGTACAAAAACAACAACATTGGGGAAGGGTTTTGAACAAAAAGGAGAAGGCAGGGGTGTCTACTCTCAAACCCCCCTTTTTCAAAAATCTTCCTTGAGAGAATCATGGCTTTATGCCGGAACATCATGAAAGGGTCATCCATTTGGGGGCAGAATGATCACAAACCCCGCTTCGCAGAGACATTGATGGAAAAGCAAAGGGTCAGAAAAAAAAAGCTTGCCCCCGCCTAACAGAACAAATTGGGTAAAAGGGCCCCAAAACATACGGAAGGAAATCATGCGAGAAGACCAAACTGTTACTAATAACACCAACGGGATTAGCACTGATATCAGGGTTAAAGAAACCCGAAGCTGGAAACAGTTTCAAACTTTAAGTACCCCGGGGGCCATTGTATCCGAAACCCGGGGTCCCAAACCCGAAGTTTGTATGCAGGCCCGCACAAAACAATAAAAGCTTTGTCAAAAATAAAAACCAAACTGGGGAGACCCAAAAATATCTCACTTTTCTCCAAGATCAGACTATTCCTCCCTTTTTCATAACCATATTTTTGAAACCCGGAATCAAAGACCCGACTGCAAATTTTTGGGGAAAGGAAAAGGCAGTGGGGAAAGAGAATTTCTTTTTGGGATCCCTTGGGATCTCTACAAAAACCACATAAGCAACGAAAAACGGGCATAACAAACCGCAAACCATTGGAAAACCCCATAGAACCCTTTTAACGTCGTGAAAAAGCGGGAAAATTTAATGGTATGGGCATGTCCACAAAAAACCCCCGGGAAATTTCAAAACAGTTTTGCAACACGTCCAAGGGGGGAAGAAAAAAAGGGGAGACCAAGGGAAAAGCTGGGAGGGTAACATATAATGGACAGGGCCCAGAACCAAAAAAACCCCCGGAAAGGCAGAACAAGAGAGGAATGGGGGGAAAAGGGTTTTCTGAGTTTTTTGAGGGGGCCCCACGGGCGTCAACTACGGGACAGATAATAAAAAATTAAATCACACACAAAACACAAACCACACACACACCACACACACACAAAAAAATCACACACACACCCACCCTATACACACAAAAAGCACGCACGCCAAAGCCCCGCACCCACACAACCCCACCCAAAAGCACCCCACGCCCCGCTCCCCCACACACACACACACACACACACACACACACACAAAAACCCCCACACCAACAAAAACACACACTGAGGGTTTAAAACTAAACAACAATAATGTTGACAGACTTTTTTTTTTTCACCATTTAAAGGGGCCCCATGCGATTTTGGGGGGGTACTGCATTGCATGCTTTAAGTTAAATCTTTTTTTTTCATATTTCTTTTGAAATTTGGTTTAAACGCATTTTTTAATAAACCTTTAACCTGCTGAAACAATGCAATAAGCAGAATCAGAAAGGGGATGTGTCTTTAAGAGCAGCAAGGAAATTTTCCCCGGGGATGCCGGGGCCCCTTTAGTAAAAGACATCCGCCCATTGTCGAAATATGTGGGGGACCCTTTTCTCTTTTTTTAAATTTTTTTTTTTATTTCGTCCTTGTCCTTTTTTTTCCCCTTTCCCCTCCTCCTTGTTTTAAATTTTTGTTTCTTGTCCTTCTCCTTTCTTTTTTCCAAAAGGGCAAAAAAAAAGGGAACAGTTCTCTCTTGGGGCCGGAAATCAGTTTCTGGGCCCAACTTGTCAGCGGGCCCAACGGCAGCCCTGACGCATTTCGCTCATTAAACCCGACACCCAAAAGCGCTTTGGACGTTGGATGGGAAAACCCCAAATTTAATGACTACTGCATCAGTACATTGGGTTTGTGGGATTGTTGCTTGGCCCCCATCAACCCCCTGGGATCTTTTTGGAAAAAAAGTGTGTGACCCGAGTTGTGAAGCAAGGGGGACGAACTCCTTCTTCTTTACTTCCTGCAGGTTAAATTTTTCACTTTAAAAATGTGTTCATTGTTAGGAAAACATCTTTCTCCCCATCAAATAGTCAGGAAAAGGGCCCCCTGTTGTGTAATTAAAAAAAAAAAAAGCTAGGGAAAAAAAAGTGAATGAAAACCCAGAAAAAGGGGGACTTACATTGATATTGGGGCCCACCCTTCCAAAACAATCTCAATATGTGACCACAAAACCCCTTTCCCCTTCACGGGGGGGGAGGGGGGGGGGGGGGGCCCGCTCAAAGCAACTATCTTCCTCTTTTTTTAAAGGCTCCTTCATTTAATGAAACGGGAAAATTCCTTGGTACGTCAGTTTAATTATCTAATCATCACTAAAAAGCACAAATTTTTTCAAAGAAAAAATAAAGACCCTTTTGAGCCAAAGGCCCCTAGAGCCGGGGCTTATCCCGGTTTCTGGAGCGTTTAAACGAACTGATGTTTTTCACCCACCCCCCTTTCCCGGAGCTAGTCCGTCGCCAATACTTCCCCAGCCCGAGCTGTTTCCCACTTTTACACCTGGGGGGAGTGAGGGAAAAAAAGGGGTAAAGGTTTTTTTCCCAAGGACACAACACCGACCGAGCGGGGGTCGAACCCGCGACCTCTGGGTCACCTTGAAAAAAAACCCCAAACCCTCGAAACCCCGGAAAAAAACAAAAACAAATCCCTCCAAAATGTAAAATACAAAAATTTTTTGAAAAAATAAACTTTTAAAAAACAACCCAACTGGAGAAACGGGGGGGCGGGGTACTGGCGGGGCACTCGGTTTTTTTTCCCCCCCAAATTTAAAACGTCGAGCGTGGGGTTCCATTTTGGGTTGGGGGAAAACCCTTTTTCGCGCCCTTGGGTTCATTAAAAGTTTTCCCCTTTTACCCCGCTTAAAAAGGGGACCTGCCCCTTTAGGGGCAGGGGAAAGGGAAAGCACGAGGGAAGGGAAATTGGGGGCCGCCCTCAAAATGCTGGCCCCCAAAAAAGTCTCTGACCCTTTGCTCCCCTACGACCTTATGGGTTAAGGGGCCCTTTTTTTCCCTTTTTCCTTTAACTGGGGGGAGAGAGAGAGAAGAGAGAGAGAAAAAGAGAGGGGGAGAGAGAAAAGAAGAGAGCGTACTGCGTACAGACTTAAAAAAAGCGCTGTACTACCCCCCAAAAATTTTGATACGTTTGTAACCCTCATAAATTTCATGAGTCACAATGGCTTTAAAACCAAAGGGTTTTTATTTAACTACATCCTCAAATACGAACATCTTTATTTAAAAAAATAAGGGAAACCGTACCAGATAGTTTTATTTGAAACTCCTTCCCCCCCAGGGAAACCATTCCCCCCCAGGTCTGGGGGATGCCTTGGGTTCCCAACCCCAAACCCAATTTTTGTCGCATCGGGGGTCAGAGCCATACAGGGTTTTCTGGGGTAAATTTTGATTCAGTATTTACTACTGGTCCCCCCAATCCCAAATTCCCGCCTTTTGGGAAAAATGATGATGGCATGTACCTGTTACAAAATTTTTTTTTTCCCCATTCACTACCCCCGCACTTTTTTTTCACCTCCAGCTGTCTGTAAACAGCACCCTACATCACGCAGGGAAGGTGAGAGTTTTTTTCCCCCAAAGGGTCTTTTTAAATTTTCCCAAAAGGGGAAACATCTTTCTGTCTGTCTGTGTGTTTTTTCCAAATTTTGAGTCACAAGCAATAGGTCTATTTTCCTCTCGGATCAAGGTCCCCTGTCTGGGTTCTGAATCATGGGTTTTTCATAAACCAAAATACCAAATAGATGTGGGTTGGGTTTCCCAAAACCGAAATTATTTGGGGGTTGCCAAATAACCCAGGATTTAAAGACTTACTTTTCAAAAAAAACCCAGGCACATAATAACAAAAATAATACTAATGATACTACTAATAAAATACATAAAATTTTTATAAACCCCCTAAATCTTTCAACAAAACAAATCAAACGCTTTTTCATTTTCATCCTTCTTTTTCAAAAAAACCCGGGGAACCCCTTACAAATTTAAAAAATTTTTTTTTTTTTCCCTGTTTTAAAAAGTAACACCCCAAACCAAAGGGACCACACTCACGCACACCCCGAACACACATAAAGGTTTTCACTAAAGGTTTACACCCGGGAGGGGGAAGGGTTTTTGGGTTTTTGGGGTGCCCGGGAAAATAAAAATAGATGGAACAAGAGGGGAGAAAACTTAATTTTAAAAAAGAAGGGTCTTGAGGGCCGGGTTAAAAAAATTCATAAGTAGGCTTTTGGCGAAGGGAGGCATTCCCAAACCAAAAGGCCGAAACAGAGAAAAGAGCGCGGGGGCCAAAGGTGGGCAGGGTTTAAAACAGATATTCTTTAAACCCCAAGGGATCTGCACAGACGGGGGGGAAAAAGAGAAGGAGTGGCAGGTGAAGACATTTAAAGGTA
>CM054151.1:6784469-6826969 GCA_028751875.1 Rapana venosa | reverse complement strand
CAATATTTCGGCTTTCGCTTCCTCAGGGATGGGGGGGGGGGGGGGGGGGGGGGGGGTTATTATGACGTGATGGAATGACGTCAATCTCAATTTTACATCATTGTGAAATTTTTCGTATGACATTTTAAATTGAACACCATACTGAGACCATGTGAGAGAGAGAGAGAGAGAGGAGAGAGAGATAGGGGGGGGGGGGGGGGGGGGGGATTTTACCTGGGACAATTATGGTCATATAGTTTATGTTGACACACACACACACATACACACACACACAACACACACACTTGCGCACCCACGCATACACGCACGCATGCACACATATACACGCATATGCACATACACACACACATACACATCCTTTCAGAAGACTATAAGCGAAGTCCCGTGTGGGAGCACACGCAGAACATCCGGCCCACATGCCAAAACCCGTTCCACTTTTCGGAAGAGTAGGCAATTGTGCGCCAGTGCAAATGAATTAAACGAGTGCCTATTCCCTATTCCATCATCCTCGAAGCAAAGGAATAACTAAATAGTAATTAAACAATAAACACATGCGCGCGCGCACACACATACACACACACACTCACACATACACACACACACAAGTCAAGTTAGGTATTTTTGGGGGATTGTTCAAAGCAAGTTGCCAGCAAGTGGTCAGGATGGCAAGCTCAACTGTCACGTGTGTTGAGGCCTTCAGGGGCGTCAGTCTGCAACTTGTGTCTCCAGAAACGTTCTCGGCGGAGTCTGGCCTCGTGGGTCTGCCCGTTCACCTGTTCAATCACCTGGCACTTCACGTTGCTGAGAGAGTGTCCCGCTATATATATATATATATATATATATATATATATATATATATATATATATATATAATAATAGATATTTGTTTGTGTCAAATAAGTCTATACGACTTAAATGGCAATAAAATATTCTAAATCTGAATCTGAATCTGAATCTCACACACACACACACACACACACACACACACACACACACACATATAATATATATATATATATATATATATATATATATATATATATATATATATATACATGTTCATTTGTTTGTTTGTGTCAAATAAGTCTATACGACTTAAATGGCAATAAAATATTATAAATCTAAATCTGAATCAACACACACACACACACACAACACACACACACACACACATACGCACCCGCGCGTGTGCGCCCACACACACACACACACACACACACACACACACACGCACGCACGCATGCACACACGCACGCAGCACACACGCACGTACGCACGCACGCAGCACACACGCACGTACGCACGCATGTACGCACACACACACACACACACATCACATTTTCAACTGATCGAATTCAGCGACAAAATGCCATACTTAGGCATGATGTCTTTTTTCTTTAACGTCAGTGTAGATAGTTTTACAAACCTATTTGGTTTGAAGGTTGTATCTGTTATATCTTTTTTTTTGTAGTAGCTGTTGTTGCTGTTGATTCTGATGTTGTTGCCGTTGTTTTTTCGCCCACAGTAACCACGTTGTTAACAAAAACAAAACGGTAAACTTTACAATAGTTGACGGCTGAGGAAGTAGTATTTGACTTGGAACAGACATGTTCTTTGATGTCAAAATGAAAGTAAACGTCACAAATCACATCCATATATTACAGAATGTACCCGACAAAACGAAACGAAAGAACGCAAACATATAAATCAACTGCGCCATTTTTATTAAATATTAAATTTTGTTTGTGCAACCGATTTGCTTTCTAATTATATCTGTCTCTGGTTCTTGCTCTGTTGCCTGCTCATTTGTCGCGGTGTCTGCTTGTCTGTCTGTCTAACATTTTATTTTTCTGTTTGTTTGTCTGTCGCTCTGTCGGTCTGCCTGAATGGATGGATGGATGGATGGATGTAGGTATGTAGGTAGATAGGTAGGTAGGTAGGTATGTGTCTATGTATGTGTTGTCGTCATGTTGTTGTTGGTCATTCGCCAGCTAAACACCCTAAGGGTCCACCTGAACGTGCACTCACCTGGGAATGACCGTGAGATGGTAAGTACACTGCGGCTGATTAGTTTCCATACATAGCTGTTATGATAAAGGACGTCGCCATAGTAGCCAAGCAGCCATCCCTGGCTTCTTGGGACTGTTGTCCACACAGAGTAAGTCATTGATTTGTAGCTGCGTGGAACTTACATAACACCCCCCACCCACCTCATTCCTGCCCAGCAGAAGCAAAGTGTCCAGGCCTACATTAACGTGCTGTCAGCTTCACCGTAGTGTTCTGCTGACATTGCTTTCATCAATGACAAACACTTGGCCGGACAATCTGCACTCTCCTGTCGAGGACAACAAATCTGAAGTTGGAGTATGGCGTGTGAAATGGCGAGTAACTTGAAACTATCAGTACACAAACTTCTTAACCTGTATGTCTGACTGTGAGTCCTAGCTAGTGATGAGGGAGGTAGAGTACATGCCCCCCTCCCACATCCCGTTAAAAAGCTGGGGAATTTGCAAGAAAAAACACAACAACAACAGCAGGAGCAGCAGCATAAACAACAAAACGTTTGTATATATTAAATATATTACACGGGTAAGCAATGGGCATAATGTGCCCCGTTCATCCTTACTCAATGCTTAGCTTCTTTCTCTCCATCCCGGCCCTTCACACACACACACACACACACACACACCACACACACACACACACACACACACACACACACACACACACACACACACACACACACGCACGCACGCACGCACGCACGCACATACACACACACACACACACACACACACACACACACATTCTGACACAGACAGGCATTCAGAATATCAGTTACCTGTATGCAGACCGATCCGCATCTGCAAATGACCATCCACGTGAGCTGGCTTGACCACTTGCTTTACTGCTGATAAGAGGTCAATGGACATGGTGGCTATCTCCTCAGCATGCTGAAAAAATGGTCAGTTACCCGGTCAATCATTGCTGTTATCGAGCAAACCTCAATCCATATTTTATTTATAGGATAATGGAATAATCACTTGAGTGCTTTTTTTTACATCCTGTTCCGGTATGCAGTTTCGTAAATTTTGTCATCCGTTCCTACTGACACGCTATGGCCTTCTCTTCTGAAAGGCGGAGCATAATTTAACGTGTGCGCAAGATGTTCTGCATGCATTTTCACAGGGGACCTCCGTTCACAGTCTCATCTGAAGAACTTTCGGAGGAGTGGAGTGGAGAAAACTCCCCTTGAATGGGCGTTTTTGGTGGTGGCTCGAACCTGGACTCGAACTCGGGCCGCGAGCAGTCAGCCCGTAAGTGGACCAAGTAGTTCATCAGCCAACCAAGCGGTCACTCCGCTAGCTGGCTAGTTAGTAAGATAGCCAGTCATTTAGCATGCGAGCCAGCCATCCCAACAATCAGTCAGTCAGCTAGTAAGCAGCAAGTTTGTTAAGTTCATCATCGCAAAGTTAGCCAGAAAGCCAGACAAACCGTTAGCCAAACAACCAGCCAGCCAGCCAACCTGACAGCCAACCTGTCATCCAATCAGCTAGTCAGCTAACCAGCCAACCAATGAATCAGTCGATCCCGTCCAAGCAGCCGATCAACACTAAAGTTATATTGTGCCTATAGCTAACCTTGTCCACGACTTGTACTGAACAATTGTGTCGTGTTAATAATGGCCTGTTCTCTTTGTCTTTGAAAACATGTTGCGTACTTTACCTCTGGAAAAAAAATCATTTTCTGTCCTGTACTCAAAAATAACAATCCAATGTCTCTAAATAATTACCAGCCTCTTGCTCTCACTCCTATAGTGATGAAATGCTTCGAATGTTTAATTCTGAAATGTACTCTTCTCTACATTTCTTTATACTTATACCTTTTTCAATTCGCCTACAAAGCCAACAGAAGCACAAACGATGCCACACTCACCTTGCTACACAATGCCTACTCCCACTTATAAATATCTGGTTCATTTGTTTGCATACTTGTCACCACCGACTTTTCTGCTTTCAACACCATTCAGCCCCGTATCTTAGTTCTCAGAATCTTTCACTGAATGTCTTTCCTCACCTCATTCCTTGGGTCATGAGCTTTTTGACAAATTGAGCATAGTTCGTCAGGTTTCAAAGGGGAATATCTACAGAAAAGTCCAATTCTAGTGGTTCTCCTTAAGGCACTGTTCTTTCCCTTATCCTCATCACTCTTTTATACCAACGACTGTACTGACTCTAATATGTTACCATTGATCAAATATTCTGATTAATCTGCTCTTAAAGATCTATCAAACTCACATTTTACACAGTCTAAACAAATCGAGAAGGTTTTCCTCCTGGTATAAAAAGAACTCTATGCACTTAGATGTCAAGAAGACCAAAGAAATGTTAATTGATTTTCGCCTGTTTTGGGTCTTAAAAGTAGAATATGAATATAATGTACAGTAGGTCTCATCTCATCTCTCATCTGCTCCTATAACCCCCTCCAGGGTCGTAGGGGCACTGCAGTGATGAACGTTGCATCACTTGGCTCCATTTGCAGCGGTTGTGGGCAAGTGCTTGGGCCGTGGAGAAGCTCTTCCCGGTCCATTCAGTGATGTTGTCTGCCCGTTTCTTCAGCCTGCCTCACCTTCTCTTCCCCTGCACTGTTCCTTGCAGTATGGTCTTGGAGGGCCCAACTGATCTTGTCACATGTCCATCTGAGATTCCTTGTCTTGACTGTGGTCAGCAGGTCTTCGTTGTGTTTTACTTGTTGGGTGATGGTTTGTCGGACTTCTTCGTTGGTGATGTGGTCCATGTATGAAATGCCAAAGAGTCTTCTGAGGCATTTCATCTCCAAAGCCTGGATCCTTCTTTGTAGATCTGCATTCAATGTCCAGGATTTGCATGCGTACAGATATGTGGAGATGACCAATGCATGCAGTAGCTTGACCTTGGTCCTGAGAGAGATGTTTTGGTCTTTCCAGATGGTCTTGAGCTTCGCCATTGCTGCTACTGTTTGTGCAGCTATTGCGAGGATTTCGGTCTTTGAACCTTCTTCAGTAATAATAGCTCCAAGGTACTTGAAGTGATCTACAACCTAAAGTTCTTTTCCACTGGCTGTGATCTTGGTAATGATTGGCTGTGTACTGTTTGTCATGAGTTTTGTCTTCTCGGCACTGATCTCCATGCCGTATCTGGTTGATGTTTCATTCAGGTGGTACACTAGGTTGGCTAGTTCTGTTCGTTTCCTGCCAGTCCGTCAATGTCATCCGCAAACCTGAGGTTGGTGATTGTCCGCCCTCCAATACTGACTGTGCCAGTGTGATCGTCTAAGGCATCAGTCATTATGCGCTCAAGGAAGACATCGAACAGTGTAGGAGATAGGAGACAGTCTTGACGGACTCCCACTGAGGTATGGAACCATTCTCCAACTGTGCTTTGGACAAGCACTGTACTGGTGGCTTTTGCGTATTGCTCTTTGATGGTCTGGATGATCTTTTGTCACATGTTGTACTTCTTCATTGTGGCCCGTAATGTATCATGCCATACACGGTCGAACTTTTTTTTGAAGTCTATGAAGACGTGGTACAATTTTCTATTGGTGCTGACTGTATTTCTCCCGCAGAACTCGCAGATTTTTTGATATTTATTTTTATTTATTCTTTTATTTCGAGGATAATGGAATAAGCACTCATGTGTTTTTTCATTCAGTCCCCGTGTACGCAGTTTTGTAAATTTGGTCATCCGTTCACACCGGCACACAATGACCTAATCTTCCGAAAAGCGGAACGGTTTTTAACGTGTGCGCAAGATGTTCTGCGTGCGTTCGCACACGGGATCTCGGTTAATAGACTTTTGGGGAGAGTGGAGTCGGCACTCATGTTAACTCCAGAGGAAACATCCTCTAGAACGAGAATCGAACCCTAGTCAGCAGATCACGAATACATCGCTGTAAACACCAGGCTATCCCGTCCCCTTTATGTACAGTAATTGATGATAAACTTAAATTTGCTCCCAATACAGATCCCATAAATAGAAAATACAACTCTCGTGTCTTCTTTCTTTAAAAACTTTGCACTCTTCAGGTGAATCTTGAAGTTTTACAGAATTTCTATCGATGCTTTATTGAATCTCTTGTTCCTTTCCTTTAATAGGCTGGTATAAGGGCCTGGATGTTTAAAAAATATTGAACAAAACTGTAAGACATGGAAGTAAAGTTGTAGGTTGTGCGCAAATGAAACTGGATGACTTGTATGAATGCTGAGCGAGAGATAGAGCTAAGGAACTGGTGAGTGATGGTACCCATGTGTTGGCTGTATAGTTTGAACTCCTTTCATCTCAAACGTGATAGATCCTAAATTCAAAACTCTGCGAAGTAAAAACAGTTTTATTTTCACATCAACAATAATGAATCTGCATTGACCAAACAAGAGAGAGAGAGATAGAGATAGAGAGAGAGAGAGAGAGAGAGAGAGAGAGAGAGAGAGAGAGAGAGAGCAGTTTCAAGAAAACCTATATGCATGTTTGTGACACAGAGAGAGGAGGGGGGGGGGGGGGGGGTAGGGAAAGTTGCATGCGTGTAAATGATTTGAGTGCAAGCGCTTCGAATTGTTTGTTTTACAAGATTCAGTGCTATATATAAATTCCATATATTATTATTATCATTAAAGGAAGAGAGAGAGAGAGAGAGAGAGAGAGAGAGAGAGAGAGAGAGAGAGAGAGAGAGAGAGAGAGAGAGAGAGACAGACAGACAGACAGACAGACAGACAGAGAGAGACAGAGACAGAGAGACAGAGAGATAGTTCAACAAAAATGAGAGAGAGAGCAGTGTATGTGATTTTGTTGAAACTGTTAATCATTGTTGGTTGCATGTGTAGGAGTGGGTCGAATGCAAGCGTTTTGATTTGTTTTACAAGATATAGCGTTATGTAAATTCAGTTTATTATTACTATTATTATCATTATCATTACTATTATTATTACTATTATTAATTATTCAGTAAAAGCTCTTTTTTTAAACTTAACGCATGTGTCTTTAAAGAAAAACTATATATGCATGTTTGAGAGAGAGAGAGAGAGAGCTCTGAACTCTGAAATGTGTTCATGGCATTTCGGCCTTAGGCCACAATGTAATACAGGAACATGTTGATAATTTTCAAACAGCACACACACACACACACACACACACACACACACACACACACACACACACTCCACAGAGAGAGAGAGAGAGAGAGAGAGAGAGAGAGAGAGAGAGAGAGAGAGAGAGAGAGAGAGAGAGAAGAGAGATGGAGAGGAGAGAGAGAGAGAGAGAGAGAGAGAGAGAGAGAGAGAGAGAGAGAGAGCTGAGCAGGACTAGGTGTTTGGGATGCTTGAAGCAAAATACACAAGCTTTTCTTGAACTGAGTGTAGTGATTTGAATGAAATGTAATGCATTATGATAATTGATACTACTCTTATTGTGTGGCATACTATTATTATGTGTACATAGAATGCGTGCAGTCCGGCTTTGTATGTCCCTGCGTGCTCGCGCACGTGTGTGTGTGTGTGTGTGTGTGTGTGTGTGTGTGTGTGTGTGTGTGTGTGTGTGTGTGTTGTGTGTGTGTGTGTGTGTGTGTGCGCCTGCGCACGCATGTTTGTGTATTTGTTAGGATTGAATTATACCATCCCCCATGATATCTTTTTCTGTTTTTTTTATCTACCTCTGCCATATGACCCATCATGTTTTTGTTGTTGTTACTGCTGCTGCTGCTGTTGTTGTTGTTTTTAGATGGCGGGAGTATTCGTGTTCGTGTTTTCGTAAAAATAGGCGTGTAATTCAGTTACTGAGTGTAAAGCTTTTAGTATAATATAGAGCATCATAATAATTGATATTGCTCTTAGTGTATAACATGTTATCATCATGTGTGTATAGGCATGTGTGTGTACTGTATGTGCTCATGCGTTCGTGCCTGTGTGATATGTGTTCGTGCATGCCTCGCGTGCGCGCGTGTGTGTGGGTGTGAATGGATTGTATGTTTATATGCTTACACTCTCAGGCTTATTGAGACAAGAAAGAGAGGGTATGGGCATGGTACACATGTCACAGATACATCATGATGATTGCCTACGTGCGAGCATGTATGCCTACAAAGTTACGTTCATTTGTGAGCGCGACGTAGACGTAAGCTGAGCACTGACTGGTCAAAGCTGGAGGTAGTAGATACACTTGTTGTGGCATCAGTGCTAATGACCACACTACAGTACCAACGTTACCAAACCTTCGCCGACATCTGCTGCTGCTGCTGCTGCTGCTGCTGCTGCTGGCTTGGGGAACTCCCCTGGCAATTGGTCACCGCTTCCAACACTAACAAACGTCATTAGTGACATGGCTAGCTTCAGTCTGACCAGCAGATGTTCGATAAACTATCCATGATGTGACTTCTGCCTGATTCTGGAGAACAACAAAGAGATCTCAAGTCGTACTGCAATCAGCAGCTTGTGCGCAAAGCGACTGCCATCTTGGCTGATCCTTCCCATGCTATGTCTTCGGAATTTCAGTTGTTGCCTTCAGGACGCCGTTTTCGGTGCTCCAACAGTAAAACAAATAGAAAAAGAAATTCTTTTGTTCCAGTAGTCATTCGAATTCTAAATTCAAAACAGCACAGACCAAACAGTTTTACATACTCTGAAATACCTCCCTGATTGTTAAGTGGGTGTGGGTGTGTCGTCATGAAAATAAGTACTCCTGTATCTTACTTTTGGCTTAAATGATTTTTAAATTGTGTGTGTGTAAGTTTATGTCTTTACTAGTAAATGGTCATTATGGTGCGCGCGCGAGTGTGTGTATGTGTGTGTTTACTAGTCAATAGTTTTTATAAAATTGTGTTCGTATATTGGTGCGTGTGTATGGATGTGCACATGTGTGCGCGCGTGTGTGAGCGCGCGCGTGCGTGTACGCGTAAATAATAAGTTCATATGTCTTTTCAATCAATGTTGTTGGGTTTTTTGGTTTTGTTTTGGGTTTTTTTACAAAAATGTATTCCTACATTGGCGTGTGTGGGCATGTGGGTGTGTGCGTGAATATGCCGTGCGTGTGTGTGCGCGCGCCTGGGTTTGTGTGTGGGTGATATATATATATATATATATATATATATATATATATATATATATATATATATATATATATATATATATATATTATTTTTTTTTTTTTTTTTTTATTATTTTTTTTTAAGCTATCTTGGAATGTACAAAACAATTTGAAATGTATTTTTCTTGTCTTTTGAGATAATTATACGTATCAATGTGCCTGTCAGTACTGTAATTGCCCTTCATGGTATGATTAAAGTGTTTTTGACTTGATTGAATTGACTTGACTCTTGATTTGCGATGTGTACACAATGAATTTACCATTTTACATTAATTTGTTGTTCTGTCTTTCTTTTCTGTGTTTCTTTTTTCCTTTCTTTCCTATTATTCTTTTTCTTCTGTTTCATTTTGCCTTCTTTCTTTCTTTCTTGCTTTCTTTCTTTCTTTTGTATTGTCTGTCTGAATGTCTCTGTCTTTTTTTTATTCCTTCTTTTTTCTTTCTGTCTTTTTTCATTGTTTTACTATTTATTTGTTACTCTTCTTGTCACCTACATATCGATTTAATGTCTTCTTTGGCTTACTCTCTTTATTTGTTTCTTTCTATTTCATACTTTTCCTTTTTTAGAAGTGGCTTAGAAAGAAAAAAAGTCATATCCAAAATACGAAATTATGCACTGTGTAATGTTTTATCCGTTTACTTGTCTAAAAAAAAGAAATCAGTCGAAAGATTATTTATTTGCTATGTTAAAAAGTACATGTTTATTATTTGTTTTGTTTGCTTTTTTTTACAATTATGCACGTTCTGATTGCCTGTGGTGTGCGTGTTAATATCTAAATACATAATGCATTCACTGTGACTTGCACGTGTGTTTGTGTGTGTGTGTGTGTGTGTGTGTGTGTGTGTGTGTGTGTGTGTGTGTGTGTGTGTGTGTGTGTGTGTGCTAATATCTAAATACATAATGCATTCACTGTGACTTGCACGTGTGTTTGTGTGTGTGTGTTTTTCGATTGATGTCTTTTCACAATAAGTGACATTAGAATGGTGCGTGTGTGTATTTGTGTGTATGTGTGCATGTGTGTGTGTGTTTGTCAGGTTAACCTTGTATATTCACTGGAGGTAAAAGTCACTGATTTGAGGGAAGTAAGAGTGGTCTGAAAGCTGACAATTGTCTGACTTTTCTGCAATGTGGTTTTCACTTCATTTCTTCAGTTCAGATAGATTTCCCTGTCAATCAAATATGCACAGATAATTACGAGCGCACATTAAATACTATGCACATGCACACACACAATGCACGCACGCACGTGCGCGCACACCCCCCCCCCCCCCCCATACACACATATGCGTGCGCGAGCTCGTCCGCCAGGAACATCAACAACAATACCGAATCTCATGACAAAAATAACGACAACAACCACAGAACATCATTAGCAGTAAGTAACATGAATAGAAACATTATTAAAAATACAAAGTTAGCGGCGACAACAGCAACAAAAGAAACAATAATCCTCTCCTCCTCTTCCTCTTCTCCCCCTTCACACATCTCCCTCTTCTTCCCCTTCCTATTTTCCTCCGCCTCCCCCTTATCATCATCATCATTGCGATTTTCATCTCCAACATAGTCATCATCACCACCACCAACATCGTCATCAACAACAACTACGACGACGATGTAAAAAACCAGCAACAACGGCAACAGCTATTTCTGACAAGAACAACAACCATCAATGACAATCAACACAAATACAATAACAACATAACATATCAGGCACCAAAATCATGTTTCATTACAGCCTTACTGCCACAATGAACACCCCAACCATCTCTCTTATGCCCCCTCCTCCTCCACCACACACACCACACACACACACACACACACACACACACACACACACACACACACACACACACAACACACACACACACAGTGGAGAGTGAGAGTGAGAGTGAGAGAGAGAGAGAGAGAGAGAGAGAGAGAGAGGAGAGAGAAGAGAGAGAGAGAGAGAGAGAGAGAGAGAGAGACGCAAACACGCGCGCGCGGCTTGATAAGAAAAAGCAAATACTCTGTACAATCTGGAAATGAAAATTTAACTTTTTACTTCACACACACATGCACACATACACACACATACACACACATACATACACATACATGCATACACATACATACACATACACACAAACATACACACACACATATAATACATACATACATACACATGTACCTTTCTACATGACGAAAATAAAATTCTAAGCAGATGATAGATAGATAGATAGATATATATATATATATATATATATATATATATATATATATATATATATATATATATATATGTGTGTGTGTGTGTGTGTGTGTGTGTGTGTGTGTGTGTGTGTGTGTGTGTGTGTGTGTGTGTGTGTGTGTGTGTGGTGTGTGTGTGTGTGTGTGTGTGTGGTTGAAGAAGAAGAAAAGAAAGAGAGAGTGAGGGGGTGAGAGAGAAATCGGTGACGTAATGACAGATTTTGTCCAAGAAATGCAGTTAGGAAAGGAAGGAATGGCAGGAGTGGAGCTGTCATGACAGGCCTCTTCATCATCTCTTTCTCCTTCACTGGCTTCCAATCACCAAAGAAACCCCACACAATTCATAGGAAATTCAGCAGAGTTTTTTTATGAGTTATTATTAACTGAATGTTCTTGGCCCACCCAGTTGAGTTTACTTTCTACTATGACAACAACAACCCTAACTACAACAGTTTCAAGAACAACAGCTCCAACAAGAACAACAACAGCAAACATAGCAACCATCGTGTACGAATCACCAAAACAAAGAGACCTCGCGTCCTTAATAGCCTTACTGTCATGACAACTAATCATCACCTCTGTTTCCTTGCCCCTTTCCTACTTTACAAAAAAAGGATAGAAACAATCTATATTGGCAACCTAATGACAGACTGTGTCCAAGAAATGTCAGTTCAGAACCCATCCTTTGGAAAGGAAGGGCAGGAATGAAGCAGTCATTACAGACCTCTTCGTCGTCCCCTTCTCCTTCACTGGCTTCCAATCACCCAAAAAAAGAAAGAAAGAATGAAATATAGGAAATTATGCAGACATTTTTTTTGTTAAAGAATTAGTAGTCAGTAGAATGTTTCGGGTTCATCGAGTTAATGCGCTCTTCGTTAAAGAGAAAGCAAATCGTGTTTTGGGGATGGGTGGGTGAGTGGGGGTTGTGATGGGGTAGGGGGGAATGTGTCTTTGTATGTTATTTAAAATTATATCCTTTTTTATCTATCTCATTTAAATTCTTTTATTTGAAGATATTGATAAACATTTGTTTGCTTTTCTTCATCTAGTCCCCGTGTGCATGTGGTTTTGTAGATTTTGTCATCTGTTCCGACCGGTAAAATTTTCTTCGAAAAGCGGGACAGCTTTTAATGTATGTGCAAGATGTTCTGCGTGCGTTCGTTTATAGTCTCATCCGGAGAACTTTTGGGGAAGTCTAGTCAATAGAAAACAATCCTCTTAAACTGGTGCCCGGTGTGTTTCGCTTGTCGTGTGTGTGTGTGTTTGTGTGTGTGTGATTGTGTGTGTGTGAGTGTGTGTGGTGTGTGTTTGTGTGTGAGTGCACGCTGCATGTTCGATTCATTTTACGTTCTTCACAAATTGTGGATATTAGACAGACACGTCATTGTGGATGGGTTTTGTAAGCGTGCGTTGGTGAGCATGTATACGTCTGTTCATTCACACCTGTATGAGTATATGTGAGAGTAAAAACGAGAGAGAGTGGAGAGAGAGTGGAGAGAGAGTGGAGAGAGAGTGGAGAGAGAGTGAGTGTCTGTGTGTGCACGTGCACACAGAAAGCAGCACTGACCTTATTGCCGTATAGGCACTGACCTTATTGCCGTATAGGCACTGACCTTATTGCCGTATAGGCACTGACCTTATTGCCGTATAGCCACTGACCTTATTGCCGTATAGGCACTGACCTTATTGCCGTATAGGCACTGACCTTATTGCCGTATAGGCACTGACCTTATTGCCCGATAGGCACTGACCTTATTGCCAGTTATTGGCACTGACTTATGGCCGTTATTAGCCACTGACCTTATTAGCCGTATAGCAGCGCATGACCTAATTGCGTTAGCCACTGAACCTTATTGCCGTATAGCCACTGACCTTATTGCCGTATAGGCACTGACCTTATTGCCGTATAGGCACTGACCTTATTGCCGTATAGGCACTGACCTTATTGCCGTATAGGCACTGACCTTATTGCCGTATAGGCACTGACCTTATTGCCGTATACGCACTGACCTTATTGCGTATAGCCCACTGCCTATTGCGTATAGCCACATGCCCTTATTGCGTTTTGGCACTGAATGAACATTATTGCCGTATAGGCACTGACCTTATTGCCGTACAGGCACTGACCTTATTGCCGTACAGGCACTGACCTTATTGCCGTATAGGCACTGACCTTATTGCCGTATAGGCACTGACCTTATTGCCGTATAGGCACTGACCTTATTGCCGTATAGGCACTGACCTATTGCCGTATAGGCCACTCACTGACCTTATTGCGTATAGGGCACGGACTTATCTGCCGTATAGGCACTGTCCTTAATTACTGTATAGGCAACTGACCTTATTTTACTGTATTGGCACTGACCTTATTGCCCGGTATAGCACTGACCTTATTATCTGTATTGGCCACTATCCTTATTGCCGTATAAGGCATGACCTTATTTGCGTCTAGGCACTGACATTATGCCGTATAGGCCACTGACCTTATTGCCGGTATAGGCACTGACCTTATTGCCGTATAGGCACTGACCTTATTACTGTATTGGCACTGACCTTATTGCCGTATAGCCACTGACCTTATTGCCGTATAGGCACTGACCTTATTGCCGTATAGGCACTGACCTTATTGCCGTATAGGCACTGACCTTATTGCCGTATAGGCACTGACCTTATTGCCGTATAGCCACTGACCTTATTGCCGTATAGCCACTGACCTTATTGCCGTATAGGCACTGACCTTATTGCCGTATAGCACTGACCTTATTGCCGTATAGGCACGGCCTTATTGCTGTATAGCCACTGACCTTATTACTGTATTGGCACTGACCTTATTGTCGTATAGGCACTGACCTTATTGCCTTATAAGCACTGACCTTATTGCCGTATAGGCACTGACCTTATTGCCGTATAGGCACTGACCTTTGCCGTATAGGCACTGACCTTATTGCTGTATAGGCACTGACCTTATTGCCGTATAGGCACTGACCTTATTGCCGTATAGGCACTGACCTTATTGCCGTATAGCCACTGAACCTTATTTTCTGTATTGGCAACTGACTTATTGCGTATAGGCCACTGACCTTATATTACAGTATTGGCACTGACCTTATTGCCGTATAGGCACTGACCTTATTATGTAATTGTCTCTGACCTTATTGCGTATAGTACTGACCTTATTGCCCGTATAGGCACTGACCTTTATTGCAGCTAGAGCACTGACCTTCATTGCCGTATAGGCACTGACTCTTTATTGCCGATATAGGCACTGACATTATTACCCGTACGTAGGCACTGACCTTATTGACGATATAGGCACTGACCTTATTGCGTTATAGGCACTGACCTTATTGCCGTATAGGCACTTGACTTATTTGCGTATAGGCACTGACTTATAGCCGTATAGGCACTGACATTATAGCCGTGTAGGCAAGACCTTATTTCCGTATCAGGCATGACCTTATTGCCGTGATAGGCATGCCTTATTGCGTATAGACAACTGAACTTGTTTAGCCGTATAAGCCACTGACCTTATTGCCGTATAGGCACTGACCTTATTGCCGTATAGGCACTGACCTTATTGCCGTATAGCCACTGACCTTATTACTGTATTGGCACTGACCTTATTGTCGTATAGGCACTGACCTTATTGCCTTATAAGCACTGACCTTATTGCCGTATAGGCACTGACCTTATTGCCGTATAGGCACTGACCTTATTGCCGTATAGGCACTGACCTTATTGCCGTATAGGCACTGACCTTATTGCCGTATAGGCTCTGACCTTATTGCCTTATAAGCACTGACCTTATTGCCTTATAAGCACTGACCGTATTGCCTTATAATGACTGACCTTATTGGCCGTTATAGGCACTGCCTTATTTGCCGTATAGGCACTGACCTTATTGCCGTTTATAGGCACTGACTTATTGCCTTATAGGCACTGGACCTTATTGCCGTATAGGCCACTGACCTTATTGCGATAGGCACTGACTTATTGCCGTTATAGGCACTGGACCTTAATGCCGTTATAGGCATACTGACCTTATTACCATATAGGCGGAGGGACACTGACCATTTTACCGTAATAGGCACTGACCTTATTGCCGTATTATGCACTGACCTTATTACCGTATATAGGCACTGCCTTATTGCCGTATAGGCACTGACCTTATTGCCGTATAGGCACTGACCTTATTGCCGTATAGGCACTGACCTTATTGCCTTATAGGCACTGACCTTATTGCCGTATAGGCACTGACCTTATTAACGTATAGGCACTGATTTTATTGCCGTATAGGCACTGACCTTATTGCCGTATAGGCACTGACCTTATTGCCGTATAGGCACTGACCTTATTGCCGTATAGGCACTGACCTTATTACCGTATAGGCACTGACCTTATTGCCGTATAGGCACTGACCTTATTGCCGTATAGGCACTGACCTTATTACCGTATAGGCACTGACCTTATTGCCGTATAGGCACTGACCTTATTGCCGTATAGGCACTGACCTTATTGCCGTATAGGCACTGACCTTATTACCGTATAGGCACTGACCTTATTGCCGTATAGGCACTGACCTTATTGGCCGTGTAGGCATGACCTTATTGCGTATTGGACTGACCTTATGGCCGTATAGGCATGACCTTATTACGTATAGGCACTGACCTTATTGCAGTTATAGGCACTGACCTTAATTGCCGTTTAGGCACTGACCTTATTGCCGTATAGGCACTGACCTTATTGCCGTATAGGCACTGACCTTATTACCGTATAGGCACTGACCTTATTGCCGTATAGGCACTGACCTTATTGCCGTATAGGCACTGACCTTATTGCCGTATAGGCACTGACCTTATTACCGTATAGGCACTGACCTTATTGCCGTTATAAAAAAAAGGCACTGCCCTATTGCCGTTACGGTTGGGGTACCCCATGGCCAACCATGTAGGCATCGCCAATGGTTTCAACCTTGTACACATCGTAGGTGTCAATCCTGGAGTCAAAGGTGGAGTACACGTTGTTCAACAGATCCACCACCTGACACATACAGCAGAGGTCCATCATACACCACAGTATAATAACAGCATGACAATTAAATCCAATCGAGAGAGCACGCAAATATCCTGCTTAGTATTAAGGTAAAAATTCATAAATCCTATCACACACTATTTTATACACATATATCTGAAAACCTAAACGGAGCGTATAGTAGTTGATATAGGTTATAGAGGGTATTTAGTTGCATCAAAAGATATTGGATGACGCAGAGTACGACTTCATTAGGGTATGCAGTGGTAAATATTTATTTATTTGTTTATTTATTTATTTATTTATTTATTCTTTTTTATCGAGGATAATGGAATAAGCACTTATGTGCTTTTTTCCATCCAGTCCCCGCGTGTATGCGGTTTTGTAAATTTTGTCATCCGTTCCCACCGGCACACAATAGCCTACTCTTACGAAAAGCGGAACAGGATTTAACGTGTGCGCAAGATGTTATGCATGAGTTCCCGCACGAGGCCTCGTGTTTATAGTCTCATCCGAAAGACAGTCATACAGTAATACAGGGGACATTCATACGAATTATAAAATGTTTGAAAACAAAATTTTGTGTTGAAAAATATCTACCCTTGTTGCCATAAACTAATTATGTTTATTTGCACAGTTGTAGACAACTTACAGCAGTTTGCCCAATTCAAAGAAATGAAAAATACTGCACAAAATGCATTAGTAGGGAAACTGGTGACAAATTTATTTGTCCAATGTGAAAAACTTGTGACATTTTCCTAAAAAATAGTATGATTAATGATTATGACAAAGTCCTTCGGATGAGACTATAAACCAAAGCCCCGTGTGCAAACACACGCAGAACATCTTGCGCACACGTTAAATCCTCTTCCGCTTTTCGAAAGAGTAGGCCATTATGTGCCGGTGTAAACGGATGAAAAAATTTAAAAAAAACCAATACACACGGGGACTAGAGGGGAAAAAAGAAATAAGGTTATTCCTTATCCTCTATCAAAAGAAAAATTAATAAATAAAAAAAATTTCCAAAACTTTGAAGAATAAAATTTTTTTTCAACAACCAATATTTTTTAAAATGTTGATTCTTGGGAAATAAAAGTACACTTTTCAAGACTTTAAATGTGTAAACATAATTTCCCGCATGTACGTATTGTTTTGAAATATCAGGTGGAACGTGCATAAAACCTTTTTTATTAACACCCCTCCATTTCCCTCGTCTTTTCCCAAAAGACGGCTTCGTAGCTTCTTTTTCTTCTTCTTCAAGTGTCCGGTTGGCCCGCAGACATCGACGATCATGGTTCCTTTTCCCCTGTTCTCGGCCCTCTCATGAGCTCATGTTTAGTCCCCTCTTTATTCGTTGCAATTTGTTTAGCTGTTGTGATTTTGTGCGTTGTTTTCCCTTGCTCTTGTTTCCACAGATTTTGCCACTCCAAACATTTTTCTCTAGCCCGTCAGCCCTGATTATAGGGGCCGAAAAATTTGAGCTGTCTTTCTCTGTGGTTTTGGGAAAAGGGTTTTTGACCCCAGCCTTTTCCTTTACTTCTGCATTAGTTTTTTTTTTTTCATGAGATTTTCATGTTCTCCGGATGAACCACATTTCCATTTTGCTTCTGTCGTGTTCTGTGTTTTGGCTAGGGTTCCAGCACTCACACCCGTACGAAGAATGGACCATACGTAGGCTCAAAAAAACTGGATCTTTGTCTTGGGCTTATCTTATGTTGGTAAAAATGCTTTTTCTGTTTTTTAAAGTTCCCTTAGATTGACCGATTCTTTCTTGTTTTTGTTCACACTTGCCGTCGGGGTGATAGTAAAACCCAAAGGGTATTTAAAGGTGTTTACTTGTTGTTCTCTCTCCTTTACGGCATGTTGCATTGGGGTTTTAACAGGTTTTTTCGAGTTCACCGCATTCTGTTTTCTTTGCTTGAGTGAATCCTTTTTTTCGCTTTCGTCTGTTACTGTTTTTAAAATTTTTTTGCATTTTTCTTCAGGGGGCGAAAGGGATGTGTCTTGCATATCTCGGTTGTTGATTTGTGGCCCCCTACACTAATTCCTCTGTTCTCTTTTTTCGTGGGTTATTTCACTTATAATTAAAAAAAATCAGGCGAGAACACGCAGCCCTGCCTCACACCCGCAGTTGGGTTTATTGATGATTTTTTTGTGACTCTAATGGCTGCCCCCGGGTTCCCAATATAGTTTCTGAGGACCAAAAGATCTTTCCGTCGATGTATACCCCTGCCAGATTCAAACAAGTCGGGGTGTCGTCTTTGTCAAACGTTTTTTGAGTAGTAAATGAAGAGAGGTACGGGGTTTTTTCTGGACCTCGTGGATCTTTCCATGAGAGTTTTCAATGCGAAGATTGCATTTTGGTGCCTTTTTGTTGCCATAAATCCAAATTGCGTTTCTGTTTTCTGGAGTATTTTATTCTTTTCTCTTCATGGTATTCGTAAAAGAACTTTGGTGAGGTGACCATCAGGCTGTTTGTAGATGTTGGTCACTTTCAGCTTTTACCCAGTTTTTTAGGGATCGCAATGTAGTGGCTTCTTTATCTGTGGGAATCTCTCCTGTGTCTATATATTGTTTAGTTTTTTGTGACCCTTTAAATTTCCCACTTCATCCAGGGCTTTTATAAATTCAGATGGGTTTTTAAAAGTCGGCGCCTTCCATTTTCTTTGCGGTAGTCTCACTTCGTTTTCCATGTTTTGTGGCCATCTTCGTTGCTAATATGAGGGGGTGGACCTTGTCGTCGTGGTTTTAACTCTTCGATGTATTTGACCACCTGTTAAAAATATCTTCTTTTTCCTGGTATATCCCATTCCGACTTTTTCAAACCCGTTTTTGCTTGATTTCTTCCCTGTACTCTTTTATTTTTTATGCATAAGTTTTCCCTTTTAAAATTTGCATTTTTCAATTTCCTTGCATGCATATTGATCCATTTTTCCCTTTGGGTTTATTACACTTTTTCTAAAACCCGTTTGTCGAGTTCTTTATATTCTTTTCATATTTTGCCTTTTTTGTTTTCCATTGGTTTTAAATCTCGGAGTCATCCACTTTTTATGTTCCTTTCTATTTTGATGGTTTTTCTTTTGCTGCCTCGCTATGCTATCTTTCATCATCTGCCATTTTTCCTCGTGTGGTGAGTTGACTAGGCCTCAAATTTGTTTCCAACTTTGATCTTGTATTTTTTTTTGATTTTTTCGTCAGTTTGTAGATGTTTCATTTGGTTTTGGTTTTTCTTTTTGCTTTTGACAACTTTTTTAATTTTAGTCGCATTGTCCCGATAATGGGAATGTCACTTTTCCCCAGTCGCACCCGGGATGGACTTCAAGTTTTAGAGGTTTCGGGGAAACGTTTTTGAAGGATGTAATCTATTTGATTCCCCGGTTCTGTCGCCAGGCTTTTCCACGTCCGCATCTTCTTGGATGGTTTTAAACCCTGTTTCAAACAGCCCCCTTTTTTTCCTTGCACCCTTCCGTGAGCCGGCCCCCCCTTTCATTTCTACTCCCATTCCAAATGGGCCAAATGTGGTTTTATCTTTCCTTTTCCCCCTTTGAATTTTAGGTCACCCCTTATTATTTGATTCTTGAGACTTCGTTGCTTCATTGCCTTTTCGATATTTTCATAAAACTCCTCAATTTCTGCGTCATCTTTATAGCTGTTGGTGCATATATTGTACTATTCCAATGTCGAAAGGTGTTTCCCTTAAGTTTTTTATAGGACTCTGTCATTTACACCAAAAAAACCTTTGATGGGCTTGAGGTTTCTTTTTAGAATCATGCCAAATCCTTTCTGGTGTTGTTGTGCATTAAAAGGGAGTAAAAAAGCTTCGTTTGAAAAAAGGGGATCTGGACTTCGTCTAGGAACACAAATGGGGTCAGCATTTTATGGCTGCATGCTTCCTTTCTGTGTCACTGTTTAAACCCTCCCGCGTGGGCATTTTCAGTAGGTGAGTGTGACAATTCGGAAGTAAAACATATGAAAAAAAACGGGAAAAATTTTTGTCCGGGGCGCTATTCTTTCCCTCAAACACACACACAAGTTCTAGTAGCCGGGCCCTTTTTTTTATTTTAGATTTTTTTTTTTTAATTTTAGATCTAAGTGGTATTTATTCTATTGTTTGTTTTTTTTTCCTCTTTTATTTCTTTTTTTATTGATAGTTCTTTTTAGCTTTTTTGCTCGTTTGGTTTTTTAACGTGTCTTGAAGAAATAAAAAGCAAAGATATGTGTTCAAAGTCCATTTGAAAAAAAGAGTTTTTTCTTTGGGCCAGGGGTGCGGGAATGAGACATCAGCACTGCCCCCTGTGTGTGTGTGAGAGATGGTGAGAAAGAGGAATGTGAGCGTGCGACATTTTTTTACCCCTTAGAAGCTTTTTCTATTTCAGTACAAAGTAAAAAAAGAGTAAAATTGAGCATCGTCTACTTCACGCCCCCCCCCCCCCCCCCCCCCCCCCCCCCCCCCCCCCCCCCTCAAGCATTAGGCGGGGCACCCAAAAGATATAATCTGCTCTGCTTGTCTCTGATCTCTCTAAAACACACACATGCATGATACAAACTGCATACATACGCACAACCCCTGCACACACACACATTCCACCCACGCACACACAACACACACACACACACACACACACACACCACACACAACACACACACAACACCACACCCCACCACCCCACATAACTTGTCTATGTGGTTCTGATGATCACCCAAACATGTTTTTTGATTTTGAACTGTTCGACCATTTTTTTTTGGTCAATTGTAGACAAGATTTCAAATATGTCATTTTAAACATTTATTGACGATAATGTGGGTTTTGTTGGAGGTTAGTTGTTTAGTTTTGAAGCCCTGTTGGAAAACTGTTGTAATTGTTCTTGCTGCAGTTTAAGCTGTTTCAATGCCTCCCCTCCCTCACCCCCGTCCTCCCATAATTTCTTTGTATTTTTTCTTTTATCTCGTGCACAGACACACATAGGATAAACACACACAAACACACACACACACCACACACACACACACGTATGCACACACACACGCACACACACACACGCACACACACACACACAACACACACACGTATGCACACACACACGCACACACACGCACACACACACACAAACACACACACACACACGTTCTCTATATATTGTAACACTATCTTTTGTCTAATATCACCTTGAGTGAACAGACGTTAAATTAAAGAAAGTACACACACACACACACACACACACTTGATTTACTGCCACAATCTCTGAAAATTCACAGGCTACCACATCTTAGTAGGGAGCAAAAATTCTCAGTACAAGGACAGGTGTCCTAGCAACCAGGAGGTGGGGAGCCTAACACGACAGTGACGTCATTCTAATGTCATAATGGCTATGGCCTCTTTGAGAGTCTGGGTGTGTACACACCCACGACGTACTAGGAGGCTCTGGGCTTACTAAGCCACTTTTTAAAAACACAAACAATTTTTGTGGATATGTAGGGCATAATTATGTTTATTGACAAAGGCACGAAATTTCAGCCAGCAGCGTTAACAGTTCCTGAGTTACAGAGCAAAATATAGGTGTCTGGGTGAAAATACACCAACAAGGTATAGAGAAGTTTTTAATTAACTAAGAACATGGTCTTTGTGCTTGTGACATGAAGACGAGACCATGTTTATTCAAAGACTAAAATTTATTATGTCTCACCTGTATTTCCAAAGACAGGTTCATCCCTTGGAGATAGTCCTATCATTTTATTATTTTAACACTTTTCTCCATCACAATCTTTTGGTATTTTCCATCCATAGCTTTTATTTTCTTTTATGTTCGTATTCCACTTTCTTTAATCATATTTTGATCTTTTTCTTGTTCACTTAATTTTCTTTATTTTTAGTTTTCCTTATGACTGTAACTTGACAAAATTTAAGTTTCAATAAATTTCCAATTACCGAAGTGCAACTGCTTAAACCTTTGTCACAACAGTCTAGCTAGATAGGAGGATTCGGTCTTCAGGTCCGAGAACTGTCTTGGCAAAAGGAAAAAGTTTAACATAATTCTCAAAACATTAACTTGGGTGAGCACAGTGTAAAAAACAACAAGTCATGACTGTGGATACATGCCATTCAAACTGGTGAGTGGTAATATCCATTCACATGTGTATACAACTGCGACTAAAATCCACAATTAGAAAGAGGACCTAGTGTTCACTCAGAAAAATATTGATGGTAACTAGATAATTATGTTGGTCATTTTTTTAATAAACACCTGTTTCAAAACCACACATGTACTGTAATCAACCTGTGCACAATGCACCCACACATCTACAACCACACATGTGCAGACCAAAAATATATGTGCACATGACACCCACATAATCTATGATCATACATGTGCACACTCAAAATGTGTCATAGCAGAGGTGTGGCTAAGCATTGGGATCACGTGACTGACCCAAACTGAGCTACAAGGCATTCAGAGAGATAAAAGATGGAACAGAAAAACAACAAAAAATAAGCCAACGTTCCAGAATGCTACCCAGTTTTGTCCAGTAACAAGTGTAGATCAAGAACCAGTGGTGATGAAAGAATGTGACAAGCAGAAAATCCTGTGAGAGTCAAGACTATCTGGCTGATATCAGCAATCCTGACTGGACAGCACTCACGAAGTAACAACACCAACTACTCCACTACCAACACTACCATCATCATCAGCTGAAAACAACAACAACAACAACATACAACACTGATGCCTGGGGGTGTGCACGCACGCACGCACACACACACACACACACACACACACACACGCACACACACGCACACACAATTGATTTGCAATTGTGTATATTTCAAATCCTTATTTGTGTTGATTCTAAGTCGGTATTGTATGCTTTAAAATCCTTGTGGTACAAAAAATCTTCAAATATTGCATTAGAGATTAATCATGTCATACACCTTTTAACCTTAAAGGGCACAAGTGTCACTTTCTGTTGGGTGCCTTCACACAGTGGATTCTTTCCAAATGAGTGGGCTGATAGAGCTGCTAAAAGAGGTGCAAAGCATGAACGGAAATCAGCAACATTGCACGTGCCTTTATCATTACAAGAGGGCTACCACTTATTAGAACAAACATCATGGAATAAGGTCACAGAAACGTATCACCTAAAAGAGAGATTTCTAAACAAATCTGTCATCAAAACTGATAAAGAGAGGGTCGTGAGCCAGCCTAAGGCTTGCTCAAATATCTCCACAGCAAGAAGAGTGAATAGTTTGTTTTATAGAATAAAACTTAATGCATTCGTAACCAAATTCAGTAGAAACAGTAAATGTCTATGTGGTGAGAATATTTCTAATACTCATATAATATTTGAATGTAAGAATACGAAAGCTTTTTTACCTCAATTTTCTGAAAACTCCCTTAGAAGCATATTCAATAATTTGAATTTGGCATTTGATATTGCAAAAGGTCTCTGGCATAGTCCTATAGGACATTTGTTATAGTTTCATTAACGTTAATCACTTTTTATGTTTTTTGTTTCGGTGATGTTTTTGGGGTTTTTTAAAATACTTTTTATTGTATCTTTTTCTTTGCACGGTTTCTTTTCATGATTAGACTACTTTTCCCCCCTCGCATTTTTCAGTAGGGCCTCTACAACCACCTCAATTATCATACACCCCTTGTATACATTTTTTTTTTCTTTCTCGTCTAATATCACTGTGAGTGAACAGACGTAAAATCGAAGACAACAACAACAACACGCACACACGCGCGCGCACACACACACACACACATATATACACACACCGTCTAAAATCACTACATGTGAATAGAAGTTAAACTGAAGATATCACACACACACACACACACACACACACACACACACACACACACACACACACACACACACACACACCTGCATGGGAGTACTTCCAGCAGCGATGGAAGTGAAGCCCACAATATCAGAGAAGTAGATGGAGGTGGAATCAAAGGACTCGGCCATGACAGTGCTTTGTGATTTGAGCTGATCGGCAATCGATGGCGGTAACATCTGGTACAACAAACGATCCGTGTTTTTCTTTTCATTGTCAAGCTCTTCTGTCTTCTTTTCTAAGGTGCTGGCATATCTGAAAAATTAACAGAAACAAACAAAACAAAAGAGTTGTAGAATAATCATGAGTATTATTTTACCTGCAATTGAAATTTATGCCAAAATATACCCAAGAACACAAAGAGGTCTCCCTTTTCTGCATCCTTTATATGAGAACACGACTATGCTCTGGCCCTCCGGCATAGCTAGGCGCAACACGATGAATGAGTAAAGAACTGTTTTATTGGTGTTTCGACTTGTACACAGTTTTAATCAGAGCAAGTTGACAACCTTGATATGGCCTCTGTGTTTAGCAGAACCTATAAGCAATAGAGCTGGATTGGGTTAGAGTGGACCACATTAAATGGTTAACGTTTCTTCACCAGTGTTGGAACTATGTCTTTTCCTCCTTCCTTCATCTCTTTGAGGAGTCTCGTATAAGATCAACCTCTCTCCCCTTCCTCTAGGGAACAACCAGGATTCTTAGCGCAGAGTCATCATTACCATCTTCCGGACCTAGCCTAGTCCTCTCAGAAAGAGTTTCACTGTTTCAGAAGCTGTGTGTGATTTTGCACAGAATCTTGGTTTAGTATCTCCACCGGACATCCCTATAACTCCAGCAGGTATGTCGGTAGTAGGACAAGGTATTTTAGAGGTAGCCTGAGCTGTGTCATGATTGGATTGGGAGATGGATGACTGAAATTAAATTTTGAAAATAACCTTAAAAGACATGTTGATGTAGTGGTTCACAGAACACTGTCATCAGATAAAATTGGCAGACGTAAAAGGCTTTGCACAGAAAGAGAGAGAGAGAGAGGGGGAGAGAGAGAGAGAGAGAGAGAGTGAGAGAGAGAGAGAGAGAGAGAGAGGAGAGAGAGAGAGAGAGAGAGAGAGAGAAGAGAGAGAGAGGGAGAGAGAGGAGAGAGAGAGAGAGAGAACTCGAACTCGAAAGATTTATTCACAAAAAGGCCATTGGCCCATACATGAAGGGGGGTTGCCGAGCTGCTTAGTATTTTAGTGAGAAAAATAAGGAAGCACACACAAAAAAACAACCAAAATGTTATTGTATAACCACAACCACCACAATAAAATCTGTTCCAAAAAATATGACTTAAGAAACCAAGATATCTCTTATTCTAAAGGCTTTACACAAATATAAAGCAAGGCTGCGCACAATCTCAGGGTGACTAGATGCCATGAGTA
Source organism: Rapana venosa (assembly GCA_028751875.1). Taxonomy (NCBI): domain Eukaryota; kingdom Metazoa; phylum Mollusca; class Gastropoda; order Neogastropoda; family Muricidae; genus Rapana; species Rapana venosa. The sequence goes on along the minus strand of CM054151.1, from coordinate 6,801,337 downwards.
GACAGAATCTAAATAAATTAGGCTGTCTACTATACTTTACCGGGATGTAATTCTGTTTTACATCTTCTAATGGTGGACAGCACAGCACAAAATGCACTTCATCTTCAACTGTTTGCTTACATAACTGGCATAGCAACCTGAGGTCATCATCATCATGTTCTATATATCTAAATTTATTAACATTTATTCTAAATTTATTAACATTTATGTCTGATACACCAAGTCTAAACTTAGACATAATTCTTTTCAAATGTATGTCTATATCAAGCTTTAGATAAGGTTTGACATCGTGTGAGCCTATAAACTGTCTGTACATTTGAAATCTTTCACTGTTTTGTATATGACCACTCCACTGCTGCCAAGGGCAATCAATTAATCTTTGCCTGAAAACGTTGATAAACACTCTACAATTTCCGACACCTTGATTGAGCCAAACAAACCCAATGCCAAGTTCACATAAACAGGTATGTATTTGTGAAGCCCAGGTGCTTTTCCCCTTGACATCTAGATCATAAAGCATCTTGTAAGACTTAAAAGGTAGCCTGCACTCATCCATATGCAGAATCTTAATCCAATATCTAATGCATCTTACAGCAGCATTAACAGAGAGGATATCTATTGGTTTCACTATAAACAAGATCATTAGGTTCACGTCTATCTAAGCCTAAAAACTGCTTTAAAGCAAAGAGGTGTACTGATCCACAATGTGTAACAGGTGCATACATTCCCCCAATTTTCCGCGCCATATAACACAGTGGGTTGTATTTAAGTATCAAATATCTTTATAAACAAGTCAAAAGCATTATTATTAAATATTCGTAATTTTTTCAAAACAATTAACAAGCTTCTTTTACCTCGACTTGCCAGATCTTTGTATGCAGTTGTGAAACTAAGCTTTGTAGAAAAACAGATTCCTAATTATTTATATACATTAATCACAGGCATGACTTTTCCATTGTACAGCCAATTTTCGTGAGCAGCTATATAACCACGTTTTCTGAATACAACAATATTACTCTTATTCAGTTTAACCTTAAGATCAAGTGCTGTTGCAGCACTGATTAAGCTATTCAACTGCTGTTGTAAGCCTACAACAGTTTCAGATAGCAGGATGACATCATCAGCGAGCAGAAGAATAAACAATTCTGTGAAATCTTGGGGGGAAGTGGCACCATGTTTACCTTATTAATGACTTCTATGGCTAACTCATTAATGAAAACAGAAAACAAAAGATGGCAACATACATCACCCTGTTTGACCCCCGTGGTGCTGTATATTATGACCTTCAGCTTAGATCCACATCTTATTCTGCTTTTGACATTCTGCTACATGGCTGTCAAAAAACGTAATAATTTACCCTTCACACCATTTTTCAGGAGAATAGGCCATAACAAGTTTCTATTAACAGAATCAAATGCCTTTTCAAAGTCAATAAATGCTACATAGAGCTTACCTTTATGAGCAAACTATTCTGGATACATGCAAGTAGAGAAAACATATGATCTACAGTGGAATACCCTCTCTTGTTGTTGTTGTTGACTTCAATTTTACGTCTGTTCACTTTTAGTGATATTAGACGCCCCCCCCCCCCCCCAAAAAAAAAAAAAACCACACAAAAAAACCCAACAAACAAACAACAAAAAACCCCGGGAGATGTGGATGTGTTGTTTAAAAATAATCTTTAAAAGAAACTTGGCAATGCAACAGGAATTTTTTTAAAAAGTCATTGACATTAATGTAACTATAACAAATGTCCTATGGGACTGTGCCAAAGACCTTTCACAACTTCAAATGCCAGGTTTAGATTACTGAATATGCTGGTGAGAGAGTTTTCAGAAAAATGGGGAATGAAAGGTTTTACACTTTGGCAGTCAAAAAGTATATGAGTATTAGTGATATTCTCACCACACAGGCATTTACCATTTTTGCTGAATTTGGTTATCAATGCATTTAGTTTCATTCTATAGAATAAAGTATTAATTCTCCTTGACGTAAAAACACTTGTACTAACTTCTAAATGGTTCCCCACTGTTAAATTATCGGTATTGATTGCAGTTCTAGTTAAAAGTCTCTCATTTTGCTGATTACTTTCATTGACATTTCTCCATGATTTTTGTTCTAGTGGGCCATATTTTGCACTCTTTTTGGCAGCTCTATCCGCCCACTCATTTGGAAAGAACCCAGTGTGTGAAGGCACCCAACAAAAATTCACACTTATGCCCTTTAAGGTTAAGAGATGTATGACATGCTTAATCTCTAATATGATTTTCGAAGTTTTCTTGCAACATGGCGATTTGAAAGCATACAATGCCGATTTAGAATCAATGCAAAGAAGAATTTGAAATATACACAACCGCAATTCAAAAATATAAGTAAGACCCATTAGTATTGCTACAAGTTCTGCTGTAAATATCGAGTGATGTTTACCAACATAACATGACTTTTCAATTTTTAACGCTGGTATAACAAAAGCAGAACCTGTTTCTTGCTTATCTAGATGTGATCCATCTATATAAATTTGTAAATGGTCAAAGTATTTATGATGGATGTGGGATCGGACATCAGAAACCATATTCTGGTTGTCATTCTTGTTTTCATTAGACACCTCTATATCAAAGTGTGCTTTATTCATCTCCCATGATGGGCGAGGTAAGATTGCTTCTCGATCGAAACGATCGAAAATAAAACTGAAAACATAGTTTTACAGATAAAGGAGAAAAATAAGGAGCTCGAGACAATACGAACTAAAAGAATGGAAGGAGTATTGCTAAGATCTAAAGCAAGATGGATAGCAGATGGGGAAAAGATTTCAAAGTACTTCTGTAACTTAGAGAAAAGGAATTTTGTAAGTAAACAAATGACAAAGTTAGTCACTAAAGAGGGCAAAACTGTTGAAAGCCAGGCAGATATTGAAAAAGAAGTAAGTGCGTTTTATGAAAACTTATATAAAAAAAGAAATACGGAAGAATGTGAATTGATAACTTAGTAAGAGCAATACCAAACTGTCAAAGGAAGAAAGTGAGTCATTAAACGGTAACATTACACTTGAGGAAGCAAGTCTAGCTTTAATAAAACATGAAAACGGGGAAAAGTCCTGGCACAGATGGATTCACAGTCGATTTCTTTAAATTTTTCTGGAAACAATAGGACACTTTATAGTTAGATCATTAAATGAAAGCTACAAATATGGTGAATTGTCAACCCACACAAAAAGAGGGACTGATTACTTGTCTCCTAAAGGAGACAAACCTAAAGATATATAAAAAAATTGGCGCCCCATTACTCTCCTAAATGTAGTCTATAGATAGGGTCCTCCTGTATAGCCAATAGAATCAAAAGGGTACTTCCATGTTAGTCAGTGAGGACCAAACAGGCTTTATGAGCAGCAGGTACATTGGTGACAATATAAGGTTAATTTATGATTTGATCAATTATTTGAATATAAAAATTCAACCAGGGCTACTCATTAGTATCGATTTTGAAAAAGCTTTCGACTCTCTTAACTGGAATTTTATGTTTAAAGTGTTAAAAGCGTTTGGGTTTGGAATAGTTTAATGCACTGGGTGAAACATTCTATAGAAATATCAAATCAACTGTTCTCGTAAATGGTAACACTATCAAAAGGGTTTTAAATATTGAAAGGGGATGCAGGCAGGGTGATCGATTTCACCCTATTTGTTTATTCTTTGTGCAGAGATTTTGGCCTTAATGATAAAGGAGCACAAAGTAATAAAAGGAATTAATATTGGAAAAGAAGAGCACAAAATTTCTCAATATGCTGATGACACCCAGCTCTTAAATGCAGGAGATGAGACCTCATTTGAACATTCAATACACATAATCGAACGATTGGGTTTAGAGTTTCAGGACTACACATGAATAAGGAAAAAACCCAGATCATATGGTTAGGAAGTAAGAAAAATTCCAGCAAAATATTTTGCCCCATTTAGAAATGATTTGGAACCCCTCCAGATTTAAGATATTAGGTGTCTGGTTTACTCAGACACTAAAAGACTGTGAAATGATAAATTATCAATAATAAATTTCAGAGGTTAAACTGCTTTCAAAATATGGTCACAAAGAAATATTACTCCATTAGGTAGAGTAGCTGTACTAAAGTCTCTTATTCTTTCAAAGCTTATACATCTGTGGATATTACTACCAGACCCACCCGATCATTTTTTGAAACAGTTACAGAAACTTTGTTTTCAATTTGTTTGGAACAATAAGCAAGACAAGATAGGAAGACAGATGGCAGTTCAGACCATTAAGCAAGGTGGTCTAAATATACCTGATATACGGAATTTTATATATGCTTTGAAGCTTTCATGGGTAAGAAAGTTAGAAAATCTAATCACAAGTGGGTCAGTATTGCAGAATACAATAAACCCCTTTCTTTTAAAACTCTAGACTACTATGGTCCATCAATAACACACAAGCACGTGAAGGTTAATCCTTTTTGGACCATGTTTTTAGAGCTTATAGATTTTTCTGTACTTGCATCACTCCGCAAAATGAAAATGAATTTCTTGCAGAACCTATTTTGTATAATGAAAAACATTACTATAGGAAATTTAAAGTTGTTGATAAAAATATGTTAGCAGAAAGGGGATTTTATCTAATAAAAACATCTTGTCAAGAAAAATGGTGAGTTTTTTAACTATGAAATTTTTTCTAAGCAAATGATAATTGTATTGACTTTGTAACTTTCAATGGGTTAATCTTATCAATCAAACACTTTGCAAAAAAGCAGGAGTCAAAATAGGTGACAATGTAAATTGTTGTACAGACACAACGCAAGCAATACAGACAATAGATAGTGTGACCAGGGCTCAAAACTGTACTATGAAAATTGATGTCAAACAAGACAGAACCCAAATGCTGTTAAAAAATGGACACAGAAACTTAATGAGGAAATCACTGGAAAATGGTATTTAAAAAAATGCACAAGATTAAAGACATTCAAATTACAATGGTTACAGATAAAACTTGTCCACAGAATTGTGGTTACTAATGTTGTTTTGTGCGCAATGGGTTTTAAACGAATACAACAAATTGTCCTCTGTGCAATATCACAAAAGATTCAATCGAACATTCTTTTTGGGACTGCAACCAAGCAAGAATTATATGGACAAATTTAGAAAAAGTATCAATGACCCTTGTGAATACGCATCGAATGTGAAAATTTTACGTAAGATTGTACTTTTTGGAGTGGATGATTGCATGAAAACTGATGCTATTTTTGATTTCATTATCCTTCTTGCCAAATGGTATATTTACAGATGCAGAATTGAAAACCATTTACCAGTATGGAAAGTTTTTCTTAAACAGCTGAAATACAGGTAACAAATCGAAAAATATAACGCAACAATTGCAAACAACCTGAGTAAGTTCACTATTGAATGGAGTCACTATAGACCATTGCTTGATTAATCAGATTAGATTTATATAACTGAGACAGGTGTCTGACCATATGTTTTTGTTGAATAGCAACCATGTGATAACAGAAAAGATGGAATTGTGCATACATTGTTTTTACTCTCCAAGGCCATGCTGTCATTCATTGGGTAATTACACTGACACTAGCACATTGTGATATTCCTCATGAATGAAAGAGTGCAATTGTATAGGTTTACAGAATTGACAGAGGCGTACAAATATTATTTTTCTCACGATGGCATGAAAAACGTGTGTGTGTGTGTGTGTGTGGGTGTGTGTGTGTGTGTGTGTTTTGTGTGTGTGTGTGGTGTGTGTGTACGTGCGTGCGTGCGTGCGCGCGTGTATGTGTGTGTGTGCTTTGGTTGATTAAATACTTGAAAAGCATTTGGTATCACTTGTTTATGAAAAAGAATTGTATTTGTACCTGCTTTAAGTTTATTTGTTTATTTATTTCTTTCTTTTTAGAAACATTTTGTTTGTAATTATTTGTAAATGCAAAACGAAAATTAAAAAAGTTTATAAAAAAAAAAAGATTGCTTCTCGTGTGTCTATGCTGTGTTGATTGACTTCAGAGTTTTGTACCAGATCAGACACATATGTACTTATGGGCATTAAAAAGGATATATATTTCGCTCTTTTAGGAAAATTAAACTCTGATTTTACGTCTATTTCTTCTGAAATAAAGTTTTCTGTCGTTTTGTTTCTAAGCAAATATTTAGCACATGCCAGTTGATGGTAGTCATCTAAAGGCAATATGCCGACTTCGTTATATGTTCCCAGGGCTGAGGCATGATAAGGCACACCAAGAGCCAGCCTGTATGCTTGCAGTCTATACTTTGTAACTTTTTTAGTAAATACTTAGGCGCACTGAAAAAGACCTCTTGACCATACGATAATTTTGAACGAATAAGGGATGTAGCTAAATATTTCAAATTTAATGTGTCTTGGCCCCAGAACTGTTTACTTACCATCTTCAAAGTTTAAGCCTTTCTTTGCTTTAGTTAAATTGTCTTCGATATTTGCATTCCAAGTTAGCTTAGAAGTGAGAATAACACCCAAGAACTTTAAAGTGTCTTTATACTCAATCATGTCGGTCCCAATTCTAAATGCTGGTAGGTCATCTGGATTACTTCCATCGGTGGTCTAGAGGTAACGCGCCTGTCTAGAAAGCGAAAAGTCCGTGTCGGAAGTGTGCGTGGTTCGTATTCCGTCTGGGCCCGAAACTTTTCCCCCATCCATTAGACCATGAGTGGTGGTCTGGGCGCTAGTCTTTCGGATGAGACAATAAACCGAGATCCCGTGTGTTACAGAAAATTATGCAGCGCACGTAAAAGAACCCACGGCAACAAGAGAGTTGTCCCTGGCAAAATTCTTAGAAAAAAACCACTCTGATAGGGAAAGAAATACAGTTGCAGACCAAAAAAAAAAAAAAGGTGGCGCTGCTCTTGTGGCGACGTGCTCTCCCTGGGGAGAGCAGCCTGAATTTCACGCAGAGAAATCTCGTGACTTAAAGTGGTATAAATAAATAAATAAATAAATAAAAATAAATAAATTGTTAAAAAGCACAGTGTACGTTTTTTTCTGTGGATAAAGTAAATCCCTTTTCGAGCATATAATTATCAATGTTGTTAAGCTGGTTCTGGTATACCTTTTTAATGTAGTTTAACGCTCTTTTTGGTTTGTTTCATTTCATAGAAACATTCATCCACATACATATATCATGTGCATATTGCACTAAGACGACTTCCTTCGACAATTTCATAGGAAGATCATGCAGCAAAACATTAAATAAGAGAAGCGATATTACAGAACCTTGGGGAAGTCCTATATGAAGAGATCTAAAACTAGAATATGATTTAGCTACTCTAACCTGTATACTTCTATTAGTCAAAACACTTTTAATATAATTATAAAAATGCCCAGAAAAACCCAGATCCTTTAGTTTACACAGCAACTTAGCATGCCATACTTAATCATACGCTCTTTTTATATAAAAAAAATGTTGCAGGAACGTTCTTTCTTCTTGCAAACTGAATTTTTACATGCGTTGATAGCTTAACCAAGTTATCTATGGCAGATCTGTCTTTTCGAAAACCCGCTTGATTGACCGGGATTATTTTATTTTTATCACAGAAGTACATAAGCCTTTCAAGAATAATTCTCTCCATTAGCTTGCCAGTGTGTGAGATCAAAGCCATTGGCCTGTAGCTAGTTTTGTCTGTTCTGGGTTTTCCCTGTTTATGAATAGGAATGACAATAGATTGTTTCCAATCCACTGGCATAACACCTTCAAACCAACATTTATTGAACAGTTTATGCAGTAGAAAAATAAAGTTTGCTGGTAGATGTTTTAGCATGTCATTAGAAACTGCATCTAACCCGACAGATGTTTTCTTATTAGAAAGAGACAGTCAAGCATCTCTAACTTCATCCAGTGATATTGGAGCATTAATGCATGAAATGTTGTCAGAGATTGGGTCATTTTACTCTGTTTTATTTTCCTCTTCTGTTCTATAGTTCCTACACTTAAGTGACAGTCCAAGACTATCGATTTTGAAAACATATCTGCAAACGCCTCTGCCTTTTCTAACTTTGATGGGAATTCTTTGTTTTCCAGTCTCCCAGGACAAGTTGGTAAACTAACGCCTTTTTTCATTTCATGAAATTTTTCCCAAACCTTTTTAAGGTCCTTATGATTTGAAATTTCGTTGGTACAAAAAGAAGTCCAAAACTGTGTCTTAGCCTGAGCTACAACAAGGTTACAATGAATTTTAGCTTGTTTCTGTTTTACATTATTTTCTGATGTTTTACCTTTTAGATAAATTTTATACATTGAGTGTTTATTTTAACTGCTTCCTCACATGCTGGTGTCCACCAGATATTTCCCTGATGTTTATTTATTTTTACCCTATTAATTTTGGGGATAGATAAAGTGGCAGCATTACGAATGGTGTCAGTAAAACTGGAATAAAAGTGGTCAATGTTGTCAGTGTCAAATCTGTCAGTGTTATAAACTGCAAGGATGTCTTCAAACTTCTGCCAATCAGCTTTGTTATAGTTAAATTTGAGGATTTTGTCTTTCTGAGTGTCACAAAAAGTTGTTGTTCCACAAAAAGTTGTGTATTATGTACTATTGTGTATTGTATAATATACCCTCTCTTAAACCCAGCTTGGTGTTCACTGTTATGTTGTTTTTCTTAACCCATTCCAGTAACCTATTATTAATTGATGATGGTACTGTACAGCTTACTACTTATATCACTAAGAGAGATTCCCCTGTAGTTATTAGGGTTGTCAACATCGCCTATTTGTGTAATGTTAGAATGATAGATTCAGTCCAGTTATCTGGAAAAAGACCATTATCAAAGGTTTTGTTGAAAAAGTACAACATTTTCACCTCAATTTTTTAGTAATTCTCCTATGATTTGATCAGGACAGCTGCTTTATCATGTTTAAGTTTTCTAAGTGCCAATAATATTTCATTTTTCGATATGGGACGATCAAAATCTTCCTTAGTTTCTTCATAGTCACCATCAGTGTTCATGGAGTTGTCTACTGAATCCTTCTCTAGCAGGGTTTTGAAGTGCTGCAACCATCTGTTGACATATATATTATTCTTTGGCTGACTCTTTCTATATGAAGCCTTCTTAATATTCTTCCAGAACTGAACTTGAGAAGTGATGGAAGACATCATATATGCAAGTCATCATCATCATCATCAGTCCCGTGACCTTGGCGGTCGTGGAGGAGACACGAAAGACGATGCCGTGGTAAGCCTCCTCCATCCATCTCGGTCCTCGGCTCTGCGCAGTAGTGCCGAGTCATTCATCCTGGTCCATTCTCTGATGTTGTCCATCCATGACTTGTTCTCTCTTCCCCTCTTTCTGCCACCTTCGAGTGTTCCCTGCAGTACTGCTTTTGGCAGAGTGTTGTGGCGGGTGACGTGGCCGAACCATGTCAGCTTTTTTTTCTTGACGATGGTGAGAAGGGGTTCCTGGGGACTTGCCAGCCGTGTTATTTGGCTCTTGACAAATTCATTGGTCTTTCGTTCTCTCCAGGATATTCGCAGCAGTTTTCTATGGCATTTTCTTTCAAATGACTGGATTCCCTTTGCTGTTTCAGCAGTCAATGTCCAGGTTTCACTTCCGTACAGCAGGATAGTCTGAATTAGGGCTTTGTAGAGCTTTAGTTTGATTGGGAAACTGATCTCTTTACTTTTCCATATGGTGGTGAGTTTTGTCATGGAAGATGTTGCCATGGCTATTCTGACTTTGATTTATGTCGTCGATCGCCTGTCCCTTGTGAGTGTAGGGCCAAGGTATTTAAAAGCGTCTACCTCCTCCAGTTGCTGGCTGTTCATGTAAATTTTAGCAGTGGCGTTGCTCGTGCTGTTCACAAGTACTTTACTTTTCTCCGAGCTCACCTCCATCCCATATGCTCCAGCTCTGTTCTCAAGTCTGGTCGTAAGATCTTGCAGCTCTGTATTGCTTCCGCCCATGAGGTCAATGTCAACGGCAAACCGAAAGTTGTTGAAGGGTCTGCCGCCAATGGAGATGGTAGAGTGGAAGTCATGGAGGGTCTCTCTCATAATGTTTTCCAAGAACAGATTAAACAGGACTGGAGATAACAGGCATCCTTGTCGGACCCCAACTGTGGTTTTGAAGTAGTCTCCGACCTGATTGTTCAGAAGGACTGCACTGCTTTCGGTGTTGTATAGTGCTTGAATGGTTTGAACTAGTCCTTCTTCAATGCCAAACATTCTGAGGACCTGCCACAGGCCTTTGTGCCATACTCTGTATATGCAAGTAAAGTCTTGTTATATTCTTTCTTTTTCCTTTCAAGCATGTATTTATATTCCCTTCTTGTGATACAGTACAAGTTTTTGTCTTCATTCTTTAACGTTTTATGGTAAGACTTCAAAAGTGTTCTGACCCTACATTTTATTCTTTTGCATTCATTATCAAACCATGTATCATTTGACAGACTTTTATTGATATGAACCTGTTTCTTCATACACACAGCATTGGTTTTTATGAGATCATTAAACAAATCTAGAGCTTCATCAATGTTCTCATCAATCATGTGGAAGGCTTTTAGAAATTATTCACACATGTTCTCTTCACAGAGATTTTCTTTATGAACTGAGAGTTTGTTTTCATCCCACACAAACTTTTCCACAACTGCTGGCTCCTCGGTTACTGCACATGTATCATAAACTGAATTAATATGTAATTCAATGGGAAGGTGATCAGAATCAGAATGCTCAGCAATAAACAAACAACATGAGTCAAAAATCTGAGAGAAAAAATCATCTGACACTAAAAAATAACCATTAACACTGCATCCTCCATCAGAAATGAATGTATAGCGTCCTAGTTGGTCACCATTACACACACCATTTATAATTTTTAACCTAAGAGCAGTGCACATATTCAATAATAACTTACCATAATTATTGATACCAGAATCTTCAGAATTACGATTACTACTGAGAGACATGCTTTTACTATGGGAATCTGAATTAAAATCATTTGCTACATGATAAAAGGAAAAGTTTGATGTCTTGCTGTTTAAATCTCCACACAGTGTTATATCTACTTAATCCAATGTCACCACACAATTGACTAAACATTCTTCAAGTAGAGCAATTCCATTATCATTGTCAAACATTCTATAAAATGGTGAACCTTCAGGAGGTATATACACACATACAAGTAATACATTCCTTGAAGCACACAACAAAGATTTGTCAAAGAGAAAAATACAGATGTTAGAATAAGGAACATCCAAACATTTCACAAGGGCAGCTAACTCATACTTTATTAAACAAACTAATCCACCGGATTGTCTCCCTTGATACTAACTTTAGTTACTGACATACAGAAGGCCTTATAGCCACTAAAAACATCTGGCTGGATATTTTCCAGGAACATTTCTGTCAAACAAATAAAATGGAAGCTACACACATAAGATACAAAATCCCTGTCAGAGAGTTTAGAAAGCAACCCATTTACGTTCCAAGATAAAGAAAAAAGAAAAGGTTTTATTTGTTTCATTTTTATTTCTATGATCCAATGAGTCTACATCATCTAAACTGACACTATCACTATTTATATTAATGAGACTAGAAACCAAGTTAATGCTATCATCAGTACTGCCATCATCATTTATTAACAAGGGCTCTTTATTGGAGGGCCTCCTACAACCAGACAAATCCTGAGGAACAGATGATAGTCCTAAGCCTAGTAAACCTTGGTCAGACCTGTCTTTGTCTTGCCTCTTAAAGCCAGTTTCCTTTTGGTCATGCTCCACAGCACAAAGCTGTATTGCGTGTGTGGCTGACTCAGGCCCACTTATGACCAGTGTTGGTTCACTGTCTGGCCTACACTGTGAATTGTGTCTAGGGACAGATATGTATATGGGCCAGATGAAGAGCTATGTCTTTCTTTGGAGATCATTGAAGGTCACCTTTTCTCCGTTTATCAGATGGTCAAAAACCATTCTTACTTGTTTCCCCTCTGCTCTTGCACTCTTTAAATATGGGGTCAGTTTACGCCTAATTTCCCTAACAGACTGAGAAAAATCTTATCTACAAAAATACTAGAGCCCTTCAGGCGAGATTTTGCCTTCATAATTCTAATTTTATCCTGATGAAAACAACATCTGGCAATATAGGAGAGTTAGCTGTACAATTTATATTGGCCACTCTATCAAACTTTACATCCTTGATATCCTATTTTTTCAGAAAGAAGATTTTTCACAGCCATCTCACATTTAGCACCACTCTCATTTGTTTTCTTCTCTATGCCATGAACAATAATGTTGTTTCGCCGTGATCATCCTTCTGCATCATCTGCCCTCTTTTCTAGCTTATCCACTCTGTTCGTCAGTTCTGTATTTGTCTGTCGTAGTTCTATGTTTTCAGTTCTGAGATTGTCCATGTCTCTTCTTAGGTCACACATTTCTACTTTCAGAGCACCAACACTAAATCTCTCTTTTCAAACTGTCCACTGTAGACTTCAACAGATTTTCCAGCTTCTCTATTTTGACAGTCATTGTGTTCAGCGTCAGTTCCTTGGGAGTTGCTGCAGGAGAGGAATCCTGTCTGTGTTCAAAGGTCGTAGGGGTATTGGCAGCCACTTCAGCACTGGTTTTTGCGGCAGCTTGCGTCCTTGGCCAGTAGATTTAGGGGGGGGGGGGCAGGGTTGGTCTCCACGTCACCAACACCACACCGCAATAAAAGTCCCCCCCCAAAAAAAATAGATAGGTGAGGAGCAGTCCTAACAGGACACCGTCTCGCCTACTTTTCAGTGTCAGGATGGAGGTATGCATGGCAGATTTGAATTCTGCCCGTTTCGACATGAAACAGGCAAATACAGCTGCAAATGTCCCACAGACAGCCCTGTACAGTTGCACTGAAATTCCCATCCTCCTGATCTAACTATATGCCAACAATGAAAAAATAAAACCACTTAGAACTAGTTACTATTTCACAAAAACACCAGAGCAATTTCCTAGGTCTTCTCCTTCACATCATGTGATGGGTCCCTCCTAGAGAGAGAGAGAGAGAGAGAGAGAGAGAGAGAGAGAGAGTGGGAGAGAAAGAAGGCGGGTGGAGACAGAGAGATAAACAGACAGACACATGAGAGACAGACAAGGAGATCTTACGGAGACATGTACAAACGAGAGAAAGGCAGGGAGGACAGACAACAGAGCGAAAGAGAGATTTTTTTCGACTTATTTGCAAAAACTTTTAACTGGCTGCTTTGAATCATCAATAGCCATCACTAGAAAATAGTAAAGAAAAATAGTGAAGAATGAAAACGACTCAAAGAGAGAGAAAGAGTGAATGAGAGAGAGAGAAAGGAGGAGGAGGGCCGTGGGAACAAACAGACAGGTATATACAGAGGCAGACAAGCACAGACAGACAGACAGACACAGAGACGGGAAGGAAAATAGGCAAAGAGACAAAAACAGAAAGTGAAAGTGAGAAATAGAGAGAGACAGAGACAGTTTAATGTATACCTCCCAATCCAATCCGCCATTTTCTTGACCCGGAAGGCGATCATGAGGGCCATGGCGATGCCCACAACAATGGCGCAGCAGTTCAACACCACACGTCTTGTCAGGTAACTCAAACTGTCCTGGTATTCTTCTTCAACCACCCGCTCCAATGATTGTACACACGTTTGAACATACAGAAAAACAGTTCGATAATTTTCATACATTTCTTGAAAAGCGGCGCTACTATTGTTACAGGTACTGATGGCATTGATAACCTCTAATGATGTTGTGATGTTCCACAATGCAGGCTGTAGATTTTCTAATCCAGTCATGGACAAATAATATGTTAGCTGGGTCATCGTCAGATCTGCTACAGTAGTCCTTAGGAATTCTTGAGTTTGGGTGATTGTCAATGTTGATACGGAAGATGTTGTGTGTTCAAACCAACAGAAGAGGAATTTCTGAAAGTATCGCCATGAAAGAGTTAAGAGAGTGTCACACAGAGAAGGAAACGTCCATGTCACATAGCCTTTTACTGAAAAACAATCCAGTAAACTTTCCCGTAACTTGACTAATATCATGAACAATTCCTGAGCCTCATGTAGAACATCTTGTTTCGTTGCGTTAACTATGTCAAGGAGAAGGAGTGAACAAAGGGGCTGAAAGACTGCAGAATAACTATCACACATGCTCAACGTCTCCTTCAACGTGAGGTTGCACACACAAAAAGGAGCATCGTTATTGTTCCATTCCGTTTCATTCTGAATTAGAATTGATTTTTTCAAGTTCAGTATATTGAAATATACATTCACCATTTGAAAACCAGTTTGCAAACATATTTTGTTTCGAGTCACTTGCTGAGCAGTTATACCGTCCACAACAGTGTCATAGATAAGTATAGAAAACAGAGTTAAAGAAGACACGACACAAACACCGAAGATACACTGCACTCGGGACTTGTTATGGGTCCATGCTCTTCCAGTGTGGATCTTGAAAGGCGTTAGTTGTCCAGGATCGGTGGTATTTGACGCTGTGTGGTCAGTGGCTTCAAGTCCGTTCAGAGTCTGCTCTGTCCATGCCACGTCATGAGGACTGAGAGGTCCTGTGGGCTTTTCTGGCATAGGACTGACTTTGTTGGACATGGTCAACCTGCTGTCGATGATGATGCAGGTCACTCCCAGAGACAGAAAGCAGATAGGTCATTTCAATGGACCTTGATTTGACATGTAGAAAATACTCATGATCTCAACATGCTCACTTTTTATATGCGACAAATTGAACTACTTATGATAGCGAGAAACTTCAAATGTTAGCAGATTACACAGCCTTTTAAGACACATTACATCGTCAACGATAAAGTAATAGATTTTATTGTAAATTGTTTGCAATATTTTAAACCTTGACAAAAACTACCATGTGCAAGTGTGTTCATGCAGTGAATCTGAACTAGGACTGTTACGAATCGCCTTCTCATAGACACACATATAGAATTCGTGAATACAGACAGCTTAAACTTGCATGCCATTATATAACTACCGTGGAGTCATGTCTCTTTTTCTTGTTTCACTTCTTTTCAAAGTAAAAGACATTTTAATGAACAACACATCCCATTACACCCGACGTCAGAGTTTATGTGACTGCTCTATGCTTCAATTAAAAATCACTTTGATTTGAAGTTATCTTTGACAAACCTTGTCCAGAAGCCACACTGACAAACAAGTGTCTTGCACGAAAAGCCCTTTGAGGGCTTTTTGTATATATGGTGCCAAAATAAAAACGTCATGCAGCACCAAGTATCGTTTAACAGTCACTTTTCAGAAGAGTCCAAAGTGGACTTGACAACAGCTCGCTAACAACTTGTCCCACATTATTGTCACCTCCTTCCTCCTTCTTTCATCTGCTGTCTGCTGCCACAAACGATGCCGAGCACACAGAGTGAGGACGCACAGACCTGGACCTTTTCCACTACTAACTCTTTTCTGCAGCATCAACACAGAGCAAAGTCAGGCTCTGCAATTGCCCGTGAAGTGTAGCCATGTGTGAAGGGAGAGTCATTTTCCTGCAGCAAGCAGCAACCTAGTGCCAAGAGAAGACGGCAAATCGCGGTGGTCGATTCTCTGCCTCCTCCTCGCTGTCCTCTTCCTTCTCCCACCACTCACTATCTTGGTCGTTGTCTTCTGCTTCTTTGATCTCCGTTTCGTTTTCTTATGATTGGCTGGCTCATTTTTGCTCTCCTGTGTCTCTGCCTGGCATTGTCTTCCGCTATCATTCTGGCCATCTGTATTCCTGTGTTTCTCTGTGTGTGTGTGTGTGTGTGTGTGTGTGTGTGTGTGTGTGTGTGTGTGTGTGTGTGTGTGTGTTGTTTGTGTGTGTGTGTGTGTGTGTGTGTGTGTGTGTTTGTGTGTGGTGTGTGTGTGTGTTCCTGTAAGTAGATTGTTGAGTTGTAGCTAGTTTTGCTCGTAATTCAATATTTGTTGTCGCACAATATTTTGTCAAACATCTCCGAAACGAAAAGACAAAAGATTTGTTCATTCTTTCATTCATTCATTCATACATTCAATCACTATCTCTCTCTCTCTCTCTCTCTCTCTCTCTCTCTCTCTCTCTCTCTCTCTCTCTCCTCTCTCCTCTCCTCTCTCTTCCCCACTCATGCTCTCCTCTCTCTCTTTATCTTCCTACTCTCTCCTCCCCCCACTCTCTCTCTCTCTCCCTTGCTCTCTTTCCCCTCCCTTTCACCCACCCCTCCCTCCCTCCGTCTCCCTCCTCTCTCCTTCCCGCCCTCTCTCTCTCTCCCTTCCTGCCTCTCTCCCACTTCCTCTCCCATCTCTCTACCTCTCTTTTTCCCAACTCTCCCTTCTCTCTCACCCCCTCCTTCTCTCCCTCTTTCTTTCCCGTTCTCACTCTCCCCCTCTCTCTCTCCCTTACTCTCCCTCTCTCTCCACACTCTTTCTCCACTTTCTCCCTCATTCCCCCTCTCTCCCTCCCTCTCTGTCTTCCCTTTCTCCCTCTCTCTTCTTACCTCCCCTCTCCCCCTCTCTGTCTTCCTTTTCTCCCTCTCTCTTCTTACCTCCCCTCTCCACTGTCTCTCTCAATGTAGAATTTATTGAATCTCTGATCTATAAGGTCCTGGATTAAATTTCTTATTCATTTGTGTGTTCATGCTAATGTGTATGTTTTGTGTGTGTGCGCGCGCGCGCGTGTGTATTGTGTGTGTGTGTGTGCCCGCGCGCACGAGTGTATGCGCGCATGCATGTCTGAGTGTGGATATTTTGATTATCTTGAACTATGTGTGTTTGCTGTGTATGACATTAACATGGTGTATGGTTGCGCTTGCGTTTCCTTCTGTTAAAGAACAACAATTTGGATTTGTGAGTAGTGTCATTTTGGATGTGATATTTTTTTGACTGGGTATTGATTTGCTTCTT
>CM054151.1:6746969-6779469 GCA_028751875.1 Rapana venosa | reverse complement strand
ATGCTATATCATAGCGTTATGTTTCTAAATCGGGACATATTTGTGAATTGTGAGACATTGTGTAGTTTTAGGTAGTGATAGTTAGCTAGTATCGGGGTCTTCATCGGCTTAGAGAGATACGATTTGTATTCTTTTTCTTATTATTGTTTGTATGTTAGATCTAGTGTGACAGAGAGGTCATTATATCATCTCCCATGCTATATCATAGCGTTACGCTTCTAAATCGGGACATATTTGTGAATTGTGAGACATTGTGTATTTTTAAGTAGTGATAGCTATTGTCGAAAAGCTTTCATCGGTGTTACTGACCACGACTGTCGTGATGAAGACGGCCTGCATTTTGTCTCTCTCGGGATCATCACATGTATAATAAAGATGAGATAAACAGTACACTCTTAAGCTTCAGAGGAATCTTACAGGCTACTAGGAAATTGTAATGGATAAAGGCAATGTGCATGCGCTCCCAGACGCATACACATCGCTCCCAGACACATACACATCGCTCCCAAGAAGATGCTGAAACCGGTTTCTGAAGAAAAAGCTAAATAACGGCCTGCAACAAGGAAACTCGATATAAAAAGCACATGATTGTGTATCCATAATTCTCCAAATAAAAGAACTTTAACAAACACCACACACACACTTTCCCATCAATTCAAAGAAAAACAACCGATATCAAACTAGAACACTCCTATGCAACGTTTCGCAAAGCTGCTTGTAGCTTAATTAGTCATTGAATAACATCTTTACACAGTTTTAACTACTTAATGAATAAATGAATGAGTGATGAGAGAGAGAATGGCATATCAAGGAAAATGACAGGAAAAGAGACACTCACACAGGCAGGCAGACAAACATAAAAACAAGGATTTGACAGAAGACACAACAGCGTGGTTGACGAGCCAGGCAGATAGACAGACAAGAGAACAGAGAAAGACAATAGTACAAAAATTACCCTTAGGCGAATAAAAGAATCTGTCTTGCCCTTTCTGTTTGTCTTTCTTCTTTATAGTAACGTCTTTTCACATTAAGTGATAGTAGACTCTGTTTGTCTGTCTTATCTCTGTCTCTCTCATTCACACACACATAATAATAATGTATGGGATTTTTATAGCACTAAATCTTGTAAGTAAACAATTCAAAGCGCTTGCATTCAAATCATTCACACGCATGCAACCGTCCAAAAATATCAAGATAAATATCAAATTTATACACATAACACATTTAGGTGGGGAAGGTAACTATTGAAAAGTAGGACAGATAACAGGGGAAGATCTCAAGTTGAAAATAAGTGAGTTTTGAGGCTAATGAAGGCTTTTGGCGAAGTAGAAGAGGAACATGTGGAGGGACCGGAAACAGAGAAAGAGCGACGGCCAACAGTGGTTTGTTTAAATCTGGGTGTTAGAAAGCACAACGTATCTACAGCTGAACGCAGGGAATGGGACGGAGTGTACAGGTGAAGACAATTACATATATAAGAGGGTGCAGTTATATGTGGAGACATTTTAAACAAAGGGTATTAATCTTGTACTTTATTCTTTGTGAGACAGGCAGCCAGTGAAGACACGCAAAAGAGGAGTGATGTGTCAGATTTTTTTTCTTTCTGAGGACTAGTCGAGCTGCGGGAGTTTTGTATGGCGTTAAGGGAGTGATGGGATATGCCGGCAAACCAGCCAGAGAGATTACAGTAGTCCAGACGAGAAAGAATGAGATGTGACAAGTTTGGAGGGTTGCGTCAGTGAAGTATTTGCGGTTGCACTTATGCGCGTAATTGATAGAGCAGACTGGCAGGTCTGGGTGATGGTTGTTTTCAAGAATTGTTTTTGTCAAGAACCACCTAGATATTTCACAGGCTGACAAAGGAACTGTCGTATTCTGAATTTCCATGAGTGTGATGGAGGAAAGTTTATGTTGGTCCCTATGAGCATGGCTTCCTTGTTTCGGCATTGCTGTAACTTACTTTGAGTCATCGGTTTGAGGGTCTAAAAGGTAGTGAGCATTTTGTGTCAGGAGGGAAAGCAGGTTTTTTAAGTGTATTGCGCATTGAAGCTGATTTCTCGGATAAATGATGATCAATACAAAAAAATTTTTATGGCATACATAATACAAAAATACAAATAACATACATACGTACAAACACGCACGCACCGCGCAACACACACACCACACACACATGAACAATACGCGCGCTCTCTTCTCTGCGCGCGCGCAGACAAGAGGCATGGTAGGCCCACGCACGCACGCCGTACGCACCGACTAACCAGCGGTCTGTGCGCGGACACAACAACCACATATTGGGAAGCCTGTGGTTAGAGTGTGCGTCTGTTTGCTAACCCTTGTATCTCGTTAGAGGATTGTTTCTTGCTGGAGTTTACATTCTGTGCACGACTCACTTCTTCAAAGTCCTTTTTGAGCTATAACCAGTTCTTTAAGGCACGATTTCTTGTGCCGTTAAATTCCGCTTTTCGGAAGAGTAGGCCATTGTGTGCCGATGGGAACGGATACCAAAAATTTACGAAACTGCACACACGGGGACAGTTTTAAAAAGCACATTACACCTTAATCCTTTTATCCTCGAAATAAAAGAATCAAATAAAACAAGAACATTAATTCACACGCGCGCAACAAAGAAAACAAACAGCCTGCAACAAACAGCCCATACAGTTCAATGACGAATAATGACAAAAAGAAAGAAAGAGAAGCTAATGAAGGCATTTGACAGAGTTGCTCAAGCTGCCCACATCTCATCATTAGTGCTGCACTAACGAAGGCCCAATTATTGACTGTGTTTAGAAGATGTGTGCTTTCCTGTCTTGCTTCCCTTGTGTCTGCTTCGGGATTTGTTTGCTTTGGGTGTTGTTTTTTCACATTCTGTGCGACTATTTATTTATTTTTTATTTATTTATTTATACCACTTTAAGTCTCACAGATTTCTCTGCGTGAAATTCGGGCTGCTCTCCCCGGGGAGAGCATGTCGCCACAAGAGCAGCGCCACCATTTTTTTTTTCCTGTCTGCAACAGTATTTGTTTTCCTATCAGAGTGGCTTTTTTCTACATAATTTTGCCAGGGACAACTCTCTTGTTGCCGTTGGTTCTTTTACGTGCGCTAAATAATGATGTGCAACACACGGCACCTCGGTTTATCGTCTCATCCGAAAGACTAGCACCCAGACCACCACTCATGATCTAATGAATGGGGGAAAAGTTTCGGGTCCAAACGGGAATCGAACCACTGCACACTTCCGACCCGGACTTTACTATTACACTACAATATTTCACTACACTACAAAACACTATTACACTACACTATTACACTACATTACACTATTACACTAAACTATTACACTACACTATTACACTGCAATACACTATTACATCATACTATTACATACATTTACACTACACTACACTATTAACTACACTACACTACACTATTACACTACACTATTACACTACACGATAACTACACACACTATTACACTCCCACACTACACTATTACAGTACACTATTACACTACACTATTACACTACACTATTACATACACTACACTACACTATTACACTGCACTATACTATTACACCACACTATTACACTACACTATGACACTACCATATTACACTACACAACACTATTACTGTCAGCAACCGCCAACAACTGAAAATAGGAATGTGGAATGTGCAAACAATGCTACAGAAAGGAAAATTGGAAAATGTGAAACAAGAAATGAAAAGGATGAAGCTCAACATAATCGGACTCTCTGAAATGAGATGGAAGGGAGCGGGCTGTATAACATCAGACGGCTACAAAATTCTCTACTCAGGAGGAGAACATCACTACAGAGGATTTGGGTGTGATACTCGACCCAGAAACCTAAAGCCATCAAGGGTTCTGGACTGTCAGCGAAGGGTCATCATTGTTAAACTCAAAGATAAACCTTTTGACATTGGCATCATAAATATATGCACAACTGCAGACAAAGACGATGAAGTTGAAATCTTCTACGAAACGGTTCAAGAAAGCAATGAAACAACTGAAGTCACAGGAATTAAGATTATAATGGGAGACTTCAATTCAAAGGTCGGGAGTGAAAGAACAGAAACTATTGTAGGACCATTTGGAATAGGAGAAAAAAATGAGAGGGAAGACAGACTCATTGAATTTTGCAAAGAACACAACCTTACAGTAATGAACACCTGGTTCAGAAATCATCCAAGAAGATGTTGGACATGGAAAAGCCCAGGAGATAGAACTCGATTGTGGCAGTGACCATGTGCCTGTGGTTGGTACAATGAAGCTTAAGCTAAAACGGCTAAAGAGAGCAAAAACAGCACCAAAGCTACAAAGCAACATATTAGAAAGCAATGAAATGATGAATAAGTATAGCATCAGCATCAAAAACAAATTCAGTGCACTAGAGCAATTGACCACGGCAGAAGAAAGGTGGCAGATGTTGAAAGAGAGCATGTTAGAATCTGCAAAAGAACACATTCCTGTCACAAAACGAAAGGAAGACAGAAAAGGATGCCCCCAGAAATTCTAGGTCTAATGGAAGAGAGAAGAAAAGCAAAAGCAGACGAACAGAAATTACAGAAAACTAGACAAACAGTGAAAAAGAGGTGCAATGAAGCAAAGGACATTGGATTAACACACAGTGTGAGGAAATTGAAGCCAACACGGAATAAATAGCAAAACTATACACAAAAAAGATAAAGAGGTCACAGGGAAAAAAAGTGTCAGCAAAAACAGGCTGCCTACGATCAAGAGATGGAGACATTTATGGAAAAGGAGGACTTTCCTAAACAGGTGGTCAGAATACATCACAGAGTTTTTATCACGATGACAGAGGCCACCACCTGTCATCCGTAATGAAGATGAAGGCCCCCATATTCTTGAGGGAGGAAGTTCAAAAGGCCCTCAAAAGATGAAAATGGGCAAGGTCGCAGGACCCGATGACATTCCATCCGAAATGCTAACTGCTCTAGGCGAATTTGGAATCAAAGAAGTAACAAAACTTTTCAAATTTATCCATGTTTACAGTGGACATTCCAACAGACCTCAAAAGTGGGTGCACATTGCACTACCCAAAAACCAGGCACAGTTGAATGCGATCAGCACTGCACAGTCTTATGAGCCACCTCACAAAAGTCATGTTACGAGTGCTGATGAACAGAATGAGAAATAAAATCTACTGAGATATCTGATACCAATTTGGATTTATGGCAGATAAAGGTACCAGAATTGCCATCTTTGCCTGAGGACCCTCATGGAAAGGGCGATTGAGGTACAAAAGGACTTGTACCTCTGCTTCATTGACTATTCTAAGGCATTTGACAAGTAAGACATTCGATCTGTTCGACATTTACTAAGACATAACTGTGATGGAAAAAGATATTAGAGTCATCAGAAACTTGTACTGGGAACAAGAAGCTGCAATAAGAGTTGATAATGACTGCAGTGAGTACAGACCAATCTGTAGGGGTGTGAGGCAGGGCTGCGTTTTTTCTCCAGACCTCTTCAATATCTACAGCGAAATGATTCTACGGAACATAGAGCAGCATGAAGGTGTCGAAGTAGGAGGTCACAACATAAACAATCTAAGATATGCGGATGGCACAGTGCTAATTGCTGACTCGGAAGAAAAACTACAAAATATCCTTACAACAGTCACAAACGAAAGTGAAAACAAAGGACTCCAACTGAATACAAAGAAGACTGAGTGCATGGTAATCTCAACAGTCAGACATGCCTGTATGTAACATTTTATGCAAAGGGGAAAGAATAAAACAAGTTTGCACCTTTAAATACTTGGGCTTCACATTAACTCCAGACGCCAGATGCGACACAGAAATAAAGAAGACAATCGCTTTGTCTAAAGACACATTCACCTGGATGAATCCCATCTTTACCAACGAAATATAAGACTCAGCACCAAAATCAACACTCTGAAAGCCTACATATGGTCCATCCTTCTGTGCGGATGTGAATGCTGGACGCTGACAAAAGACCTCGAAAGAAGACTTGAAGCAGCAGAAATGTGGTATATCAGAAGAATTATGAGAATATCATGGTCTGAAAAGAAGTCAAACGAAGAAGTAATGGAAATGGCCGGGTGCAAAAGATCCCTACTCAAAACTATCAGAAAAAGACAACTACAATTTATTGGGCACATAAACAGAGCTGATGGAATAGAAAAGCAAATATTGTGTGGAAAGATTTGTGGTACCAAAGACAGAGGAAGACAACGCACAAAATACACAGACAGTCTGAATAGCTACGCAACGAGGAAATAATCCCCCAACAATGAACTAATCAGGAGAAATGACAACAGAGAGGAATGGAAGGACATGATCGCCGATGTCTGCAACAGACCTGCCACATGAAGAAGAAGAAGACACTATTACACTATACAACTCTTTTTACACTACACTGCAATATTACACTAAACTATTACACTACACTACACTATTACGTTATAGTACACTATTACACTACACTACACTACACTATTACAGTACACTACACTACACTATTACACTACACTACACTGTTACATTACACTATTACACTACACTACAAAACCCTATTGCACTATACTACACAATTACACTACACTATTACACTACAATAAACTATTACACTATAATACACTATTACACTACACTACACTATTACAGTACATTACACTACACTATTACACTACACTATTACATTACACTACACTGTTAAATTACACTATTTCACTACACTACAAAACACTGTTACACTAGACTACACTATCACATTACACTACACTAGTACACTACACTACAATATTCCACTAAACTAAAAAACACTTTTGCAGTACACTATTACATAACACTACACTAATATACTATACTACACTAGTAGATTACACTTCACTATTACACTACACTAGTACATTATATAACACTATTGCATTACATTTTAACACTACACTAGAAAGCACTATTACAGTACAATACACTATTTTCACTACACTGCACTATTACCCTACACTACACTAATACACTACACTATTACACTACACTAGAAAACACTGTTACACTACACTATACTATATAACTACACTACACTATTACACTACACTACACTATTACACAATACAACACAATTACACTTTCAACACTATTACACTAAACTATTACACTACGCTATTAAACTACACTTTTACACCACACTACACTATTACACTACACTATTACACTACAATACACTATTAAAATATACAACACGATTACACTTCACTACACTATTACACACTACACTACAAAAAAACTATTACACTACACTATTACACTACACTATTACACTACAATACACTATTAAAATATACAACACGATTACATACACTACACTATTACACTACATTTCACTATTACACTACACTATTACACTACAATACACTATTCAAATATTTCAACACGATTACACTACACTACAAAACACTATTACACTACACTACTACACTAAACTATACTATTACACTACACTATTACACTACGCTACACTACTACATTACACTATTAAACTACAAAACACTATTACACTACACTACACTATTACACTACACTACACTGTACTATTACATCACACTATATAACTACATTATTACAAACACTATTACACTACACTACACTATTACATTGCACTATTACACTACACTACAAAACACTATTACACTACACTACAATATCACACTACACTACAAAACACTGTTACACTAAACCCTTTCATCGCACTACACTTCACTATTACACAACACTGCCATATTACATAAGCAACAAAACACTATTACACTACGCTATTACATTACACTACAGTATTACACTACATTACACTATTACATTAAACTACACTAATACATTACACTACACTATTAGATTATACCATTACACTAAACTACAAAACACTATTACACTACACTACATTATTACACTACACATCACTAATACCCTACACATTTAAAGTACTCTACCATATAACACTACACTAAAAAACACTTTTACCGTACACTATTACACTACACTACTACACTAAAACAACAATTACACCACACTACACTATGACACTACACTACTACACTACACTATTTACTATACTACACTATTTCACTACACTACACTTTTTACATACACTTCACTATTACACTATATCATTACATTAAACTAAAATATTACATTATTCTATTACACTACACTACAAAACACTTTTACACTACACTACACTATTACACTACGTACAATATTCCACTACACTTAAAAAAAACTGTTACACTACACTATCACACTACACTATTACACAACATAACCCCATTACACTAAACTACTAAAACGCTACACCATTACATTACACTATACTATTACACTACACTACACTATTACATTCACTACACTATTGCATTACACTACACTATTCACTTACACAATTACACTTTACTACAAAACACTTATACACTACACTACACTATTTCACTACACTACACTATTACCCTACGCCACACTATTAAAGTACTTTACAATATTACACTACACTACAAAACACTATTACACTACACTACACTAATACACTACACAATTACCCTATACTATTACAGTACACTACACTAATTCTCTACACTATTTTCACTACACTATTACACCTACACTATTACACTACACTACATTATTACACTATACAACACTATTACACATCTTACACTATTACACTACACAACACTTTTATACTACACTATTACACTACACTATTACACAACACTATGACACTACATACACTTACACTGCACTACACTATTACACTACAGTATACTATTATTCTACACTATTACATACACTAAACTAGTACACTACACTACACTAAAAAAAACTATTTTACCACACTATTACACTACACTATTACACAACACTGTTAACTATACAACACTATTACACATCACTACACTATTACACTACACAACACTATTATACTACATTATTACACTACACTACACTATTGCAGAACACTATTAACTAAAACTTCACTATTACATTACACTATTACACTACAAACAATATTACATTACACTAAACTCGTACACTACACTACACCATTACACTGCATTCCACTATAACACTAAAGTATACTATTATTCTACACTTTTACACTACACTAAGCTAGTACACTACACTACACTATTACACTACACTACACTGTACTATTACATCACACTATTATACTACATTATTACACAACACTATTACACTCACTTTCATATTACATTGCACTATTACACTACACTACAAAACACTATTACACTACACTACAATATCACACTACACTACAAAACACTGTTACACTAAACTCTACCATCGCACTACACTTCACTATTTACACAACACTGCCATATTACACTAAGCAACAAAACACTATTACACTACGCTATTACATTACATACAGTATTACACTACATTACACTATTACATTAAACTACACTAATACATTACACTACACTATTAGATTATACCATTACTCTAAACTACAAAAACACTATTACACTACACTACATTATTACACTACACATCACTAATACCCTACACATTTAAAGTACTCTACCATATAACACTACACTAAAAAACACTTTTACCGTACACTATTATACTACACTACTACACTAAACAAACTATTACCCACACTACACTATGACACTACACTACTAACTACACTATTTACTATACTACACTATTTCACTACACTACACTTTTACACTACACTTCACTATTACACTATATCATTACATTAAACTAAAATATTACATTATTCTATTACACTACACTACAAAACACTATTACACTACACTACACTATTACACTACGTAATATTCCACTACACTTAAAAAAACTGTTACACTACACTATCACACTACACTATTACACAACATAACCATTACACTAAACTACTAAACGCTACACCCTTACATTACACTATACTATTACCTACATACATATTACATTACACTACACTATTGCATTACACTACACTATTCACTTACACAATTACACTTTACTACAAAACACTTATACACTACACTACACTATTTCACTACGCTACACTATTACCCTACGCCACACTATTAAAGTACTTTACAATATTACACTACACTACAAAACACTATTACACTACACTACACTAATACACTACACAATTACCCTATACTATTACAGTACACTACACTAATTCTCTACACTATTACATACACTATTACACTACACTATTACACTACACTACATTATTACACTATACAACACTATTACACATCTCTACACTATTACACTACACAACACTTTTATACTACACTATTACACTACACTATTACACAACACTATGACACTACACTACACTTACACTGCACTACACTATTACACTACAGTATACTATTATTCTACACTATTACACTCACTAAACTAGTACACTACACTACACTAAAAAAAACTATTTTACCACACTATTACACTACACTATTACACAACACTGTTACACTATACAACACTATTACACATCACTACACTATTACACTACACAACACTATTATACTACATTATTACACTACACTACACTATTGCAGAACACTATTACACTACACTTCACTATTACATTACACTATTACACTACAAAACAATATTACATTACACTAAACTCGTACACTACACTACACCATTACACTGCATTCCACTATAACACTAAAGTATACTATTATTCTACACTTTTACACTACACTAAGCTAGTACACTACACTACACTTAACTATTATACCACAGTATTACACTACACTATTACACTACACTACACTATAACATTAGCAGTGGCGTTGCTCGTGCTGTTCACAAGTACTTTACTTTTCTCCGAGCTCACCTCCATCACATATGCTCCAGCTCTGTTCTCAAGTCTGGTCGTAAGATCTTGTAGCTCTGTGTTACTTCCGCCTATGAGGTCAGTGTCATCGGCAAACCGCTTGTTGTTGAGGGGTCTGCCGCCAATGGAGATGGTAGAGTGAAAGTCATGGAGGGTCTCTCTCATAATGTTTTCCAAGAACAGATTAAACAGGACAGGAGATAACAAGTATCCTTGTCGGACCCAAACTGTGGTTTTGAAGTAGTCTCCGACCTGATTGTTCAGAAGGACTGCACTGCGTGCGGTGTTGTATAGTGCTTGAATGGTTTGCACTAGTCCTTCTTCAATGAGTGATGAGTGATTGTGTCCATTCTGTTGGCCACTGTTTTGTCTCCCAAATCTGACAGACAGATAGCGTGTGATAACTGTTTCGCCGCCATACTTGAGCAGCTCTGCTGGTATGTTGTCTGCTCCTGGGGACTTTCCTACTGGTAAACTGCAGATGGCTTCTTCCACTTCTTCCCTCAGTATAGGTAATGGCGAGGGTACTCTTGATATTGCTGCTTCCTCTTCTATTATGCTCTTGTCAGGTTGGATTGGGTAATTGTATAGCTCTTGACAATACTCAGACCACCTGTTCAATGCAGCTGAGCTTTCTGTGAGGAGGTTTCCGGAGCTGTCTTAAATGACTGATGATTTGGTTTGAAGTGGTTTTGTGAGTTTCTTCAGGGTGTCGTATGCCTTTTTACTGTTGCCCACTTTCATGCTTTTTTCGATCTCATCACTTTGATCATTGATCCACTTCTCTCTGGCCTTTAACATTGACTTCTTCACAAGATTGTTGGCCTCCCGGTATTTTTTAGGGTTGGAAGACCTGGTTGGTTTCAGTGCTCTTCTTGTATCGCAGAGGTCCAAGATGTCATTGGTAGTCCATGGCTGGTGTTTATTCCTCTGACGACCGAGTACCTCTTCTGCTGTTTCTCGGACTGCCTCATTAAAGTTGTTGGTGAGGTCATTGATGTCATTGTCCAGGAGGGTTAATGCCGCAAAACGTCCGCCAAGCTTAGCTTGGAAGAGCTCCTCGACATCTGGATCTTTCAGTTTGTCCACGTCAAATTTGATACGTGGGTTTGCAGGCTGTTTGTTTTTCTTCAGCTTTTGAATACCAGCAGCACAAGGTCGTGGTCGCTGCCTATGTCAGCTCCAGGGTAGGTTCTTGTTCTGGCTCTGTTGATGCTGGATTTGAAGCGCCGTGGTGTTAAGATAAAATCTAGTTATGGATCTTGCCGTTTGGCGCATGCCAGGTTGTCCTCCTTGACTGCTTGTGGGGATAGAGGATATTGGCATTGGTAAGTTTGTGGGTGCAGGCAAACTCCAGCAAACGTAGTCCCCTACACTATTACCCTTAACTATAATATTACAATAAACTACAAAACACCAATTCACTACACTCAACTATTACACTCCAGTATTACGTGACACTACACTATTACATTACACTACACTATTACATGAAAATAATACACTTCACTGCAAAACACTATTATATAACACCTACATTATTACCCCGCACTACACTAATACCCTGTACTACACTATTACACTACACTATAATATTACACTATACTACAGAACTCTGTTACACTACACTACACTATCACACTTCACTACACTATTACACTACACTACAACATTACACTAAACTACAAAACACTATTACACTACACTAATGTATTACACTACACTATTACATTACACTAAACTATTACACTACACTATTACACTACACTATTACACTACACTACAACATTACACTAAACTACAAAACACTATTACACTACACTAATGTATTACACTACACTATTACATGGACACTAAACTATTACACTACACTATTACACTACACTATTACACTACACTAATGTATTACACTACACTATTTACACTACACTATTACACTACACTATTACACTACACTATTACACTACACTATTACACTACACTATTACGCTACACTATTACATTACACTATTACACTACACTATTACACTACACTATTACACTACACTATTACACTACACTATTACACTACACTATTACATTACAAAATTGCATGACACTATTACACTACACTACAAAACACTATTTCACTGCACTACACCATTACACTATGCTACACTTTTACATTACATTACACTATTACACTACACTATAAAACACTTTTACACTATTACACTAAACTATACTATTACACGACACAATTACACGATACTATTACACTACACTAGACTATTCCACTATACAATACTATTACACTATAGTACACTATTACACCACATTATTACATTACACTATTACGCTACAATACAAAACACTTTACACTACACTACACTATTACACAACACTACACTATACTATTACACCACACTATTACACTACACTATTACATTTATTTACACTATTATACTATACAACACTATTACACTACACTACACTATTACATTACATATTACCGTACACTACAAAACACTATTAAAACACTACACTACAACACTACACTATTACACTACAAAACACTATTACACTACATTACACTGCATTACACCATTACACTTTAAAACACTATTACACTACACTACACTATTACACTACATTACAATATTAAAGTGCACTATACTATTACTCTACACTACACTATTACCCTGCACTACACTATTAAACTACACTACAATGTTTACTGTTACTGCTGCTGATCCCGTAACCCGCCAGGGTCGTAGGGGCGCTGCATAGTGCACAGTAACAGTAATTACATTACAATATTACACTACACTACAAAACACCATTACACTACACTACACTATTACACTACACTACACTTTTTCACTACAATACACCATTACACTATAAAATACTATTACACTACACTACACTATTACATGTCATGTCAGGTCAGAGACTCCCTCTGCTATTGGTAACCATGTAACCCAGTACCACCCGCCACATGTGGGGAGTAAACCCAATCAAAAAATCCGACCTGGAGAGGGATGGGCTCCGCCAGGTTTGATTTGCCCAAGACACACCCATGAAAAAGCCAGAATCTCCATACCGGATCGGTCGTCGCCCGGGTTACCAAGGACCGCGCCTTCTGCTGCTCATCAGGACATAGGTCGAAAGTATGCTACTGATGTAAAACTCAGCAAAATCTGTGCCAGAAACAACACCATCATTGGCACATGGAATGTAAGGACACTAAGAGCTGCGGGCAAATGGAAGAACTGACACATGAGATGTCCAGATATCAATGGCACATCCTTGGGCTCTGCGAAGTAAGGTGGAAAAACATGGGATAAACAACGACCAAGGAAGACCACAAATTATACTACAGTGAAAAACAGGATAAACATGAACACGGCGTGGGGTTTCTCGTTCATAAAGACACCGTGAACACCGTCATGAGCTGTCAGCCTGTGTCAAGCAGACTTATTACCATCCCCCTGAGAGCAACCCCCTTTAACATAACTGTAGTACAGGCATACGCCCCTACATCAGACTGCACAGATGAAGCCATAGAAGAATTTTATGACCAGCTACAAGAGGTTCTGAATCAAACTCCTAAGAAAGACATTCTTGTTGTGCAAGGTGACTGGAACGCCAAGGTAGGAGAAGATGCAGAAAGATTGGGAGGGCGTTTATGGGCCACATTGCAATAACCAATCAAATGAAAGAGGCTTGAGACTCCTGGAGTTTGCCAGTAACAACCACCTCCAGCTAGTGAATACCTTGGCCCACACAAGAAATCCAGAAAATGGACATGGCATAGCCCAAATGGAGAACACCACAACCAAATAGATTACATCATGGTGAAAAGACGATTTCAGTCTAGCGTTAACATCGCACAGACACGAAGTTTTCCAGGAGCAGACATAGGGAGTGGTCATGATCTTGTGATGATGACTTTCCGACTACCTCTAAAGAAAATCCACAAGCAGAACAACATCAGGATCAAATTTGACCTCGAGAAGCTGAAGGACCCAGAGGTAGTAGAAATTTTTCAAGCAAGGATAGGTGGAAAGTTTGCAGCACTCACTGTAATAGACTCAGACATAGATACACTGACGAATAGTTTCAATACAGCAGTGACTGAAACAGCAAGCGAGTTTCTGGCAAACACCGACCAGTCAAAAAACCATGGGTCACACCTAACATCCTACAACTATGCGACAAGCGTAGAGAGTTGAAGAAAAAGAAAAATGAAACAAAAGAAAGAGCAGAACAATATAGGGCAGTCAACAAAAGAATCAGGAAGTCCATGACGGAGGCAAAAGAGAAATGGATCACTACACTCTTACAATATACTACACTATACTAATACACCAAACAATTACACTACACTATTACACTAGACTACAATATTACACTATACAACACTGTTACACTACACTACATTATTACACTATACTACACTATTAACGTACACTGAACTCAACTAAACTATTACAGTACACTACACTATTACACTATACAACACTAATTATACTACACTACACTAGTACACGTCACTGTCACAATAAACTTTTACACTACACGACACTATTATAAAGCACTATTACGCTAGACAAAAGAACACTATTACACTACACTACACTACAATATTACACCATACTACAAATACTACACTATTGCACTACACATTTTACAAACCACTATAAAACAATATTAAAATTCACTACACTATTACACTACACTACACAATACTATTACACCACACTCTTAGACTACACTACTACACCTCACTCTACTATTACAACTATCGAACACTATTTCACTACAATACAATATTACATACACTACACTATTACACTACACTATAATATTACACTTCACTACACTTTTACATACACTACACTGTTACACCACACAACACTATTACACTACAATATTACGCTACACTATTACACTACACTACTCTATTACGTTACACTTTTACGCGACACTACAAAACACTATTACACTACACTACACTTCTACACTACACTACACCATTACACTACACTACACTATTACACTACATTACACTACAAAACACTATTTCACTACGCTACACTATACTATTACACCACACTATTACACTTCTCTACACTATTACACTATAGTACACTATTACATCACATTGCAATATTACACTATACTACATTACACTATTACACTACACTACACTATCACACTACATTATTACATTACACTACACTATTACATTAAACTTTTAAACTAAACTACTTTATGACACTACAATATACTACACTTCACTCTACTATTACACTATGGAACACTATTTCACTACAATACAATATTACACTACACTACACTATTACACCACACTATAATATTACACTTCACTACACTTTTACACTACACTACACTGTTACACCACACAACACTATCACACTACAATACACTATTACACTACAATATTACGCTACACTATTACACTACACTACACTATTACAGTGCACTACACTATTACACTACATTCCTCTACACTACACTGTTACAATATACTACACTATACTAATACACCACACTATTACACTACACTATTACACTAGACTACAATTTTACACTATACAACACTGTTACACTACACTACATTATTACACTATACTACACTATTACCGTACACTGAACTCTTACACTACACTACAATATTACACCATACTACAAAATACAACACTACTACACTACACATTTACAAACCACTATAAAACAATATTAAAATTCACAACACTATTACACTACACTACACTATACTATTACTCCATACTCTTACACTACACTATTACACTTTACTCTACTATTTCACTATCGAACACTATTTCACAAAAATGCAATATTACACTACACTACACTATTGCACTACACTATACTATTACACTTCACTACACTCTTACACTACACTACACTACAAAACACTATTCCACTACGCTACACTATACTATTACACCACACTATTACACTTCTCTACACTATTACACTATAGTACACTATTACATTACATTACAATATTACACTATACTACATTACACAATTACACTACACTACACTATTACACTACATTATTAAATTACAGTACAATATTACACTATACTATACTATTACACTACACTACATTATTACACTATACTAAAATATCACACTATACTCTACTATTGCACTACACTACACTATTACACTACACTATAAAACTACTAGCACTATCATACTACATTATTACATTACACTACACTATACATTCAACTTTTAACTAAACTACACTCTCACACTACAATACACTAATACACTACACTACAATATTACACTAAACTACAAAACGCTATTACACTGCATTACACTATTACACTACACTTTTTTAAAACACTACACTATTACACTACACTTTTTTGTTATTACACTACACTACACTACACTGCACTGCGCTATTACACTACACTATTACATTACACTACAAAACACTATTGCACTATACTACACTATTACACTACACTATTATCCAACACTATTCCACAAAACTATACTATTACACTACATTACTACACTACACTATAACACTACACTACACTATTACACAGTAGAAAATTATTACACTACACTATTCTATTACACTACACTACACAATTACACTACACTATTACACTAAACTACACATTTACACTACAATAATACCAAACTCCATAACAGTACACTATTACATTACAATATTACATTAAACTATAACACTACACTATAAAACAATATTACACTACACTAATACACTACACTATTACACTACATTATTACATTACACTATAACTAATACATCAAACCATTACACTATACTACAAAACAACATTACATTACACTACGAAGACACTATTACACCACACTCCACTATTACACAAAAGTATTTCGATACACTACACTATTACATTACAATATCACACTACACTATTAAAAAAAACAACTAGTACACTACACTACATTTTTACACTTCACTATTACCCTACACTAAACTATTACAGTACACTACACTATTACACTATACAACACTATTATTCTACACTACACTAGTACACGTCACTGTCACATTAAACTATTACACTACACTACACTATTATATAGTACTATTACTCTAGACAATAGAACAATATTACACTACACTACACTATTACACTACACTGTTATACTATTACAACACACTATTATACTTCACAATAACACTACACTAAACTATTACACTATACAACACTAATACACTACACTAGACTATTACACCACTATACACTATTACACTACATTATTCTATTACACTACATTACACTACACTACACCAATACCCTACACTACACTATACTAGTACACCAGACTATCATTTTTCACAATTACACTACACTAAAATATTACACTCTACAACACTAATACACTACACTACACTATTATATTACATTACACTATAACAATACACTACACTATTACATTACATGCTTACATTACACTACACTATTACATTACACTATGATACTACACTACAAAACACTATTACACAACACCATTCTATTGCACTACACTATTACACTACACTACATTATTACAATACACTACGCGATTGCACTACACTACACTATTACACTAAACTTTTGAACTTCATTACACTATACTATTACACCACACTATTACACTACACTACACTATTACATTACACTAAAAAAACACTATTACACTACACTACACTATTTTTTACACTATTATGCTACACTACAAAACCTTATTACACAACACTACACTATTACACTACACTACACTATTACTGTACACTACACTATTACACCTCAATCCACTTCACTACACTCTTACAATATACTACACTATACTAATACACCAAACAATTACACTACACTATTACACTAGACTACAATATTACACTATACAACACTGTTACACTACACTACATTATTACACTATACTACACTATTAACGTACACTGAACTCAACTAAACTATTACAGTACACTACACTATTACACTATACAACACTATTATACTACACTACACTAGTACACGTCACTGTCACAATAAACTTTTACACTACACGACACTATTATAAAGCACTATTACGCTAGACAAAAGAACACTATTACACTACACTACACTACAATATTACACCATACTACAAAATACTACACTATTGCACTACACATTTACAAACCACTATAAAACAATATTAAAATTCACTACACTATTACACTACACTACACAATACTATTACACCACACTCTTAGACTACACTACTACACCTCACTCTACTATTACACTATCGAACACTATTTCACTACAATACAATATTACACTACACTACACTATTACACTACACTATAATATTACACTTCACTACACTTTTACACTACACTACACTGTTACAACCACACAACACTATTACACTACAATATTACGCTACACTATTACACTACACTACTCTATTACGTTACACTTTTACGCGACACTACAAAACACTATTACACTACACTACACTTCTACACTACACTACACCATTACACTACACTACACTATTACACTACATTACACTACAAAACACTATTTCACTACGCTACACTATACTATTACACCACACTATTACACCACACTATTACACTTCTCTACACTATTACACTATAGTACACTATTACATCACATTACAATATTACACTATACTACATTACACTATTACACTACACTACACTATCACACTACATTATTACATTACACTACACTATTACATTAAACTTTTAAACTAAACTACTTTATGACACTGCAATATACTAATACACTACACTACATTATTACACTAAACTACAAAACATTATTACACTATTACACTACATTACACTATTACACTACACTTTTTAATACACTACAATTTTTTTTATTACACTACACTACATTACACAGACTGCACTGCGCTATTACACTACACCATTACATTACACTACAAAACACTATTGCACTATACTACACTATTACACTACACTATTATCCAACACTATTCCACAAAACTATACTATTACACTACTTAACTACACTACACTATAACACTAAACTACACTAGTACACAATAGAAAATTATTACACTACACTATTCTATTACACTACACTACACAATTACACTACACTATTACACTAAACTACACATTTACACTGCAATATTACACTACACTATTACAGTACACTATTACATTACAATATTACAATAAACTATTACACTACACTATAAAACAATATTACACTACACTACACTAATACACTACACTACACTATTACACTACATTATTACATTACAATATTACTAATACATCAAACCGTTACACTATACTACAAAACAACATTACACTACACTACACTACATTATTATACTACACTACATTATTACCCTACACTACATAATTACACAACACTACAATATTACACTATACCATAAACAATTGTTACACTATACTACACTATCAAACTACACTGCACTATTACACTACACTACAATATTACACTAAACTACACTACACTTTTACGATACACTAAACTATTCCACTACACTACACTATTACACTACACTACACTATTACACTACACTATTACTCTACACTACACTTTTACACTACACTACACTATTACACTACACATTTACAGTATACGACACTATTATACTGCACAATTACAGTACAGTACACTATTACACTACACTATTACACTACACTACGAAAACACTTTTACACCACACTCCACTATTACACAAAAGTATTTCGATACACTACACTAGTACATTCCACTATTACACTACACTTTTTTTAAAAAAAACACTAGTACACTACACTACATTTTACACTACACTACCCTACACTAAACTATTACAGTACACTACACTATTACACTATACAACACTATTATACTACACTACACTAGTACACGTCACTGTCACAATAAACTTTTACACTAACCAGCCGCCATGGCGCAGTGGTTAGCGCCTTGGGTTACGGACTGGAAGGTCGCGGGTTCGATTCCCATAAGAGTCATAGGGATTTTTCGGACTCCGGCCGGCTCCTACCCAGAGTGAGTGTGCTGTGGGCTCAGTGGGAAGACTGGGACCACACAGTCGAGCTTCATCCACTTAACGGATGCGAATTTGAGAGTGTTGCTCAAATTACCTGACCAACACTGCAGGTGTCTGTTTCTCTCGGGCCCGGTTGACGCCGGGATATATTATGATAGTAAGCGTAGAGTACAACCCTGTCAAGTAGTCTCAAAGCATATGCACTTCCACAGCAGCAGCATTACGTCATCCTCATTGTCATTTGATCATCATGCAATTAAAAAAATTGCCTCTGATTTGGTGGTCCCAGTTGCCCTGGTCTCATGGTGTTCTCTGATTCGGTTTGCCCATACACTTCTGTGCCTGTGGTGAGTTTGTGTCAAAGCCTTTGGGGTTGGAGGTTTGCGGGGGACGGTTGTTGGAGGGACGTTGTGGTGGTTGCTACCTCGGGTGGGCAATTCACTCAGTCTGGCTCCGCGACTGAGCTAATACTGTCGTTAGTAGGGGGTTTAGTAGGTGGTGTCCTGCGTATGTTAGCTCAGAACAGGCACCACTGAACACCGCCAAAGTGACCCAGCAGCAGTGCAGGGCCCCTCTGGATGGTGGCCCCACGGCGACCTGATAGTGATTAGCTCCCTGTGGACCTCCGACTCTGAGGATGAGACATAACAAATCTGGGTATGGTTGTGGCGGGGAGATTGGATTGAGCGGCGTGGGAACAGCGGGACGGGGGGACGTCACAGAAGATGAGGCAGCAAAAAAAAAATAATAATAAAAAATTAAAAAACTTTTACACTACACGACACTATTATAAAGCACTATTACTCTAGACAAAAGAACACTATTACACTACACTACACTATTACACTACACTACAGTAATACACTACACTATACTATTACACTATATTACACTACACTACATTATTTCACTACACTACACTATACTATTACACCACACTCTTACACGACACTATTACACTACACTACACTATTACACGACATTACACTCCACTACATTATTTCACTACACTAAACTATACTATTACACCACACTCTTACACGACACTATTACACTAAACTACTTTGTTTCACTATACAACACTATTACACTACACTACACTATTCCACTACACTATTACACTACACTGTTACACTACATTACACTGTTAACCCACACTACAAAATACTATAACACAACACTATTACACTACTATACACTATTACACTACACTTCTCTATTACACTACATTACACTACACTAAACCATTACACTACACTACACTATATTATTACAACACACTATTATACTTCACAATAACACTACACTAAACTATTACACTATACAACACTAATACACTACACTAGACTATTACACTACTATACACTATTACACTACACTACTCTATTACACTACATTACACTACACCATTACGCTACACTTCACTATATTTGTACACTACACTATTATACTTCACAATTACACTACACTAAAATATTACACTATACAACACTAATACACTACACTATTATATTACACTACAATATTACACTACACTACACTATTACATGTTTACATTACACTACGTTATTTCTATACACTAATACACTACACTATAAAACGCTATTACACTACACTACACCATTATATTGCACTACACTATTACACTACAGTATTACAATAAACTACGCGATTGCACTACACTACACTATTACATTACACTTTTAAACTTCATTACACTTTACTATTACACCACACTATTACACTACACTATTACACTACACTACACTATTACACTATACAACACTATTACACTACACTATTACACTATCCTTTTTTACTACACTACACTATTACATAATACTACACTATTACATTACACTACAATATTACACTACACTACAAAACACTGTTACACTACACTACACTATATCACTACACTACACTATTACATTACACTACACTATTACACTACACTATTACACTACACTACACTATTACAGTACACTACACTATTACACTATACAACACTATTGTACTACACTACACTAGTACACGTCACTGTCACATTACACTATTACACTACACCACACTATTATATAGCACTCATATGCTAGGCAATAGAACACTATTACACTACACTACACTATTATATTACACTACACTATTACACTACACTACACTATTACACTACATTACACTCCACTACATTATTCCACTACACTACATTCTACTATTACACCACACTCTTACACGACACTATTACACTACACTACACTACTTTGTTACACTATACAACACTATTACACTACACTACACTATTATATCACACTGCACTATTGCACTACACTAGAATATTACATTACATGTTTACATTACACTACACTATTACATTACACTATTACACTACACTACAAAACACTATTACACCTCACTACACCATTATATTTTACTCAACTATTACACTACACTACACCATTACACTATACTACAATATTACAGTACACTTTTAAACTTCATTACACTATACTATTACACCACACTATTAAACTACACTAATACACTACACTACACTATTACACTATACATTACTATTACACTACACTTTAACACTATCCTTTTTTACTACACTACAGTATTACATAAGACTACATTATTACATTACACTACAATACTACACAACACTACAAAACACTGTTACATTACACTACACTATATCACTACACTACACTATTACACTATACTACACTATTACACTACACTGTTACAATACAATACACTACTAAATTACACTTTTACCGAACACTAGAAAACATTATTAAACTACACAAAACTTTTACATTACACTACATAATTACGCTAAAATACACTATTACACTACACTACAATATTACACTACACTACAAAACACTGTTACACTACACTACACTATATCACTATACTCCACTATTACACTCCACTACACTATTACACTACACTACACTAAACTATTACATGACAATATTACAGGATACTATTACAATACACTATACTATTTTACTATACAACATTATTACCCTACACTACACTATTACATTAAACTATTACGCTACACTACAAAGCACTATTACTTTACACTACACTATTACACTATAACACTACACTATAACATAACACTACACTATTACATTACACTATTACACTACACTAGGAAACACTATTACACTACACTACACTATTACTCTGAGCTACACTATAACCATACACTACACTATTAAACCACTATACAGTATTACACTACACTACAAAACACTGTTACACTACACTACACTATATCACTACATTACACTATGACACTACACTACACTATTACACTACACTATACTATACTATTACAACACACTATTAAAATACACTATTACACTATACAACTATATTACACTACACTACACTCTTACATTACACTAAAAAAAAACACTATTACACTACACTACACTGTTTTATTACACTATTACGCTATTACGCTATTAGGCTACAATCTATCTATCTATCTATCTGTCCCGTAGTCTGACGACCGTGGGGGCACCCTCAAAGACTCAGCAACCAGTTCCCTCCATTCTTCTCTCTGTTCTGCCTTTCTCAGGGTTTTGTTGAGTTCTAGGCCTGTCCATTCACTGATGTTATCCTCCCAGCTCTTCCTTGGTCTGCCTCTTCTTCTTCCTCCTTGGACAGTGCCTTGCAAAACTGTCTTTGTAATTCCTTGGGATCTTGTGACATGCCCATACCACTAAGTTTACGCTTTTTCATGATCGTTAGAAGGTTCTCATAGGGTCCAATGGTTTGCTGGATTCTGTTATGCACGCTTTCGTTGCTTATGTGGTCTTTGTAGGAGATGCCAAGGAGTCTCCAAAAGCATCTCATCTCCACTGCCTGTACTCTTCTCTCCAAATCTGCAGTCAGGGTCCATGATTCACAGGCATACAGAAATATGGATATGACAAGGGAGCGCATTAGTCTGATCTTGGAGATAAGTGAGATATTCTTATCTCTCCAGATGGTGTTTAGTTTTGACAAAGCTGTTATTGTCTGTGCAGTCCTGCATACTACTTCTGGCTTGGATCCCTGGTCGGATACAATGGCTCCCAGGTACTTGAAGCTTTGAACTGTTTCCAGCTTCTGGTCATTAACCCTGATATCAGTGCTAATGCCGTTGGTGTTATTAGTCATCAGTTTGGTCTTCTCTGCACTGATTTCCATGCCGTATGTTTTGGAGGCCTTATCCAAGTGTTCTGTTAGGCTGGCAAGCTCTTTTTCTGATCCTGCTATTCCATCAATGTCATCTGCGAAGCGGAGGTTTGTGATCGTTCTGCCACCAATGCTGACTGATCCTTCATGATGTTCCAGTGCATCAGCCATGATTCTCTCAAGGAAGATGTTGAAAAGGGTGGGTGAGAGTAGACAGCCCTGCCTTACTCCAACTGTTGTTCGAAACCATTCTCCAATGTTGTTGTTGTAGTACACTGCACTGGTGGCCTCGCTGTACAGCTGTTTGATGACTCTGATCAGGTTTGCATTGATGCTGTACAAGTTCATGGTTGCCCACAAAGCTGCATGCCACACCCTGTCAAATGCCTTCTTAAAATCGATAAATACGTGGTATAGGTCTTGTTGATGTTGAAGGTACCGCTCACATAGTATTCTGAGGTTGAATATCTGTTCTGTTGTGCTGCGCCCTGCTCTGAAACCTGCTTGTTCCTCAGCAATGATGGTCTCTGCTTGTGGCTTCAGTCTATTCAATATTATCTGCAGCATGACCTTGCTTGGGTGACATATGAGGCTGATTGTGCGGTAATTATGGCATTGTTGTAGATTTCCTTTCTTGGGGAGGGTGATGATGAGTGACTGCGTCCATGGTGTTGGCCATTTTCCTGTCTGCCAGATCTTGTTGCAGATTCTTAGTAGGGCGCTGATCATGGCTTCCCCTCCAGCTTGGACCAACTCAGCTGGAATGTTGTCAGCCCCTGCTACAATACAAAACCTTATTACACAACACTACACTATACTATTACACTACACTAATACACTACACTGTTACACTACATTACACTATTACATTACACTGTTATGCCACACTACAAAATACTATTACACTATACTACACTATTACACTACTATACACTATTACACTACACTACTCTATTACACTATATTACACTACACTACACCATTACACTACACTACACTCTACTATTACAACACACTATTATACTTCACATTAACACTACACTAAACTATTACACTATACAACACTAATACACTACACTAGACTATTACACTACTAAACACTATTACACTACACTACTCTATTACACTACATTACACTATACTACACCATTACACTACACTACACTATACTAGTACACCACATTATTATACTTCTCAATTTACACAATTTATGGTGGATCGGTGGTCTAGAGGTAACGCGCCTGTCTAGAAATTATTTATTTAGCGCACGTAAAAGAACCCACGGCAACAAGAGAGTTGTCCCTGGCAAAATTCTTTGAAAAAAGCCACTCTGATAGGGAAACAAATACAGTTGCAGACATGAAAAAGAAAAAAAAATGGGTGGCGCTGCTCTTGTGGCGACGCGCTCTCCCGCTCTTCCCGGGGAGAGCAGCCCGAATTTCACAGAGAGAAATCTGCGTGACTTAAAGTGGTATGAAATGAAATCTGAGCGCTTTGATTTGTTGCTTTACAAGATTCAGCACTATATAAATTCCATACATTATTATAATTATTATTATTATTATTATTATTATTATTATTATTATCATTATTATTATTATTTTTTTTATTATTTTTATTATTATTATTATTATTTTTATTATTATTATTATTATTATTATTAATTACACTACACTAAAATATTACACTATACAACACTACTACACTACACTACACTATGATATTACACTACACTATTACACTACACTACACTATTACATTACATGTTTACATTACACTACACTATTACATTACACTATTAAACTACACTACAAAACACTATTACATTACACTACACCATCATATTGCACTACACTTATACACTACACTACACTACACTACACTATTACAATACACTACACCATTACACTATACTACACTATTACACTAAACTTTTTAACTGTATTACACTATACTATTACACCACACTATTACACTACACTATTACACTACACTATTACACTATACAACACTATTACACTACACTATTAAACAATCCTTTTTTACTACTCTACACTAATACATTACACTACAATATTACACTACACTAAAATGACACTGTTACACTACACTACACCATATCACTACACTATACTAATACATTACACTACACTATTACACTACACTATTACATTACAATACACTATTACATTACACTTTTACCTTACACTAGAAAACACTATTACACTACACTTAATTTTTACATTACACTTCATTATTACGCTAAAATACACTATTACACTACACTACAACATTACATAGTGTTATAGTGTAATAGTGTAGTGTTAAGTAATAGTGGTTTGTAGTGTAGTGTAATAGTTTAATGT
This sequence comes from Rapana venosa, assembly GCA_028751875.1. Lineage (NCBI taxonomy): Eukaryota > Metazoa > Mollusca > Gastropoda > Neogastropoda > Muricidae > Rapana > Rapana venosa. The sequence continues at coordinate 6,751,884 of CM054151.1, read as the reverse complement.
AATAGTGTAGTGTAGGGTAATAATGTTGTATAGTAAAATGGTATAGTGTAGTGTAATTGTAACCTGTAATATTGTCATGTAATAGTTTAGTGTAGTGTAGTGTAATAGTGTAGTGTAGTGTAATAGTGGAGTGTAGTGATATAGTGTAGTGTAGTGTAACATTGTTTTGTAGTGTAATGTTACACTACACTACACTATATCACTACACTCCACTATTACACTACACTACACTGTTTTCTTACACTATTATGCTACACTACAAAACCTTATTACACAACACTACACTTTTACACTACACTACACTATTACAGTACACTACACTATTACACCACATTCCACTACACTACACCATTACAATATACTACACTATACTAATACACCACACTATTCCACTACACTATTACACTACACTATACTAATACACCACACTATTCCACTACACTATTACACTACACTACAATTTTACACTATGCAACACTATACTATTACACCACACTCTACACTACACTACACTACATTTTACACTATACTACACTATTACCGTACACTGAACGCTTACACTACACTACAATATTACACCATACTAAAAAATCCTACACTACACTACACATTTACAAACCACTATAAAACAATATTAAAATTCACCACAATCTTACACTACAGTATTACAACTTACTCTACTATTACACTATCAAACACTATTTCACAAAAATGCAATATTACACTACACTACACTACACTTTTACACACACAACACTATTACACTACAGTACACTATTACACTACAATATTAGGCTACACTATTACACTACACTACACTATTACGTTACACTATTACGCGACACTACAAAACACTATTACACTACACTACACTTGTACACTACACTACATTATATCGCTACACTACACTATTACAGTACATTACACTACAAAACACTATTTCACTACGCCACACTATACTATTACACCATACTATTACACCACACTATTACACTTCTCAACACTATTACACTATAGTACACTATTACATTACATTACAATTTTACACTATACTATAATATACTATTACACTACACTACGCTATTACACTACATTATTACATTACCATCCAATATTACACTATACTACACTATTACACTACACTACACTATTACACTATACTAAAATATCTCACTATACTCTACTATTACACTACACTACACTATTAAACTACACTATAAAACTACATCACACTATTACACTACACTCTTACACTATACAACACTATTAAACTACACTATTACATTACACTAAAAGAAACTATTACACTACACTACAATATTTTATTACACTATTACGCTACACTACAAATCCTCATTACACAACACTATACTATTATAGTACACTACACAATTACAGTACACTACACTATTACACAATATAACACTATTATACTACACTACACTAGTACACGTCACAGTCAAATTAAACTATTACACTACACTGCACTATTACATAGCACTATTGAGCTAGACAATAGAACACTATTACACTACAGTACACTATTACACTACACTACAGCATTACACTACACTATTACACTACATTACACTCCACTACATTGTTTCACTACACTACACTATACTATTACACCTCACTCTTACACGACATTATTACACTACACTACTTTGTTACACTATACAACACTATTACACTACACTATTACACTACACTGTTACACTACATTACACTATTACATTACACTGTTATGCCACACTACAAAATACTATTACATTACACTCTTACACTACTATACACTATTACACTACACTACTACTGATAGGGAAACAAATACAGCTGCAGAAAAAAAAAAAGGGTGAAAGGGTGGCGCAGCGCTAAGTGGCGACGCGTTCTCCCGCTCTCCCCGGGGAGAGCAGCCCGAATTTCACGGAGAGAAATCTGCCGTGACTTAAAGTGGTATGAAATAAAATAAAATCTGAGCGCTTTGATTTGTTGCTTTACAAGATTCAGCGCTATATAAATTCCATACATTATTATTATTATTATTACTACTCTATTACATTACATTACACTACACTACACCGTTACACTATACAACACTAATACACTACACTAGACTATTACACCACTATACACTATTACACTACATTATTCTATTACACTGCATTACACTACACTACACCATTACACTTCACTACACTATACTAGTACACCAGACTATTTATACTTCACAATTACACTACACAAAAATTTTACACTATACAACACTAATACATTACACTACCCTATTATATTACACTACTCTATTACACTTCACTACACTATTACATGTTTACATTACACTACACTATTACATTACACACTTACACTACACTACACAACACTATTACACTACACTACACCATTATATTGCACTACACTATTACACTACACTACACTATTACTTAAACTTCATTACACTATATTATTACACCACACTATTACACTACACTATTACACTACACTATTACACTACACTTTTACACTATCCTTGTTTACTACACTACACTCTTACATAATACTACACTATTACATTACACTACAATATTGCACTACACTACAAAACACTGTTACGTTACACTACACTATATCACTACACTATTACATTACACTACACTATAACACTACACTATTACATTTCAGTTTTACCTTACACTAGAAAACACTATTACACTACACTAAAATTTTGCATTACACTACTTTATTACGCTAAAAAATCTCTATTACACTACACTACAATAATACACTACACTACAAAACACTGTTACACTACACTACACTATATAATAATAATAATAATTATAAGAAGAAGAAGAAGAAGAAGAAGAAGAAGAAGAAGAAGAAGAAGAAGAAGAAGAAGAAGAAGAAGAAGAAGAAGAAATGAAATTTATATAGCGCTATATCTTGTAAAAAACACAAATCAAACTGCTTGAATCCATTCCACTCCTACACATGCAACCAACAATGATTAATAGTTTAAAAAGTTCAAATACACGCAAACACACGCGTGCACGCACGCTCACACACATACACACACACACACACACACACACACACACACACACACACACACACACAGGTTATATGCTTCAGCAGGGTGATGAGAATTTAGGCCATTTAAGGCAAGGACAGATAATTATGAGATGAAACTGTAGGGGGAGGTCTTAGGTTTGAAATAGGTATGTCTTGAGGCTGGATTTAAAAGTGTTGTAAGTAGGCTTTTCGCGGAGGGAGAGAGGGAGGTCATTCCAGATCACTGGACCAGAAACAGAGAAAGAGCGACGGCCAACGGTGGACTGGGTGAATCTAGGTATTTGTAAGCACAGGGTATCTGCAGCAGAGCGGAGGGAACGAGAAAGAGTGTACAGGTGAAGACATTCACAGAGGTAGGAAGGTGCTGTTTTATGGAGACATTTGTAACTACATTACACTATTATTACACATTACACATTTACACTACACTATACTATACTATTACATCAAACTATCACACTACACAATTACACTATACAACACTATTACAACACACTATTACATTACACTAAAAAAAAACCCACTATTACACTACACTACACTATTTTATTACACTATTACGCTACACTACAAAACCTCATTACACAACACTACACTATTACACTACACTACACTATTACACTACACTACAGCATTACACTACAGTTTTATATCCAGGAGGAGTCAGCTGTTGTTTTTTTTGGCTCGTGGCCATGTGGTTTAAACCAAGTTTCGGTGAGGAAGGTTAAGTCAATGTTTTTTTCAGAGATGAAATCAGAAATGTAGTCGGCTTTTCCATTTGGACAGACAGACTGCACATTGAACAAACTTGAAGGAGATCTGAAGGAAGTGGAGGATGAAGATGAAAGTGGTGAGTTTGGACAAGAATCAGAGGAATATGATGACGGCGATGGTGGAGATGCGGCTAGCGGAAGAACAGACAAGAGTTTGGATGGTGAATCGGGAGTAGAAGATGGCAAAAGAACTGTGTTAATCAGGGGATTCCGTGTTTGACGCACATCATGATACACATCATCATCATCAGAACAAAAAACATTGTCAGAGTCACAAACAACAGAACAGTGAACAGCTGAAGGGGCCGGTGGACGGTGGCGTGGGGAAGAAGCGTTGTCAGGGGTTACAGAAGTGACGTCAGAAGTGAGGGGGGAGACAGGGGAGAGGGAAGCCTGCCACTGGTGATGACGCACACCTGCCCGTGTTCCCGTCTGATTTTGCAGCGATGAATGCCTAAGTTTCTATATGCTGCATATTTCAGGAGCAAGTGTGTATTGTTTTTGACAAAACTCAGGGTTTGATGGGTGGAACTCACGTGACAGTATCGTTCTTATGTCTGTACCTGTCACAACCATTTTTTTTCAAATTGACAAACTCTGGAGGTTGATGGTGGGGCAACGTGGTTTCACGTGCAAAACTTCAGCGGGCAGCAGGGTCAGAGTTAAGTGGGTCACAGAGACCAGCACAAAAAGATGACTACAACTCATGAAGACAAATAAATGTTGAAAAATCAACTTGAAGATGAAGAATTTAAATTTAAATATTTCGAAAAGTTAATAGTATGAAGCAAAAATTTTCTGACCGTAGGATTCAGGGAGAAAATACAAACATGAAGATATTAAACTTTTCCAACAGGACGAGGTAGAAACACACACAATAAGCACTCAAACACGAGAGATATATGCCATGCTGCCGCCAGGCGCACAGGTGAACTTCCACATAACCCCAATCAATCAAGCAGGTTTTCATAAAGAACCATGTGCCATAGACAATTTGGTTAAACTTTCAACACACATTAAAAGCCAATTTGCACAACGAAAAAAAAGTTCTAGTGAAATGTTTTGACATT
>CM054151.1:6617199-6746469 GCA_028751875.1 Rapana venosa | reverse complement strand
AGGGGTTTTTAAAACGGTTAAAAATTTTAATGTAATAGTGTAGGTATTGTTTAGTGTAGTGTAAATAATTGTATGATGTATTAGTGTTGTATATGTAATATTTTGGTAGTGAAATTTTTAGTAAATAGTGTGGTGACTGTATAGGTATGTGGGTTAATGGGTAGGAGTGTAATGTAGGGTTAGAAAAGAAGGAATAGTGTATAGTGGTTAATATCAGTGTATGTATATTTTTTGTATAGTAATGGGTTTAGTGTATGTAATTTTGAAGTATAATAGAGTGGTTGTAACTAGTACAGTGTAGTGTAGTGTAATGGTTTAGTGTAGAGTAATGTAGTGAAATTTAGAGTAGTGTAGTGTAAAGTTTTTAGAATGTAATAGTTAAATGTAATAGTATTTTGTAGTGGGTAACATGTAATGTAATGTGTAATGCAGTGTAACAGTGTAGTGAAATAGGTAAGTGTAATAGTGTAGTGTAGTGTAATAGTGTTGTATAGTGTAACAAAGTAGTGTAGTGTAATAGTGTTTTGTAAGAGTGAGGTGTAATAGTATAGTGATGTAGTGAAATAATGTAGTGGAGTGCAATGTCGTGTAATAGTGTAGTGTAGTGTAATACCCTAGTGTAGTGTACTAGTATAGTGTAGTATAATAGTGTTGAATAGTGTTATAGTGTAGTGTACTGTAATAGTTTAGTGTAGGGTAATAATGTAGTGTAAAAATGTAGTGTAGTGTACTAGTGTTTAAAAAAAAAAATTTAGTGTAGTGTAATAGTGTAATGTAATAAGTAGTGTATCGAAATACTTTGTATAATAGTGAAGGTCGTGTAATAGTCTTTCGTAGTGTAGTGTACGAGTAGTAGTGAAATAGTGTACTGTAATTAGTGTAATTGTGTAGTATAATTGTGTCGTAATACTGTAAATGTTAGTGTACTGTGTAGTGTTGTGTAAAAGTGTTAGTGTGAGTATAGTGTTAGTGTAGTGTAATAGTGTAGTGTAGTGTAATAGTGTAGTGTAGTGGAATTAGTGTAGTGTAGGGGTATGTGTAGTGTATGTAAAAGTGTAATGTGATTATCTAGTGTTTTCTTGTAGTGTAATAGTGTAATGTAATTGTGTAGTGTATCGAAAAAGTTTAGTGTAATTGTGTAGTGTAATGGTAATAGTGTTTTGTAGTGTAGTGTAATAGTGTAGTGTAATAGTGACTGTAGTGAAATATTGTAGTGTTATAGTGTTTTGTAGAGTAGAGGTAATGTAATAGTGTAGTGTAATGTGTACGTAGAGTAATGTGTAGTGTTATGTAATACGGTAGTGTAATGTTGTGTAGCATAAAGTGTAGTGTAGTTTAGTGTATAGTGTGTGGTAGTGTAATAGTGTTGTATAAGTGTAACAGTTGTTTAGGGTATAGTGTAATATTGTAGTTTAGTGTATTTATTGTAGGTAGATATATGTAGTGTAGTGGTAATATGTAGTGTAGTGTAATGGTGTAGTAGTGTATGTGTGTAATAGGTAGTTTAGTGTTATAGTGGTGTAGTAGTGGTAATTAGTGGTGTGTAATAGTTTTTTGTGTGGGGGGCTAACAGGTGTAATGTAATAGTGTATTGTAGTGTAACAGTGTAGTGTAATAGTGTAGTGTAATAGTGTAGTGTAATAGTGTAGTGTAATAGTGTAGTGTAATAGTGTAGTGTAGTGTAATAGCGTTGTATAGTGTAACAAAGTAGTGTAGTGTAATAGTGTCGTGTAAGAGTGTGGTGTAATAGTTAGAAAGGGACTTCAACAGTGATAGGGAACTCTTAGAGGAAACAGATCATGTTTTAGATATAGAAACATCAGAAGCGGAAGTTATTCATGCAGTGAACAAACTGAAAGATAGATAAGCCAGTGGAACAGATGATATTTTACTGAAATGTTAAAATGGTGGTAATGATATTGTATTTCTAAGAAAATTATTTAATGTTGTCTTTGATCCAGGAGTTTACCCACAGGTATGGTACTGGTATCCATCTAACCCAGTACAACCTGTCGCATGTGGGGGAGGAAACCCCAATAGAAAAAAACAACATATGGAGACTTGGAGAGGAGATTGGCGCCACCAAGGAATATCCTAAGCCCACAGAAAAGACATGAGAGACAAAGACAAAGCCAATATGATACCAGATCAGTCAAGGCCCAGGTTACCAACGGCTGCGCTTTCCATTGATCTACACCAGGGTAAAAGTGACGAAGTCAGATACTGGAGTTAAACCATTACTTAAGCTCCCTAGAGAACAGATCACCATTGGAACATGGAACGTCCATACACTCTACCAGTGCGGAAAAATCAAAGAACTAGAGTATGAGCTTAGCCGCTATAAATGGGACATTATTGGACTAGGAGAAGTGAGATGGACAGGATTTGGTGAGACAATGACTGGAGAAGGCAACAAGATCTGGTACAGTGGTCAAGAGAAACATCAAGTAGTGGGGTGCATTATCAGCTGTACACCGACTTCTAGCAGGATTATCAGCATCCGGGTGCCGGCCAAGCCCAAGAACATCACCATCATAAAAATCTATGCACCATCATCTGACCATGCAGATGAAGAAGTAGAAGAATTTTACGAAGAACTTGAAGAGACCATTATGAAGATACCCAAGAAAGTCATCATCATCATTCAAGGAGATTTTAACGCCAAAGTAGGTCCTGACTCTTAGAACCAATGGGCCTGAACAGTTGGTCAGTTTGGAACTGGAGAGACCAATGACAGGGGACAACGTCTGCTGGAGTTTGCCTGCACCCACAGACTTACCATTGCCAATACCCTCTATCCCCACAAGCAGTCAAGGAGGACAACCTGGCATGCGCCAAACGGCAAGATCCATTACCAAATAGATTTCATCTTAACACCACGGCGCTTCAAATCCAGTATCAAGAGAGCCAGAACAAGAACCTACCCTGGAGCTGATAGGCAGCGACCATGACCTTGTGCTGCTGGTATTCAAAATGAAGCTGAAGAAAAATAAACAGCCTGCAAACCCACGTATCAAATTTGACGTGGACAAACTGAAAGATCCAGATGTCAAGGAGATCTTCCAAGCTAAGCTTGGCGGACATTTTGCGACAATAACCATCCTGGACAATGACATCAATGACCTCACCAACAACTTTAATGAGGCAGTCCGAGAAACAGCAGAGGAGGTACTCGGTCGTCAGAGAAATAAACACCAGCCATGGACTACCAATGACATCTTGGACCTCTGCGATACAAGAAGAGCACTGAAACCAACCAGGTCTTCCAACCCTAAAGAATACCAGGAGGCCAACAATCTTGTGAAGAAGTCAATGTTAAAGGCCAGAGAGAAGTGGATCAGTGATCAATGTGATGAGATTGAAAAAATCATGAAAGTGGGCAACAGTAAAAAGGCAATCGACACCCTGAAGAAACTCACAAAACCACTTCAAACCAAATCATCAGTCACTAAAGACAGTTCTGGAAACCTCCTCACAGAAAGCTCAGCTGCATTGAACAGGTGGTCTGAGTATTGTCAAGAACTATACAACTACCCAATTCAACCTGACAAGAGCATAATAGAAGAGGAAGCGGCAACATCAAGAGTACCCTTGCCATTACCTATACTGAGGGAAGAAGTGGAAGAAGCCATCCGCAGTTTACCAGTAGGAAAGTCCCCAGGAGCAGACAACATACAGCAGAGCTGCTCAAGCATGGTGGCGAAACAGTTATCACACATGTTACAGCTATCTGTCAGAAGATTTGGGAGACAAAACAGTGGCCAACAGAATGGACACAATCACTCACCATATCTCTGCCCAAGAAGGGGAATTTACGCCAATGCCAAAACTATAAAACAAACAGCCTCATCAGCCACGCCAGCAAGATCATGCTCAAAGTTATTTTGAATCGACTCAAGAAGGAGGCAGAAGAACACCTTGCAGAGGAACAAGCTGGGTTCAGGGCAGGCAGGAGCACAATCGAACAGATTTTTGACTGCCACATCCTGATGAAAAAGCATCTTCAACATCAGAGAGACCTGTTCCACAACTTCATCGACTTCAAGAAGGCTTTCGACAGAGTATGGCACGAAGGCCTGTGGCAGGTCCTCAGAATGTTGGCATTGAAGAAGGACTAGTGCAAACCATTCAGCACTATACAACACCGCAAGCAGTGCACTCCTTCTGAACAATCAGGTCTGAGACTACTTCAAAACCACAGTAGGTCTGACAAGATGCCTGCTATCTCCATACTGTTTAATCTGTTCTTGGAAAACATTATGAGAGAGACCCTCCATGACTTCCACTCTACCATCTCCATTGGCGCCAGACCCCTCAACAACTTGCGGTTTGCCGATGACATTGACCTCATGGGCGGAAGTAACACAGAGCTGCAAGATCTTACGACCAGACTTGAGAACAGAGCTGGAGCATATGGGATGGAGGTGAGCTCGGAGAAAAGTAAAGTACTTGTGAACAGCACGAGCAACGCCACTGCTAAAATTTACATGAATGGCCAACAACTGGAGGAGGTAGACGCTTTTAAATACCTTGGCCCTACACTCACAAATGACAGGCGATCGACGACAGAAATCAAAGTCAGAATAGACATGGCAACATCTTCCATGACAAAACTCGCCTCCATATGGAAAAGTAAAGAGATCAGTTTCCCAATCAAACTAAAGCTCTACAAAGCCCTAATTCAGACTATCCTGCTGTACGGAAGTGAAACCTGGACATTGACTGCTGAAACAGCAAAGCGAATCCAGTCATTTGAAACAAAATGCCATAGAAAACTGCTGGGCATATCCTGGAGAGAAGGAAAGACCAATGAATTTGTCAAGAGTCAAATAACACGGCTGGCAGGTCCACAGGAACCCCTTCTCACCATGTCAAGAAGAAAAAGCTGACATGGTTCGGCCACGTCACCTGCCACAACACTCTGCCAAAAACGGTACTGCAGGGAACACTGGAAGGTGGCAGAAAGAGGGGAAGACAGAACAAGTCATGGATGGACAACATCAGAGAATGGACCAGGATGAATGACTCGGCACTACTCCGCAGAGCTGAGGACCGAGATGGATGGAGGAGGCTTACCACGGCATCGTCTTTCATCGTCTTTCGTGTCTCCTCCACGACCGCCAAGGTCACGGGACTGATGATGATGATGATGGTCAAAGGCCATAATCATACCATTACATAAAAGAAGAAATTCAAATGGTGTAGATAAATACAGAGGAATTTCTCTCCTAAGCATATTATCTAAATGTTATTCTTCAATTTTGAACAAGTGACTATACTCCTGGTTAGAAAGTCAAAACTTAATATCAGAATGCCAAGCAGGATTTCTAAAAATAATATTCTACAGTTGACCAGATATTTACTTTATATGCTGTCACCCAGAACGAGATGAGTAAAAAAGGTAGGAAACTCTAAGTTGCTTTTGTTGATTTTAGAAAGGCCTTTGATTCTGTTCAGCATGATAAACTATTGCAGTGTATTCAAAACGAAGGAGTAAATGGCAAATTCTTTGCTTCACTTAAAGCTATGTACAAGTCATTAAAATCATGTGTATGTGCAAATTTCGAATATCTGAAATATTTGACTGCCCTATCGGAGTACGGCAAGGCTGTGTTCTCAGCCTGACTCTATTTTCATTATTTATAAACCAGTTAACTGCCCTAATGAATGTGAACGGTAAACATGGGTTACAATTATTTCCAGATATCATGGAATTATTTATCTTATTATTTGCAGATGATGTGGCATTGATATCAACAACACCAAGTGGTCTTCAGAATCAGTTAAATATTTTATGAACATGTTGTGATAATTTAAAATTAAGCGTAAACATTGATAAAACAAAGGTCATGGTTTTTAGAAAGGGGGTATTTGGGGGAAAACTTGAGAGGTGGCTCTACGATAGTAATAGATTGGAAGTGGTTAATAGCTATTGTTATTTAGCATTTAAATTTACAATGATGATCAGTGCTAAAAATGTTACACTGAATTTAACAACAAAATGCAAAAAGGCAATAGTTCAGCTTAATAGAGTATTTCAAAAATATAAAGAAATGTCAGCAAAAACTTACTTTAAAATCTTCGATACGAAAATACAACCACCATTGCTATATGGTGCAGAAATATGGGTAATAAACAGGTTAGAACACATAGAAAAAGTGCACATGTGTGCATGTAAAAGGTTTCTAGGAGTGCCAACAAAGACTCCAAATAAAATGGTATATGGGGATTGGGTAGGTATCCACACTATGTGAATTCATGTGTTACCTGCCTAAGATATTGGTTTAGATTATTAGAAATAAATACAGAACGGTTACCATATATGGCCTATCAAATGTTGCTACAATTAGACAGTATTGGGAAGGAGTGTTGGGTGTCCAAAACGAGAGAGAAGCTGCTGGGAAAGCGAAAAATATTTTTGCATATTTTTAAACAGAGGCTTGTTGATATGTTTATTTAGGAATGGACAGGCACTTTCAGAGAACGTAACAGATATCAACCTCACACATCATTTAAGACCATTTTTGAAAAAGAACCATACATTCTAGATTTTGATGGATATTGCTTTTGTGTTGCCATTTCGCATGTTCGATTCAACGTTCTCCCCCTAAATAACAATGTACATCGCTACAAGGATTCTAACCATGATAAAGCTTGTCCTTTTTTGTAAAAATCATATTGAAAATGAACAGCACTTTTTGTTTGCCTGTCCTATCTATGATGATTTGAGGCTTAATTTTCTAAAGGAATGGTATGGACTTTCTCTGCACATTTTGCTAAGAGCCACTAACCCTACCCACAGACATAATTTATCAAAGTATGTGTTCCATGCAATCAACAGACGGAAGAAAATATTTTAAACATTGAGCTTATCATGATCTGTACTTCTGTGTGAGTGTGCTTACGTAATGAATGGGGGTATCAACTTTTCCCCCTTTTCTTTATTTGTATAAAAGCTTGGTACATCGGTATGCAGCAAAATGTAGGCAATACCATGTGTCATAGGATGCTAATAGTGTTGTATTCAACAACAAAACAAATGATGACGAAGAAAGACACAATATTTGCAAATGGTGTGTTGTAGTATATAAACAGAAGGAAGGCATAGTTACTTAAGTGTTGAGATTTAAGTCTAATACCCAAGAATGAAAACAGAAAACCCTTCATAGTACTAGAAGTAATCATAAAGTATGGAACAATGTTCTCGTTTTGGTATATACGCGTAATCTGGTGTCTGATTAAACTAGGAAAGCGAAAATCAAGCAAAACTGAATTTAATCTGTACTTGAAAATTGTTTAGTATACTGAAAACGCACGAATATATATATCGAATGTTAATTACTGTGTGTTATGTACTGCTTATATCGTGATGCTTTCCCAAATCTACTTTGCATTGTATTGTGGCCCAAGGCCGATGTGGAATTAAACTATTTCAGAGTTCAGAGTTCTCTGTCTCTCTGTCTGTCTCTCTCTCTGTCTGGGCATGTGCCTGAGTGTCTCACTTCCTGCACCCCTCTGTATGAAAGTAAAACTCTTCTGTTGTACTTTGAACACATCATATCTTTGCTTGTTAGCTTCATCAAAACATCTGTATAAAAAAGACACCAAAACACACACCACACACACACACACACACACACACACACACACACACACACACACACACTACATACACACACACACCACACACACACACACACACACACACCACTACAACAACACACACACACACACACACACACCACACACACACACAAAACCCACACACATCCATAACAAAAAAGTATGTGGGAAGACTGACTCAGTCCATCACATCATTATAAATATCCCCCCTACCCCATTTCCTGTGACACCTAGAGTCTAAATATGTTATACATTTGCAAACAAGGAAACAAAATAAGAGCAAAGAGCAATATACAATACATAACTTTATAAACACTGTAAGAAGAAAAAAGGCAAAAATAATATATCTGTGTGTGTGTGTGTGTGTGTGTGTGTGTGTGTGGTGTGTGGTGTGTGTGTGGTGTGGTGGTGTGTGTGTGCCTTTGTCTCTCTTGCTCTCTGTTTTATTTTTCTCCTGGAAGGAAGAAGGACTGAAGGTGGGACTGACCATTTCATGTTTTGCCAATCTGTTCCACTTCTGATTTATTACAAGTATACTGCAGAGTCCATATGCACACACTCACATACAGAGCCCCACCAAGGTGTATTCAATGGGTGTAGGTGGGAATGGAAGGACCACAATGTCAAAGGCCTGCTATTACATAGATCATCTGTGAACTGGCATTCAAAGGGGGAATGGGGTGCTGTTACATAAATCTATTCTATGCTGCTGGTCTGGAGTTTTTGACACATCACCTTTAGATGCATCATGAGACAGATTGATATGCTTAGGGTAGATCTTCTGGTGATACTTGCACTATCAATGTTTATCATCATCATCATCATCATCATCATCATCATCATCATCATCATCATCATCATCATCATCATCATCATCATCATCACTATTATTATTATAATTATTAATTTTTATATCAAAAGAAAATAATGCAAGGTATTGACAAAAGAGTGCAAATTTACCCAGGTACACTGCAAAAAGTAACAGGCCCTTTTTTCCTTTACTGATAGCTCCAGTGCATGCGCTTGTATGTTTAAGCCATGCTTTTGTTAACACCTGAAGTACTAAATCTGTTGTAGGAAAAGCACTGTCCCTTCTTACAAACCTGCTTACACTAAAGTCCTTCGGAGGCTATAAACCGAGGGCCCGTGTGCGAACGCACGCAGAACACATTTTGCGCACACGTTAAATCCTGGTCTGCTTTTCGTAAGAGTAGGCCATTGTGTGCTGGTGGGAACAGATGACAGAATTGACAAAACCGCATACACACGGGGACTAATTGTAAAAAAGCACATAAGTGCTTATTCCATTATCCTCGATATAAAAGAATAAATAACTAACTAAATAAAGGCAGACTCCTCTGTAGGCACCTTATGTTACTCAACATCCAGGGTGTAGGCCTAGAGCAGTGAGTAGTCTCTTCAAATCATGGGGTTGCTATGCAACCACAACACAGGGAAATAATTTTGGCCTAACGCTTTACGCACGGCAAGAGGTCGAATTCCAATCTAGACACTCTGGGTTGCAGTACACCCAGGAGGTATGGAAGCAGGTTATGCCTACTCTAAAACCATGGGTTGCTGTACACCCAGGAGGTATGGAAGCAGGTTATGCCTACTCTAAAACCATGGGTTGCTGTACACCCAGAAGGTATGGTATTGGGTTCATCATCATCATCATCATCATCATCATCAGTCCCGTGACCTTGGCGGTCGTGGAGGAGACACGAAAGACGATGCCGTGGTAAGCCTCCTCCATCCATCTCGGTCCTCGGCTCTGCACAGTAGTGCCGAGTCATTCATCCTGGTCCATTCTTTGATGTTGTCCATCCATGACTTGTTCTGTCTTCCCCTCTTTCTGCCACCTTCGTTCCTTGCAATACTGTTTTTGGCAGAGTGTTGTGGCGGGTGACGTGGCCGAACCATGTCAGATTTTTCTTCTTGACGATGGTGAGAAGGGGTTCCTGTGGACCTGCCAGCCGTGTTATTTGACTCTTGACAAATTCATTGGTCTTTCGTTCTCTCCAGGATATGCCCAGCAGTTTTCTATGGCATTTTGTTTCAAATGACTGGATTCGCTTTGCCGTTTCAGCAGTCAATGTCCAGGTTTCACTTCCGTACAGCAGATAGTCTGAATTAGGGCTTTGTAGAGCTTAGTTTGATTGGAAACTGATCTCTTTACTTTTCCATATGGTGGCGAGTTTTGTCATGGAAGATGTTGCCATGGCTATTCTGACTTGATTTCTGTGTCGATCGCCCGTCCTTTGTAGTGTAGCGCCAAGGTATTAAAAGCGGTCTACCTCCTCCAGTTGCTGGCCGTTCATGTAAATGTTTAGCAGTGGCGTTGCTCGTGCTGTTCACATTACTTACTTTTCTCCGAGCTCACCTCCATCCCATATGCTCCAGCTCTGTTCTCAAGTCTGGTCGTAAGATCTTGCAGCTCTGTGTTACTTCCGCCCATGAGGTCAATGTCATCGGCAAACCGGAAGTTGTTGAGGGGTCTGGCGCCAATGGAGATGGTAGAGTAGAAGTCATGGAGGGTCTCTCTCATAATGTTTTCCAAGAACAGATTAAACAGGACTGGAGATAGCAGGCATCCTTGTCGGACCCCAACTGTGGTTTTGAAGTAGTCTCCGACCTGACTGTTCAGAAGGACTGCATTGGTTCATGCCTACTCTAAAACCATGGATTGCTGTACACCCAGAAGGTATGGTATTGGGTTATGCCTACTCTAAAACCATGGGTTGCTGTACACCCACAAGGTATGGTATTGGGTTATGCCTACTCTAAAACCATGGGTTGCTGTACACCCACAAGGTATGGTATTGGGTTATGCCTACTCTAAAACCATGGGTGCTGTACACCCACAAGGTACTGCCCTCGAAAATAAGGGGAGTACAGGGAAGGTTAAATGATCTGAATCTCTCCTCTCTCTCTCTCTCCTCTCTCTCTCTCTCTCTCTCTCTCTCTCTCTCTCTCTCTCTCTCTCTCTCTCTTCTCTCTCTCTCTCTCTCTCACGCACACACACACACACACACACACACACACACACACACACACACACACACACACACACAGGGACACAGTGATTTTAAGTCGATATAAGTGCATGAATACTGAAGAGAACAAATAAAAAAGGAAAGTTATTACATTGCAAACGCAAGTACTATCTACAGCACTAAGGTAGGAACACATACCCACAACCACAGCAATCCACTTAACCACACATATACACTCACATGCACGCGCAAAAAATACTTCTCTTAAGCTTCCGCTTTGCTTCCAAGAAGCTCAGTTTATCTTTAAAAAAGGAGCAACATGCTATCACTGGTGAGTCTCTCTTCGAACTGAGACTGTGCCCCCTCTCGAAACAGAAACCACCACCCAGGTCCAGCCTGTCCGTTATTAGGTCTTTCAATGCGTTTCCACAGTCTTCTGATGTTTCTTTCTCATCTCTTGAAATGCCATGGACGACAATACTGTTCCTTTAAGAGCAACAGTCCAAGTCATCTGCTTTGGTTTCCACTTTCTTCACACTTTCTTCCAGCTGTCTGATTCTCTCAACTCTGCCATGTCTTCTTTAAGAGTACTCAACTGCCATTTCTTCTTTAAGAGTACTGAACTGCCATTCTTCTTTAAGCATTTCCACTTCCTCCTTCAGGGGGACGGGATAGCTCAGTGGTCGGAGCACTCGCTTTTCCCCAGCCAAGTTAAGCAGCGTCGAGCGTGGTTACCAGTTGGATGGGTGACCGTTTGCGCGCCTTGGCTTCAGTACAGTTCCCCCAGTTCACCCAGCTGTAAATGGGTACCTGCCCTCTTTAGGGTCAGGGAAGGTAAAGCAGCGAGGGAGAGGAGATGGGCGCCGCCCTCAATATGCTGGCCCTAGAGAAGTGAGGTCTCTGAAGCCTCGCTCCCCTACGACCTTATAAGTTATGGGACTCCTTTACCTTTACCTTTACCTTCAGTCCAGAAGCAGAGTCCCTGATCTCCCAAAGGTCAGCTTTGAGTTCGTCACACCTGATAATGATGTTAACCATCATGTCAGTCATAGTAACCTCTCAACCACTCGGAACACGATCACCAGAGTCTGCCACATTTTTGTCCAAACTATTCCTACCTGCTCCACTACTGCTGGTCAGTCTAGTCTGCTTTGTATTGGCATGCTTAGGAGGGCCTGGGTTCGATTAGACATCCCCACCTTACATTAAAAGGTTGCTGTAAAAATGACAGAGAGGATCAGCCCTACCATAACACCGTCTAGCTGTTTTCTCACTCTCAATGTCCGACACTGCAGCTCAACTTTCTTCATTGCGCGACATACCATTAAACCACTACAATATGGATACAAAGGAGCCCTATTTTGCTCTGAAGTCGATTGGTACTAGCACCACAGCTGTCAGTTTCCCCCCACATTACTCCTCTCATGTGCCATCTGCTCCATCCCAGCCCAGCTAGAGCCAGAGACAGCTGGTGCTAATTATAGCAGGAAGCGACTACACTGGACTTGGTAAAGGAAAGGGAGCAGTAATTTTAGCACTGGATCCTGGACCCTGGGTTGAGCTATGTTGCATATGCGTGCTGTGACACTGGCATCAGTTTGACCAGATCCTCACCAGACGTGTCAACCTTTCCAGCATCAAGATCACTCCTAGCTACCAGAGCTCTGCTCCCAGATTCAGATCGCAGCTGACACAGGCAACATCAAGGCATCAAGGTATAGGATGGCCCCAGCGCAAAAGAAAACTGCACTTTTTGAAATCAGATTGTTGGGAGGTAATTCAAGACAGAGAACAACAGATGTAGCGCTGGGTAGAACACTACACTGAGCTAAATGCAAAGGAAAATGTGGTCACAAAAGATGCCCTGAATGCCTTAGAGTGCCTACCAGAACTGGAAGAGCTTGACAGAGAATAAACCATAGATGAATTCAGCAAAAGCCCTGGACTCTCTTGCCTCTGGCAAGGCCCCTAGGACAGACGGTATTCCCGCCGAAGTACTGAAGTGCTGCACAGAGACACTCATCACCGAGTTGCATGAAATCCTCTGCCTCTGTTGGAGTGAAGGCGAAGTACCACAAGACATGAGGGATGCTAACGTCGTCACACTATACAAAAACAAAGGTGACAGAAGCGATTGCAGTAATTATCGGGGCATATCCCTCCCCAGCATCGTTGAGAAAGTCTTTGCACGAGTAGTACTGAAGAGGATCTAGTTTATTGCAGAGCAAGTCTACCCTGAATCACAGTGCGGTTTTTGAGCCAACAGATTTTCGCTTTTATCTCAAAGTTGGTTTTATTATTATGTTATCCATTCAGCCTGAGGAAGCTTCAGATAAAGCGAAAACTTGCTGATGACTGAAATAAAAGGAGAAATGAAGCTCAGCACAGTTTTTACTGCCATTTTACTATTTTACCTCGACTGATTCAGATTCAGATTCAGATTCAGAATATTTTATTGCCATTTAAGTCATGTAGACTTATTTAACACAACAAAAACATCAACTATAATTATCTATTTTGGCTAAAAGTGATGTACACTAAAAAACATGTTGTATTCTACTTCTCTTTCTCTCTTTTTTCAAAACACTCATACACATATCTGATGATATCTGCTTGATATATCAACTGTGATTATGTCACTTAATTTATGTACACAGTTTTGCGTTCTTTGTCTCTCGTTTTTGATTTTTAATAACAAATTATTTCTGAGTTCATCATATAAAATGCATTCATCAAGTAAATGAAATTCATCTTCAATTTTGTTACAGTGTCTACATTTTCTGTCCTCTCTGGATATATTTTGGTGTCTCCCTTTCTCTATCATTAAATTGTGACAGCTTGTGCGAAATTTACAATATGTCTTCTTATGAGTTTTTGTTTTCATAGTTTACTAAGTATGGTTCCAATCTGTATTCTTTGGTAGCAAAATCATAAAATTTTAGTTTTGCAAACTCTTTCTTTTGGTAGATCCAAAATGTTTTATACATGTCCTCAAGTTTTCTTCTAACAGCATAACTCAACCGATGAACATTAAGAGTGCTTTGGTTCTTCCAGACATGTTTGAATCCAATTGTGTACAGAATATTTTTCACTGTGTTTATCCATTTATCGTATGTATTCTGTGTGCTTGAAGGGAGTGGTGCCAAGCAGAATAATTTATTGTGGGTTTTTATCAAGACAATTATATATGTTCCTCAATATTTCGGCTTTCGCCTTCCTCAGGGGTGTGTGGTATTATAATGACGTGATGGAATGACGTCAATCACACTTTTATGTCATTGTGAAACTTTGTTATGACATCCCAAATTAAACATCACACTAAGACATGTTAGACAGACAGACAGACAAACAGAGAGAGAGAGAGAGAGAGAGAGAGAGAGAGAGGACCTTACATGGGACAATTAGGGTCATATAGTTAAGGTTCACACACACACACACACACACACACACAGAGGGAAAAACGGGGAAAGCCCAAAACATATATAAGTAATTACAGACCTACTGCCTTGACTTCACATACTGGCAAATTAATGGAGCGAATTATTCTTAAACGATTGATATATTACTGTCATACAAAATAACATAATAATAATAATAATATATGAAATATAGCGCTGAATCTTGTAAAACAAACAAATCGAACGCTTGCACTGAAATCATTTACGCACATGCAACTTTCCTTAAATATAATGAATAACATATTTAAAATTTATGCACGCGCACGTGCACACACACACACACACACACACACACACACACACACACACACACACACACGCACGCACGCACGTACACACACACGCTCGCGAACACACTTAGGAGATGAAGGATGCTGTTGAAAAGTAGGGACGGATATGAGGGGAAAGTGTCAGGTAGGAAATAATGTGTTTTGAGGCTGGATTTGAAGGTATCAAGTGAAGGCTTTTGGCGAAGTGAAAGAGGAGGTCATCCAATGGATGGTCCAGAAACAAAAAAGAGCGAGGGCCAACAGTGGTTTGTTTGAATCGGGTGTTCGAAAGCACAAAGTATCTGCGGCTGAACAAAGGGGAACGAGATGAAGTTACAGTGAAGACAGTTACAGAGATAAGAGGGTGCAGATTGTGGGGGACATTTGAAACAGAAGGTATTAAATTTTATACTCCAGTCTTTGTGAGACAGGCAACCAGTGAAGAGATCACAGAAGAGGAGTGATGTGTTCAGATTTTTTCTTTCTTAAGATCAGTCGAGCTGCAGAGTTTTGTATGCGTTGAAGAGAGTGGATAGATGATGCTGGTAGGCCAGCCAAAAGAGAATTACAGTAGTCTAAACGTGAAACGTAATTGATAGTAGCAAGACTGGCAGGTCTGGGTGATGAATTTTTTCATAGAGAGTGTGTTGTCAAGAACTACACCTAAATACTTCACAGAGTTGGACAAAGGAACTGACGTATTGCCGAATTCTATTGATGTTGTGATGGAGGAAAGTTTATGTTGGGTCCCTATGAGCATGGCTTCGGTTTTATCGGCATTAAGTTGTAACTTGTTGTGAGTCATCCAGTTTTGAATGTCTTGAAGACAGTAGGACATATTTGTCAGGAGGGAAGGCAAATTTTCAGCAGTATCACTGCACTGAAGCTGAGTATCATCGGCATAGAAATGATGATCAATATGGTGGTTGTTTATTATATGTGAGAGTGGAGCAGTGTAGAGAGTAAAGAGAACAGGGCCCAGGATTGATCCTTGTGGGACTCCACATTTCATTTTGACAGGTTTTGATTGGGAATCTGACTTTCAGGTATGAAGTAAACCAGGTGAGGGCTGTGCCATTAATACCAAACGTATTTTGGAGGCAAGAAAGAAGAATTGAGTGATCTATAGTGTCGAAGGCTGCAGATAAGTCAAGAAGAGTGAGGAGGGAGAATTTTCCTGCATCAGAAGCAAGTAGAAGTGTATCTTAAGTGTGGACTAGGGTGGTTTCGGGCGTGGTTGGGCGATAGCACGAGAAAAGGGAAGGAGATCATTGAATGAATGACGTTGAGCTGTTTAAGAACAACTTTTTCTAGTACTTTAGAGGACAAAGGGTAAGTTTGAGACAAAGCATAAATTCTCAAATGTTGGATCGAGGTCGTACTTTTCTAGAAGGTGTGACTATTGCTTTTTAGAGCTGGTGGAAAATGGTTCCTGACACAAGAGATGAGTTTATTTATTTAATGATAATGGTACAGTTGTGGAAGCATTGGAGAAAAACAGCAGTTGGGGTAAGGTCGCATGATTTATAGTAATTTCTTCAGAGTGCATGATTCTTTTTCACTTGTGGGATGGAAGGAAAGAGAGGTGCCATAGAGTGCAGGCTGGAATGAGTGTGATTCATTTGGGAGGTATGTTGTGGACTTGTCTGAAAAAAATGAAAAAAAGAGGGAAATGGAATTCAGACAGCTGTGGGGGTAGGCAAGAATGTCTTTGTAGACCCAGGGAGATTTGAGGTGAGGGAAAAAAGATTATTTTATGGATGTAGCCGGAGAATTTGGGGAAGGAGTAGTATTCTGTCTTTGCTGAATGGTTTAAGAGTTTGACTTATTTGTTTTCGGAAAAGCTTTTTTGTTGATTTCGGTTTTGATTTCTGCCACTGCCGTTCTAGTTGCCGGCGTTTCGCTTCGCTATCAAGATGTCTTGGGTATACCATGGCGCACAGGGTCTGTCATGAGGAGATGGTCAGTAGGAGGTGCATGCTCATAAAGGCATTGGCGAGAACAGTGTTATAGTGTTCAAGAGGTCAGTGTGGTCAAAGTTTGTGAAAAACGTTCGGAAGCTTGTAAGAGGGAGTATGAATGTCTAAGGCCTTAAGTTTGGGCGACAGTAACATATTTCTTCTTTGTGATGGGTTTTTGTGATTTTGGAGTGGAAAAAAATGGCGGAATGATCAGAATGCAGTTCGTCAGTGACAGAAACAGATGTGACAAGATTAAATGAAGCAGTAGTAATCAGCCAGTCTAAAATATGGCCAGATCTGTGCGTTGCTTCGTTTACCAGTTGAGAGAGGGAATGGTTGGACAGAAAAAGAGAAAGACGTTTGATGTCTGGAGAAGATTGGTTGTCGAAATGGAAGTTAGAAGTCACCGAGAATTATAAGCTTAGAGGGAGAGAGGCTGTAGTAGTCGAGGAGTGACTGGAATTCTTGGTGAAAAAGAGATGTCAGGTTGTTTTTACGGCTAGGAGGTGGACGGTAAAGGCAACATAACGTAAAAGAGTGGCCAGGTAAGTTGAGGTTGATTTCGCAAACTTCAAAAGAGTCGTGTGGAAATGGAAGGTTGTGGCTGAAAGAAAGAGATGGTTCCAATGTGTCTTTGAAAATTATGGCAATGCCACCTCCTCGAGAGAGTCTGGGAAAAGAAATAGTTTTATATCCAGGAGGAGTCAGCTGTTTTTTTTTTGGCTCGTGGCCATGTGGTTTAAACCAAGTTTCGGTGAGGAAGTGTGGTCTGTCCGTACTTCCATTTCCGTCCGAGCGTCTAGCCGTGGCACTATGCGTTGCGATAGGAAATAAAGAGGAGGGCACGTCTTTATCCGTCTTTTATCGCGGCGCACTTCTAGACGTGCGTGCCACTATATTTCTAGCCTAAGTCAATGTTTTTTTCAGAGATGAAATCAGAAATGTAGTCGGCTTTTCCATTTGGACAGACAGACTGCACATTGAACAAACTTGAAGGAGATCTGAAGGAAGTGGAGGATGAAGATGAAAGTGGTGAGTTTGGACAAGAATCAGAGGAATATGATGACGGCGATGGTGGAGATGCGGCTAGCGGGAAAAACAACAAGAGTTTGGGGTGGTGAATCGGGGGTAGAAGATGGCAAAAGAACTGTGTTAATCAGGGGATTCCGTGTTTGACGCACATCATGATACACATCACATCATCAAACAAAAAACATTGTCAGAGTCACAAACAACAGAACAGTGAACAGCTGAAGGGGCGGGTGGACGGTGGCGTGGGAAGAAGCGTTGTCAGGGGTTACAGAAGTGACGTCAGAAGTGAGGGGAGACAGGGAGAGGGAAGCCTGCCCCTGGGATGACGCACACCTGCCCGTGTTCCCGTCTGATTTTGCAGCGATGAATGCCTAAGTTTCGTATATGCTGCATTACTTCAGGAGCAAGTGTGTATTGTTTTTGACAAAACTCAGGGTTTGATGGGTGGAACTCACGTGACAGTATCGTTCTTATGTCTGTACCTGTCACAACCATTTTTTTTCAAATTGACAAACTCTGGAGGTTGATGGTGGGGCAACGTGGTTTCACGTGCAAAACTTCAGCGGGCAGCAGGGTCAGAGTTAAGTGGGTCACAGAGACCAGCACAAAAAGATGACTACAACTCATGAAGACAAATAAATGTTGAAAAATCAACTTGAAGATGAAGAATTTAAATTTAAATATTTCGAAAAGTTAATAGTATGAAGCAAAAATTTTCTGACCGTAGGATTCAGGGAGAAAATACAAACATGAAGATATTAAACTTTTCCAACAGGACGAGGTAGAAACACACACAATAAGCACTCAAACACGAGAGATATATGCCATGCTGCCGCCAGGCGCACAGGTGAACTTCCACATAACCCCAATCAATCAAGCAGGTTTTCATAAAGAACCATGTGCCATAGACAATTTGGTTAAACTTTCAACACACATTAAAAGCCAATTTGCACAACGAAAAAACGTTCTAGTGAAATTTTTTGACATTAGAAAGGCTTATGATCAAGTTTGGCACGCTCGATTGTGGCTAAAACTAAAAAATCTCAGGTTTTCTGGGCATACATATATTTACATTAAAAGTTTTCTGTGTAACAGAGGTATACAAGTCCGAGTAAATAACGCATACTCAGGTTTCAGGTCTCTTCATATGGGTTTACCCCAAGGTTCTGTAATAGCTCCTGTCTTATTCAATATTTTATTACACGATCTTCCAAGAAAGTTATCAAATGATGTCGTTTTAGTGCAATATGCAGACGACGTATGCATATGGATGAATGTTAACTTGAAGTGAAACACATCAAAAACGGGCTATAAATTGCATGAGAAAAATTGATCAAAAACAACTTGATAACATAAATGATTATTTTTTGAGAATGGACTTTCTTTCTCTACAGAAAAAACACACATATTACTTTTTAACAATGGTAGTCATCCTGAGGCGCTACCAATGTTCAGGATTGGCGGTGAAATCATCCAATATACAAATATAATAAAATTCTTGGGTGTCATTCTTACATCTAAACTAGCTTGGAAAGCACATATCGAACATACCTTAACTAAAGCAAGAAAGTGTTTTGAATTTACTTAAAATGGTAAGCAAGCAGTTTTAAGGAAAAAGCACTTTAAATCTGAAATGTTTAGCAACATTCCTTATTTGTTCCAAACTGTCTTAAGGACAAGAGGTCTTTTTCAATGTACCCAAGTACCTACTCAAAAAGTTACAAAGTATGGACTGTAAGGCATACAGGCTTGCCCTCGGAGTACCATTTCATGCACTGGCTCTTGGAACTTAAAATGAAATCGGAGAACTGCCCCTAGATGAATACCGACAATTGGCATGTGCAAAATATGTACTCAGAAGCAAAACCACAAACTTTTTAATTCAGACGAAGTAAAAATAAAATCCGAAATCAATTTTCCTAAAAGGGCAAAACAAATATCTTCTTTAAAGCTAATTGGTACGTATGTTTCAGACCTATTTGAAAAGTCGGGAATCAATCAACATAGCATGGACACACAAACTAAAGTTCTACCTTATCCTTCATGGAAAATGAACAAAGCAAATTTTGACATAGAGTACATTAATATGGCAAAGAGTGGAAAATCAAAATATTATGATCTCTTAAGTTCGATCTCACATTCATCATAAATATTCTCATCATTTAAAAGTATTTACAGATGGTTCATATCTAGATGATCAAGAAACAGATTCAGCTATTGTAATACCATCGCTTACAATAGAAAACTGTTTTTATGCTGGTAAACATTCGATAATCACTTAATTATATTCTTGATCTTCCGGTGAATATATTTCAAACTTTACTATGCGTTGATGCATTAAAGTCCACAGGTTCTAAGAACATGTCTACAGTTGTACTAGAGATCAATCATGTCATACATGTTTTAGCTTTAAGGGGTATTTGTGGCACCTTCTGTTGGGTACTTTCGCATGTGGGGTTCTTACCAAATGAGTGGGCTGACAGAGCTGCAAAGAAAAGTGCAACGCATGGAGAGGATTCTGTAGAACTATATGTTCCATTATCTTTACAAGAGGGCTATCATTTACTTAGAAGAGGCATAGTGGAGCAGGGCTAAAAACGCTTATCAAAAGGAGCACCTTTCAGACAGATCTTTAATCACTGTCCCTGCTTTTAGGAATACTGATCACTCTGAAACCTACACAAGTTTGGTCAAGGCCAGAAAGGTAGGTTAGCGCTTTATCTTTTAGGATAAAACTGAATGCTTTTATCACCAAATATAGCAAAAAATATAAAATGTTTGTGCGGTGAGAAAATTACTAGTATTCATATATTTTTTTAATGTAATAGTCTAATACCATTCTTACCTTCTTTTTCTGATATAAATTTGCCATTTCGTATAACAAAATCTTAAATTAACAGTCCTATAGGGCATTTGCTATAGTTATAAGTCGCAGGGATTGACAACATCCCGGCTGAGCTCATCAAGAACGGAGGCCCAGAGATGATCAAGGCATTAACAATCATCTGCCAACGCATCTGGACCAGCAAAGAGTGGCCTGAACAGTGGACCCAATCCATCATAGTTCCACTTCCAAAGAAGGGAGACCTGAAGAAGTGCCAAAATTACAGAACAATCAGTCTGATAAGCCATCCAAGCAAAGTTATGCTACGCATTGCCTTGAACAGACTGAAACCACAAGCAAGAGAAATCCTATCAGAAGAACAGGCAGGATTCAGACCAGGTCGAAGCACTGTCGAACAGATCTTCAACATCAGAATGCTCATAGAGAAGCATCTCCAACATCAGCTACAGCTCTACAACACTTCATTGACTTCAAGAAGGCCTTCGATCGAGTGTGGCAAGAAGCTCTGTGGCAAGTCATGAGAGACTATAGCTTTGACGAGGACCTGATTCAAGTCATCCAGGCGCTGTATGACAGCTCCCACAGTGCAGTCCTCATGGGTGGAGAAATCGGGGGTTCTTCCGGACTTCAGTTGGAGTTCGACAAGGCTGCCCGCTATCCCCCGTTCTTTTCAACGTGTTCCTGGAGAACATCATGCAGGAGGCCCTCCTTGGCTTCAAGACCACAATCACAATAGGAGGAAGGCCAGTCTGCAATCTTCGATTTCGCAGACGATATTGATCTCATGGCCGCAGTGAAGAAGAACTCCAGGATCTCACCACCAGACTGGAAACATCAGCCAATGCCCACGGTATGGAGATCAGCACGGAAAAGAGCAAGATCCTAGTGAACAGTACCACACCGACCACTCCCACCAGCATCAAGATGAGTGGCGAGACACTAGAGGAGGTGGAAACTTTCAAGTACCTTGGAGCAGTCATCACCAAAGAAGGCACGAGCACACAAGAGGTGAAGATCAGACTTGCTGTGGCACTCTCCTCCATGACTAAGCTGGCGAAAGTGTGGAGAAACCACAACATCAGAACCCACACTAAGGTCAGACTCTACAAGGCACTCGTCACATCCATTGCCTTGTACAGCTGTGAAGCATGGACACTTACTGCCGATTTAGAACGTCGCATTCAAGCCTTTGAGATGAAGTGCCTCCAGGCGGATCCTGAACATCACCTACAGAGACCGCAAAAACCAATGACTACGTCTGGCAGCAGATCGAGGCACTGGCTGGCAAACAAGAACCATTGCTAGATACAGTCAAACGGAGGAAACTGAAGTGGTTTGGCCACACAACAAGGCATAACAGCCTGTCAAAGACAGTCCTGCAGGGAATGGTGGAAGGAGCAAGGAGGCAGGGACGACCACGCAAAAGCTGGATATCCAAAATCAAGGAGTGGACCGGCCTCACTGTACCAAGCCTCCTGAAAACAGCCCAGGACAGAACCATTTGGCGGTCCACTTGCAGCGTCCGTGCGGGTACCCCAACGGTTGTCCCGACCAAGGGATGAGTGAGTGAGTGATAAGTCGCATTAGCATTTCTTATGTATTTATTTGTTGTTATCATTGCTTAGCCTTTTTCGGTATACTGACTAGGATATTTAGCAACAGATACCAATTTTACAGCACACAACCATCAACATCAATGTCCCCTCCCCTCCCCTTCCCATCGTCTAATATCGCTTTGAGTGAACAGACGTAAAATCGAAGAAACAACAACACACACAAACACACACACTTGCGCGCGCACGCATACACGCACGATGCACACACTTAACACGCGTAATGCACACACACACGACACACACACACAAATCATCAACACACAGACACAACAGAAACACATCCTTCCGAGGAGACTATAAACGAGTGCTGATCAGATGCAATCTAGAATATCCTAACATTGCCCAAACCCTTCCCCTTTCGGGAAGAGTTGTGTCTAGTGCAATTTTTAAACAATGGATGACAAAATCCATAAAGCCGCACCACAATCACAGGGAATTGGATAATATTACTATATCTGCATTATTGAACAAATGTATATATATCATATATATTATATAATAGTTATACTATATATAATATATATAATAATGTGTGGTAGTGTCTATTGTGTGTGTGTGTGTGTGTGTGTGTATCTGTGTTGATGTTGTGTGTGTGTGATGATGCGCTTGTGTGCGGCTTTGGTGGATGCATCATGACACCTGATGTAGCGTTGAATGGGTATCGTTTGTATATATTTGAGTGAATGATCGGGTGGCCTTTGAAGAAGAATATAGCACTTGGAATGATTGCCAACATTTTAAGGAGCTATATGGATTTTTAAATGACAATGTGTGTTTTATGTCGAGTCATTTTCCCAAATTTATGTAAGTGGACACTGAAGATGGTATCTTGCATGATCTAGTATTTCATGCTTTCCGAAACCACTGCGCTTCCCATCCGTTTCAACAGCTTTTGTAAGGCTAACATATTCAGGAGAAGGAGTAAGTCAGAGTACGAGTAGGAAATCAGATAGAGTAGTGGAGTAGGAAGAGAGTAGTACAACTACTACAACTGTTGTTGTTGCGAGCTGGCTGCTATCCTCCTACAGACGACGACCGACGATGAGGACTGACGAGAGACAACTCTCACTACTACATATACTATGAATACACTACTACTATAAGTTGTGTTGCTGCTGGCTGCTGCGCTACACTACTGCTACGAGCTGCGATGGCTACTGCTACGATCTATACTCTAACACTACATATCTGCTGTGCTGATCTATACTACTACGACTACTGCAGCTGCTATCCTCTCCTCCTCCTGCTCAACTACACAACCTCTACTCCTCCTACCTCTATACACTACTACAACTAACCTTCACTCCCCTCCACCATCTAACAATACTGTGATATTTAGGAGACAATCGTGCTTGCTGACATGAATGGAGTAAGAGTTGCTTCCCTTAATCTCATACAAACACAGCCCGCACACATAAGCGCGCGATGCAATACATGCTATTCAAGTTCGTACCATTGAAATAATAAATTCGAGGACATTGACTTGACATAATACGTGTTACTTTTGCTAGCAGCTGTGAGGTGTGACCTTTCACATGCCGTCTTGTTCTGCATTGTCTTGCCTTTCCCTGTCTTGTCTGCAAACACGCTAAGGGGCCAGGCCTACCTGACAAAGGGCGATCTTTTGTTTATTTATCTCAGAAACTGTTAAATGAAATTAGATAAAATTTGTTGACAACTTTTATTAATTAATACTCTTTGAAGGAAAATATTTTTATGTAATATTTTGCTTGTATTTGAGGGAAAAAAATCCGGAAAATATTTTGGTAAACATTCCGACTACATGTGGTCACCATATTTTTTACATTTTTCCCTTTAAAATCTAACAAAAATAAAAGTGATTAATTTACTCGCATCAGTCTAATGTCTTATTATTTTATTATAGGACCCAAAGATTAGTAAAAAAAAATTTCTATTTCCATGCAAAATCTGAAAACTCTAGCTTAAATATAAAGGAAATATGGTGTAAAAATAGACCACAGCTTGGTGTTTGAGAAAATCCCCATGCAAAATATAATTACAGTCAGCCTACCTTCAGTTCGAATGGCCAAAGTTTGTTAGGGAAATCTTGTTCAGCTGCTCTCATTTTGGAACTAGCACGTAGTCTTTCTTCTTCTATACTCTGGAATTATGTGGGGCCTGTCTTTGTCTGTCATATGCGGAAATGCTTTGTCAGACAGATTCTTCCATCATGCACCACCTCACACATTAGCTAATACCAACCATCAGTAGAAGGTAACGATAAGGAGCCATCTGCATTCTCGATCAACACCCCTTTGCACAGGAGTCTTGTTATTGGGAACATTCCAGATAAGGTTGTTGATGCCCTAAGTGGCATTTGGGTATATCTTTCGGCATTTACACGACAAGTCATGTTCTTTCACAGTACTTTAAAACTATCTGTGAGCTCTCCTATATGCTCCTGGTGAATTGTTTGCTATCTTTTGTAGGGTATGACAGTTCCTGCCTCTCTGAATCATTGCACCACTCCCAGTTACCACACTTGATTTAATTCTGCATGGTCTTCCTCAATAGCACTTCATGGCAAAGTGGAGCGTCATGTTCCACATGACAACTCATCATCACTTTTCCTCTTGGATAAATGAGACAGTAACGAAAGACTCTTGCTATCACTTTTTTACATTGCTCCCTGCTGAATGCACGTTCCCTGCCTTTTACTTCCTTTTCAGATAAAGTTCCTCATTATTTAAATGTAGAATTTACAGACAATCTCATAATCATGTTGCAGGTTGAGAAATACATTCACTTGAATCCTTACATCATTGAACATTCTACTCATTGGTCGGTTTCATTTTCCCTAAGCTCTTAAACTCACAAACATTACTACTTATCTTCACTGCTTTCACATAGAACATAGTAGTACATTTACTAATCCAAAGCTCTTCTTATACTCGGTGGGTGTGGCAACATGGAGCATTCACCGATTGTTGAAAATCTGAACATCAGTTTCGTCACCACCTTACATTTCCCCAGTATCACAGAACTTTTCGTCGTCGTGCGCTCGTTTCTCTTTCTATCTCATTTGGACTTTTCTCTTACAGCCTTCTTCCTCTCTTCTCTATTGAGCATGTCTATTGTATCACTGAGTGGTACACGACTAGAAAGATTTCTTTCTGATTCAAAACTCACCAGAATATAGCCACAGCTTGGAGAAGGTTGCCGGGCATTTGGAAAAGGAAAGAACTCAGCAAAATCGTTTTATTATGGACGTAATTGTCGAGACTAGGGCTTTTTTTCTACACATTTAGCTATATCCTGTTCAGCAGCAGTTAATGCCTGCTCCTACTTTAAGCTCCCAAATGCTCCACTTTAGTGTTGAACTTGAAACGTGACAGAATATTTAGTGATATTATAATGGAAAAAAGTTCCTGCTTTTCTGTGAAAAGTCATTTTTTGCGCTTAGTCACGAACTTCCTTAAAACATATGTATCTTTGGAATTCATGCTTTGTCAGCCATGGTAATACATAAACTTTTACAAACTCACCACACACACCATACAGTATCAACACTAACAGGGAGGTGGCTTGATGTAAAAGAAAAGCCTGAGCGTTTTTGCTTATCCTCGAAATAAAGATATAAACATCAATGTCCTAGTCCAGTTTTTCATTATGTTTGTGCTTTGCTTGGTCTGCTCTACTGCTTTGCCTCACTCTTCTAACTTGCCGTCTTTGTCCTGCCGACCTTTTCATTTGCTCTACTTGCTTTGCTCATTGGATTTGGAGATGCCAGCCTTGTTCTGCGTGTCTGATCTTGTCCTACTGGTTTTGCCATTGTCGATTATCCTTACTGCATTTATTCTTGTCCTGCTTTTATTGCTTTGTCTGCAATTCTAATGTCGTTCCTACTATTCTATTTTGTTGCACATTTATTGCTTTGTCCTGCATTGTATTGCATTGTCCATTGGTATTGCTTTTTCCTGCATTGTTGCTTTGTCTGCATGTATTGCTTGTCCTGCATTCTATTGCTATATGTCCCTGCATTCTATTTGCTGTGTCCTGCATTCTATTGCTTTGTCCTGCATTCTATTGCTGTGTTCTGCATTCTATTGCTTTGTCCTGCATTGTATTGCTTTGTTCTGCATTCTATTGCTTTGTCCTGCATTGTATTGCTTTGTTCTGCATTCTATTGCTTTGTCCTGCATTCTATTGCTGTGTCCTGCATTCTATTGCTTTGTCCTGCATTGTATTGCTGTGTCCTGCATTCTATTGCTGTGTCCTGCATTCTATTGCTTTGTCCTGCATTCTATTGCTGTGTCCTGCATTGTGTTGCTGTGTCTTGCATTCTATTGCTTTGTCCTGCATTGTATTGCTTTGTCCTGCAATCTATTGCTGTGTCCTGCATTCTATTGCTTTGTCCTGCATAATTTTGCTTTGTCCTGCATTGTATTGCTTTGTTCTGCATTCTATTGCTTTGTCCTGCATTGTATTGCTTAGTCCTGCATTGTATTGCTTTCTACTGCAATGTATTGCTCTGTCCTGCATTATATTGCTTTGTCCTGCATTGTATTGCTTTGTCCTGCAATCTATTGCTGTGTCCTGCATTCTATTGCTTTGTCCTGCATTCTATTGCTGTGTCCTGCATTCTATTGCTGTGTCTGCACTTTGCTTGTCCTGCATTGAATTGCTTTGTCCTGCATTCTATTGCTGTGTCCTGCATTCTATTGCTGTGTCCTGCATTCTATTGCTATGTCCTGCATTCTATTGCTTTTTCCTGCATTCTATTGCTGTGTCCTGCATTCTATTGCTTTTTCCTGCATTGTATTGCTTTGTCCTGCATTGTATTGTTTTCTACTGCAATGTATTGCCGTGTCCTGCATTCTATTGCTTTGTCCTGCATTCTATTGCTGTGTCCTGCAATCTATTGCATTGTGTTGCATTCTATTGCTCTGTCCTGCATTATATTGCTTTGTCCTGCATTGCATTGCTTTGTCTTGCATTCTATTGCTGTGTCCTGCAATCTATTGCTGTGTCCTGCATTCTATTGCTGTGTCCTGCATTCTATTGCTTTCTACTGCAATGTATTGCTCTGTCCTGCATTCTATTGCTTTGTCCTGCATTTAATGCTCTGTCCTGCATTGCTTTCTTGTCCTGCATTCTATGCTTTGTCCTGCTTCTATTGCTGTGTCTGCATTTATTGCTGTGTCCTGCATTCTATTGCTGTGTCTTGCATTCTATTGCTGTGTCCTGCATTCTATTGCTCTGTCCTGCATTCTATTGCTTCGTCTTGCATTCTATTGCTCTGTCCTGCATTCTATTGCTGTGTCTTGCATTCTATTGCTGTGTCCTGCATTCTATTGCTGTGTCCTGCATTGTATTGCTGTGTCTTGCATTCTATTGCTGTGTCCTGCATTCTATTGCTCTGTCCTGCATTCTATTGCTGTGTCCTGCATTCTATTGATCTGTCCTGCATTCTATTGCTGTGTCTTGCATTCTATTGCTGTGTCCTGCATTCTATTGCTGTGTCCTGCATTCTATTGCTGTGTCCTGCATTCTATTGCTCTGTCCTGCATTCTATTGCTGTGTCCTGCATTCTATTGCTGTGTCCTGCATTCTATTGCTCTGTCCTGCGTTCTATTACTTTGTCTTGCATTTCTTTTGCTCTAGCACATCTTGTATTGTTTCATCCCACCTTGTCTCACATCATCTCGCCTTGAAATGTCTTGCACCGTCTTGCAGTGATTTTTTTTAAACATTGTATGTCTCTGTTTTGTCTTGTTGCGTCCTGCTCCACTTTGTGTTTACATTGTCTTTGTTTTTCTTTCTGTTACATTGTCTTTGTTTTTCTTTCTGTTACATTGTCATTGTTTTTCTTTCTGTTACTTGTCATTGTTTTTCTTTCTGTTACATTGTCTTTGTTTTTCTTCTGTTACATTGTCATGTTTTTCTTTCTGTTGCATTGTCATTGTTTTCTTTCTGTTACACTGTCTTTGTTTTTCTTTCTGTTACATTGTCTTTTGTTTTTCTTTCTGTTACATTGTCTTTGTTTTTCTTTCTGTTACATTGTCTTTTTTTTCTTTCTGTTGCATTGTCTTTGTTTTTCTTTTGTTGCATTGTCTTTGTTTTTCTTTCTTTTACATTGTCTTTGTTTTTCTTTCTTTGCATTGTCTTTGTTTTTCTTTCTTTCATTGTTCTTTGTTTTCTTTCTGTTTACATTGTCTTTTTGTTTTCTTTCTGTTACATTGTCTTTGTTTTTTTTTCTTTCTGTTGCATTGTCTTTGTTTTTCTTTCTGTTGCATTGTCTTTGTTTTTCTTTCTGTTGCATTGTCTTTTTGTTTTCTTTCTGTTACATTGTCTTTGTTTTTCTTTCTGTTGCATTGTCTTTGTTTTTCTTTCTGTTGCATTGTCTTTGTTTTTCTTCTGTTGCATTGTCTTTGTTTTTCTTTCTGTTGCATTGTCTTTGTTTTTCTTTCTGTTACATTGTCTTTGTTTTTCTTTCTGTTACATTGTCTTTGCTTTTCTTTCTGTTAATTGTCTTTGTTTTTTCTTTCTGTTACATTGTCTTTGTTTTTCTTTCTGTTACATGTCTTTGTTTTTCTTTCTGTTACTTTGTTTTTCTTTCTGTTACATTGTCATTGTTTTTCCTTCTTTTACACTGTCTGTGTTTTTCCTTCTGTTACTTTGCTTTTCTTTTTGTTACATTGTCCTTGTTTTTACATCGTTTTGCTCCGCTTTCTCTGACATTGTATTGTTTTGACTTGTCCTGTCCCTGCTCTGCCTAGCCTTGGTTTCTCTTGCCTCAATTTACCTTGTGCTGTTTTGCCTTGCCTTGTTCATCGCTGCTTTACTTTGCTTTGATTTTCTTTTTCTTGCCTTGCCTTCTCTTGCCTTGCTTGTCTCTGCCCTACTACACCCCGACCTTAGCCTGCTGTGTCTTGCCTTCTATTAGCCGACCTTTTGTCCTTTCTTCCCTTTTTTAGCCTTGCTCGCTACCCTTAAATTGCCTTGCCTTGCCCAATCTCTCTTGTACCTCCTTGCATCACCTCCCTTCACCTTGCCTTTTAGTGTCTAACTTGTTTTTCCTTGCATGGCCTTGTCTTATTTCCCCTCTCCTGCCTGCTTTGTTCCATCCACTTTGCCTCATTTGCCTTGCCTTGCCTTGCTTTACCTTCCATAGGATAAAGTGAGCGAACACACAGAACATCTCGTGCACACAGCAAAACCCTTTCCGTCTTTCAAAAGAGTAGGCCATTTCGTGCCAGTACAGATAAGTGACAAAATGAAAAAGGAAACCCACAAGCACACTGGTGTCATGTTTAGACATCATCCCCGAAGTCTGAATAGGACTGATTACCTTCAATGGTGGGACTAAACGGTCACATACAAAAAATCTGGTCATTTGTGAACCATGGAGCTCTAGCCAAGGAACAAAACAAAATCAAAACAAAAACAAGTAAGAGCAAAATAAGACAAAGTAAGCCACAGCATGGCAAATTAAAGCACACTTTGTATGACAGGAGCTGAATAAGAGAGGAAAACATGACTTAACAGGTCTAAAGCAGACTAGCAGAAAGATGACAATGTAAGGGTTAAGCAAGGCAGTTTAAAGCAGACAGAGCTGTTGTTTTTGTTATAATTATTTGTTGTTATTGTTGCTGCTGCTGCTGCTATTGTTGCTGCTGCTGCTGGTGTTGTTGTTGCTGCTGCTGTTGTTGTTGCTGCTGCTGCTGTTGTTGCTGCTGCTGGTATTGCGCCTTGGTAAGCTTGACATCCTTAGAATCCCCCCAAATAGGCACTTACACATCCCACCTGGGTGTAACTGAGAGTTCACTACTTACTTACTTAGGCCCATCACTCCCCCTGGAGCATAGGCCGCCGACAACAGTCCGCCAGAGTCCTCTGTCCTGGACTATTCTCTCCAGGTGTCTCCAGGTATATCCCATCTTCCTGGTTTCTGCCTCAAGGTCACGTCACCAGGTGTTTCTTGGCCTTCCTCGTTTTCGTTTTCCCTGGGGGTTCCATGATAGTGCCTGCCTTGTGATTTGCTGGCTGGCTTTCTCAGGGTGTGCACGATCCATCCCCATCTCTTGCGCGGATTTCATTCTCGGCTGGCAGCTGGTTGGTACTTTGCCACAGGTCTGCGTTGCTGATGGTGTCGGGCCAGTGGATCTGGAGGATTCGTCTCAGGCAGCTGTGATGAAGGTCTGCACTTTCTTGATGGTGGTTTTTGTTGTCCTCCATGTCTCCGCTCCATATAGTAGGACTGACTTGACGTTGGAGTTGAACAGCCTGATCTTTGTGCGGGTCGACACCACCTTGGAGCTCCAGATGTTCTTCAGCTGCAAGTACGCTGCCCTCGCCTTGCCAATTCTTGCTCTGACGTCTGCGTTTAGGCCGCCCTGCATGTTAATGATGCTACCCAGGTACGTGAATGTCTCCACTTCTTCCAGCTCCTTCCCATTTAGTGTGACTGGGTCCTCACTCGCTGCGTTGATCTTGAGAATCTTGGTTTTGCCTTCATGGATCTTGAGACCAACTTGTAATGAGTTGGCTGCTAGTTCTATAGTCTTGTCCTGCATCTGTTGACGGCAGTGGGAAAGCAGGGCCAGGTTGTCTGCAAAGTCGAGATCATCCAGCTGGTCTTACAGTGTCCACTGGATTCCATTTCTTCTGTATGCTGTTGAAGTCTTCTTGGTCCAATCGATCGCCAGGAGGAAGAGGAAAGGTGACAGGAGACAGCCTTGTCTGACTCCGGTCTTCAACTCAAAGCTATTTGTGAGTTGTCCTCCATGGACCACCCGGGAGGTCATTCTTTCATAGGAGTTCTTGATCAAGTTGACCAGTTTGGTTGGCACTCCATGGTGGCGAAGCAATTTCCAGAGGGTGTTGCGGTCCACACTGTCGAATGCTTTCTCATAATCAACAAAGTTGATGTAAAAAGATGAGTTTTACTCTAAACATTGCTCAACGATGATGCGCAAGGTGGCAATCTGATCTACGCATGATCTGTTCTGGCGGAAGCCAGCCTGCTGGTCTCGGAAGAGAGGGTCGACTGCATTTTTCATTCTCTCGAGGAGGATCCTGTTAAAGACTTTTCCTGGCACCGACAGAAGCATTATCCCTCTATAGTTGGCACAGTTGCTGAGGTCTCCTTTCTTGGGTAGCTTGATGAGGTAGCCCTCCTTCCAGTCTGATGGTACTTCCTCCTCTTTCCAAATCTTCCAAAAGAGAGGGTACAGCATCTCTACCGTGGTCTCCAGGTCTGCCTTGAGTGCTTCTGCTGGGATGTTGTCCGGTCCTGCTGCCTTGCCATTTCTCAGCATTTTGATGGCTTTCCTGATCTCCTCCCTGGTTGGTTGCTCACAGTTGATGTCTAGGTCTCTATCAGCAGGGTCGATGTCCGGGGGGGTTTGAAGGGACGGATCTGTTCAGGAGTTCCTCAAAGTGCTCTGCCCATCTGTTCAGTTGCCCCTCTGTTCCCAGGATGGTGTTTGCTTTCTTGTCTTTGACTGGTCGCTCAGGCCTGTTGTACTTCCCTGAGAGTTTATTAGTGGTGTGATACAGCAGCTTCATGTTGTTACTGGCTGCTGCTTCCTCGGCTTCCTCTGCCAGGCTGTCGATGTACTTGCGCTTGTCTGTTCTTGCGCTCCTCTTGACTTCTCTGTTGGCTTCTGTGAAGTCTGCTTGTGCCTTGGCCTTTGCTCTCTTGTCCGGCTGTTGTTTACTGCTGCTTTCTTCTGCTTTCTCTTCTAAATCTTGCCCATTGTGACTGACGATATCCATTCCTTCTGTTGGTGTCTCTTGGGGCCCACTACTTCCTGACAAGTTGACGTGTGTCTCTTTCACTTTCTTCCACTGGCTCTTGATGTCAGTCTCTTCTTCAAGCAGTTCTTGTAGTACTTGTTGGTGAGGGACAGCTTGAATTCTTCATTTATCTTTGAGTCTTTCATCAGGCTGGTGTTGTACTTCTGCCTCTTTGTTGTTACTTCTATCCAGTTCTTCTTCAGCTTTAGCTTCAGCCTGGCTACCAAAAGGTGGTGGTCAGATGCAACGCCTGCTCCTCTTTTCACCCTTACATCCTGTAGAGATCTCCTGAATTTCTTGGCCATGCAGATATGGTTGATCTGGTTCTGTCACATGATTTGGTGATACCCAGGTGGCCTTATGTACTCTTCTGTGGGGGAAAATGCTGCCACCGATTACCAGATTGTTGATAGAACAGAAGTCTGCAAATCTCTCGCCATTCTCATTCATCTCTCCTAATCTGTGTCTTCCCATCACTTCCTCGCATCCCGTGTTGTCTTGTCCGATCTTGGCATTGAAATCACCCATGAGGATGTTTATATCTTTTTCTGGGTACTTGGCAATGACGTTCTGCAGTCTGTCGTAGAAGTGATCTTTGGCTTCTTCATCGCCGTCATTAGTTGGCGCATAACACTGAATGATGTTCATTCTGATCTTCTTCTTCTTAGTCCTGAAGGATGCCGCGATGATTCTTGATCCATGTGCTTCCCATTCTATCAGGGCTCGCTGCGCAGGTCTTGACAACATGAGCGCTACACCTTCTGTGTGTGGAGCGTTGTCTTCTTCATGGCCAGAATAAAGCAGCATCTCTCCAGTGAGCAGTCTCCTTTGTTTTGACTATGTCCAATGGGTCTCACTGATGCCAAGCAATGTGAGGTTGTAGCTTTTTATCTCTGCTGCTACTTGTGTTGTCTCATACATGGTCCTAACATTCCATGTTCCGACGTTGATGGTCCTGGTCGATAAAAGGGGGGTCGGCCTTGTGGCTTTCGTAGACTCACGGCTTTCACCACACGGCGTCAAACATCCTCTTGGCGAGGACCCTTCCTCTCCCAGGGCAGTAGTCTCTAGGTCCGTTGTTGGCGTTTCTGTAGCAAGCTTTGTTTTTACGGGGTGGGGTTGCTAGCCCCACGCCCAACCCTCCTCCTTTCTCATCCGGGCTTGGGACCGTCCATGGGAGAGTTAACTGAGAGTTCACACCGGCTGAAAAAAGCACCATACTCCAACTTCAGATGATTAATACCGTTCAGTAAAGAGAATTCAGGTTGGTACGCTAAGAGCTTGAAGACAGTCTCAAAGGAACATTCATTTTGAAAGCATAACAATATTAATTTCAATGTAAGCATCGGCAATCTTTTTGCATCAGTAACGTAAAAAGGCTCCGTCTCTCCCTCCATTAAACTTTGTGCTGCCTGCTGTCTTGGGGACAGGTCCTGAGTTCAATCAGGAGTCTGTGATGAGAAAACATATGGCGAAAATGGAAACTGTCAATCACGTGATATGTAAATGTCATCGTCCTGCCAGCGTGGATGATTGCCCTTTATCTTTTTTCCCAGACCATGGTAGGTGACAGACAAGAAAATCAGAGAATAAGATTTTTTTCCGCAGGAAAGACAGTCCACGCCATTTCCATTTATTTATTTATTCTTTTATTTCGAGGATAGTGCTTTTTTCATCAAGTCCCCGTGTGTATGCAGTTTTGTAAATTTTGTCATCCGTTCCCACTAGCACACAATGGCCTACTCTTCCCAAAGCGGAACGGGTTTTACCGTGTGCGCAAGATGTTCTGCGTGCGTTCGCACACAGGACCTCGGTTTATAGTCTTATCCAAGGAGTTTTGGGGAGAGTGGAGTCGGCACTGATGTTAACTCCAGAGGAAAAATCCTCTTGAACCAGAATCGAACCTGGGTCAGCAGATCACGAATGCATCTCTAACCACAATGCTATCCCCTACCCTTCATCTATCTCGCTCTCTCTCTCAGTCTGTTGCTGTCTCTCGCTCTGTGTCTGTTGCTGTCTCTCACTCTGTCTCTGTGTCTGTTGCTGTCTCTCGCTCTGTCTCTGTGTCTGTTGCTGTCTCTCACTCTGTCTCTCACTCTGTCACTGTGTCTGTTGCTGTATCTCACTCTGTCTGTCACTCTGTCTCTGTCTCTCACTCTGTCTCTGTGTCTGTTCCTGTCTCTCGCTCTGTGTCTGTTGCTGTCTCTCGCTCTGTGTCTGTTGCTGTCCTCGCTCTGTCGTCTGTCTCTCCTCTGGCTCTGTCTCTCGCTCTTGTCTCCTCTCTCTCGTCTCTCACCTGTCTCTCGTTCTGTCT
Source organism: Rapana venosa (assembly GCA_028751875.1). Classification (NCBI taxonomy): domain Eukaryota; kingdom Metazoa; phylum Mollusca; class Gastropoda; order Neogastropoda; family Muricidae; genus Rapana; species Rapana venosa. The sequence goes on along the minus strand of CM054151.1, from coordinate 6,712,593 downwards.
CTCACTCTGTCTCTGCTTGTCTGTTTGCTGTCCTCACTCCGTCTGTGTTAGTGCTGTCTCTCGTCTATCTTGTGTTCTCTCACTCTGTCTCTCGTTCTGTCTCTCACTCTGTCCCTCACTCTGTCTCTTCTGTCTCTCACTCTGTCTCTGTTGCTGTCTCTCACTCGCTCTGTTTGTGCTGTCTCTCGCTCTGTCTCTGTTGCTGTCTCTCACTCTGTCTCTGTTGCTATCTGTCGCTCTGTCCTCACTTCTGTGTCTGTTCTGTCTCTCACTCTGTCTCTGCTCTGTCTCTGTGCGTTCTCACTCTGTCTCTTCTACTCTCGCTCTGTCTGCTGTCTCTCACTCTGTCTCTCACTCTGTTCTGTTGCTGTCTTACTCTGTCTCTCCTCTGTCTCCTCTGACTGTTGCTGTCTCTCACTCTGTCTCCTCTGTCTCTGTTGCTGTTTCTCACTCTGTCTCTCACTCTGTCTCTCGTCTGTCTCTCACTCTCTCACTTTGCTCTGTTGCTGTCTCTCACTCTGTCTGTTGCTGTCTCTCACTCTGTCTCTCACTCTCTGTTGCTGCCTCTCACTCTGTCTCCTCTGTCTCTCATCTGTCCTCTCGCTCTGTCTCTCACTTGCCTCTGTTGCTGTCTCTCACTCTGTCCTTTGCTCTGTTGCTGTCTCTCACTCTGTTCTGCTATGTCCTTTTGCTCCTCTCACCATCGGTTATGTACAATATCACTCTTCTTACATGTTATATGCTTAATTCCAAAAATATGTCTAAAAAAAAAAAAAAAACTATTGCTTTGTCGACTTTCGCAAGCATTTGATCATTGATAGAAATGTCCTGTGGATATATACGCTAAATGAGTATGGCAAGTATAGCCCTGAAAGTGAGTACAGTCTGTTAGCATTGCGTGACAGTATATATCAGGTGTTTGAGAGCCCAGGAGTTAAACAAGTTTTCTTATCCCCTGCGTTTATTCTTTATTAAATATTTTCTATAGAATTTTAAAAAAAGAAACTAATGCTTACAATTTATCCCAGAGTTGAGAAGATTCCTGTACTATTTGCAGATGACATGTCTGTCAAATACTATTTTACGGCTGAAAACCAGTTAAATTCTTAAAAGTATAGCTGAAAGGTGAATCTGTCTGTTACTTAGAAAAGACGAATGTATATGGTTTTCGAGAAGGGATCATCTTTCAGTGAAGAGAAGTGGGTTTAAGGTAATACCTTATGGTACTGTCTTATCAAGACTTCTACGATAATTCAGATGCTCTGTGACCATAGAAACATGTTTGTGACGTCAAGACTGAGTTAACAAGGATGGTGTGTCGCAGTTCTTTCAATCTGGCCATTTGATAAGATGAAGACGACAGAAGACAGCCCCAGAGGGATTCGCTGAGCCTGTTCTCACCAGAACACCTAATGTAATGACTGCGTGCTGTACACACACACCAACATATCCAGGTTAAACCAGCAGACTCCAAACATTCAGAACAGCAATGAGGGCTTTTTTAGACCAAGAACAGAGGCAAGGTTCTCAATGTGAAACACAGCCCTGTGAAGTGAAGAACTGACCTGCGCCTAGACAAGTCAATACCTATGGAGCACTATCAACAGAGCGGCTACAAAGAAGACATCCAAACGCTGTGGGCAATGGCAGATGTGTTTGGAGATACAATATCTGGAGATAACCAGTACAGCACAACAAGTAAAGCTATACCAGAGTTGTGTGTCTACGCTCCTGTACGGTTCTGATGCTGAGGATGACGGAAGATCGTACCAAACTTCGATCTCACACCGTCCCCGAAGAATTCCGGATCTTTTGCACAAGAAGATCCTATGAAGATCACTATGGAATGCAGACAGAAGACTGGAACCATCATCACCAATACGTGGAAGTGATTAGGCACATCCGAAAGACCCAGTCAATCCAAGAACACATTGCACGGACCCCAGAAGGAAGGAGAAAGTAGATAGACCAAAAGCAACATGGAGGAGACTGTTGTAAATGTGAAAAGCCATGCAGCACCTTGGATCAGTGACTAGGTAGCCCAGGAAGCAGGAGTTGAAGCGCTTGTGCGCTATCATCAAAAAGGGTGCAAGAAGAAGAAAATCTCACACCAGGCACTGGGCCCAAACGCCATGACTTTCGTTTAGGGAGATGAACAATATCTGAAAGATCTATAGACTAGCACCAACTACCAAGCTAAAGCTAACCAGCTTTTCTGTTGTGCTAGTCTGTACGGGTTCTTTAGTGCTGCAGGATGACGGACTGGACTGACGAAACATTCGGATCTTTCCCATCGTTGTCTCCCATTACTTTTTTCCGGTTCTTTTCTAGATTTAAGTCTCTATGTTGTAGTTGCTATGGTAGAATCCACAGGGAAAAGGAGCTTGGGCCCACTCACACCAGATGTACGGTGGAAGTAGAATTTCGAGGACGACTCCTCTGTTGCCATAGGGGCACCTCCCCAATACAGATGCACGGAACCAAAGGAAGGAAAAAAAGGGATAGACCAAAAGCAACTTGGAGGAGACACTGTAAAAGTGAGAGAAGGCCATGCAGCACTCTTGAGGATCAGTGACTAGGTTAGCCCAGGATAGGCAGGAGTGGAAGCGCTTTGTTGCTGCCCTACACACAAATGGGTGCAATGAATGAATTTTAACATCTCGACACCAGTGCTCCTTGATGTAGAAGCTCAAACCTCCACCCTGTCCCTTTCCTGTTTCGTGTGGGTCTCTGTCAAGCCTAATGGGTTGACCAAAGCTATCTATAGAGAGCTCGCAGTTCGGTACGGCGGGACTTAGCCAGGTTTCGGTAAAGGCAAGAATTCCAGCTTTGCTGTACTGGTGCATGTAGTTGACGTTAGCTTGAAGCTGTCAGTTTTCGAGTGTAAGGACTGGACACTGAACAGAAGCACAGTTGGTAGCGGAGTTTTCCAGTTTTTGAGTCTTTGTCTCCCATTACCTTTCTTTCCTCGCTTTCTTTTCTTTATGTTCTTCCAAGCTTTATGGTTGTTAGTTGCTGATGGTAGAATCTCACATGGAAAGTTGTAGTCTTGGCCTTCAGCTAACACACTGGCTGATTCCCTCAGGCTAAGAAGAAATTCTCGAGTGGACGACTGGCCATGGCTGTTGCCATTAGGCGCACCTCGCACACTATCAGATGACGCTACGAGAAAGCAAACAAGAAGAGTGAATATAACTTATCTTCCCAGCATTGTTGCTGTTATTACTGACACCTCAGACACAACTCTGCAGAACTTGGAGCTGATAAGACACACGATGTAATGAAAACAAGATAACAAAAAATATTGCCTGCCAGGGACCCCAGGGGGTAAACCTGGGAAACGCACAACAACAACAAAAGTCATTATAACGCAAATAAATATTTTCTCCTTATAGCATGAGGGCAGTGACAAACCCACAGCCACACCCCACCCACTTACTAACACGTACACTCACATGGGCATGCATGTGCATACTGACATCTAATGACTGCACCCATGACAGTGACAATTAGCAAGTGTTTCAGAGAAATGTAAAAACTGGGTAGTCAGTGCTATTGCAAATTAAGAATTCGAATGACTACTGGCACAAAAGAAAGCCTTTTTCTGTTTGTTTTGCTGTTGGTGCACTGAACGCAATGACTACAATTCTGAAAACATAGCATGGGAAGGATCGGCCAAAATGGCAGTCGCTTTGCGTACAAGCTGCTGACTGCAGAATGACTTGTGATCTCTTTGTTCTTCTCCAATTATTTTTGAGCTGATTCTTACAATTCTCTGAAGACTATTCTTATTTTTAACACTAAGGTTATTGTGCCAACAAATGAAAGCAAAACTTAGAACGCTCTCTATGTAAGAACTGTAAAACAAAGAAAGAATCATTTTGTCAACATAAAATGAATTAAGCTTCCTGAGAAAATACACATGTTGTTGCCCTTTTTTGGCAATGGTGTCAGTGTTAGCATCCCAGTTCAATTTAACTTGTGATCAAAAACAGTTCCCAGATACAGTTTGAAATGTTTTCAACTTCTTACTTTACTTTTACGTCGCGGGCAGATATAAATGTCTGTCTGCTGCAAAGCGGGTAGCTTGGAGGAGGGACAATCCATGGACTTTCAGTGTTTCTGCCACGGAATCACTCCAGCGTCGCCTGGGTCTACCTCTGGCCCTCGTGCCAGAGTACCTCAAGTTGTAAGCACGCAAGGCTGGCTGGTTTGGCGGCATCCATGTGAAGTGCCCGAACCACTTGGTTCGTTGTTGTTCAATATGGTGTAGGACGGGTGTGGCTCCTACCATTTCTCTGATCACCTCGTTTCTTATCTTATCTCTCCTGGTCTTGTTGACGGCTTTCCTCAAGCACTTCATCTCACACGTTACCAGTTTCTGCTCCAGGGCTTTTGTCAGGGGCCATGTCTGGCACTGGTAAGTGAGAGTTGGCAGGAAGATGGCGTTGATCAGCTTTGCCTTGGTGCTCATAGGGATGTTAGGATGTCGCAGAAGTGGAGCAAGTTGATAGCTGACTGCGTTTGCTTTTTGACAGCGTGTTTCTATTTCTCTGTCCAGTTTTCCATCTTCTATGATTATACTGCCTAAGTACTTGAATTCAGTCGTCCACTTTAGTTGGGCTCCGTTGATGTTGATTTTGAGCTTTTCTGGAGTTCTACCGACTGCATGGCTTCGGTCTTGCTTACGCTGATTTTCATGCCATAGATTTCACAGCATGTATTGAGATAGTCTGTGTGCTCTTGCAGCTTGTCTTTGTTATCATTGATCATGACTTGATCGTCAGCAAACAGAAGTTCGTTGAGTGCCTTCAGGTCTGAGTTGGCTTCCTTTGTGATCTGGTCCATACATATGATGAAGAGCAGAGGGGAAAGGACACAGCCCTGTCTCACCCCAGACGTCTCAGGGAACCAGGTGGAAAGTCCATTTGGAGTGCGAACTGCGCTCTTGCTGTTGTATACAGCTCTGATGTTATCGAAGAGCTGCCCCTTGATGTCATACTGCTCCAGGACCCTCCAGAGCTTATCTCTGTTCACTCTGTCAAATGCCTTTTCTTGGTTGACAAATACTAGGTGGAGTGCTTGATTGTATTTAAACTTTTTTCAACTTCTAGATTATGAATAATGCTATTCTCAGAAGTGTGTTCCAATCTTCTGAAATTGATAGGAAGATCTTTAGTTTTAAAAACATTTAGCTTCAGACAGGCCTCATCACACCAATGTACAAACTCAGGTGAGGGCTGGACCTTGGTCCAGATAAGAGAGACAAGAGAGCACTGTGCTCCACTAATTCAACAAGAAAGGAATTTTCATAGCTGCCTCTGCAACCATCTGTGTATAGAATTTACAGAAGTGGCGAGAGAAACAACCCTGTGGATAACCAGTACAGGTAAATCTAACTGATGGAGATATTTTGGTGCGCGTGTGTGTGTGTTGTGTGTGTGTAATGTTTTAATGTTGATAGTATTGTGACCGTGCCGAGGGGCAAGGATAGAAGCAGGGTAGGGAAAGAGTGGAACACAGCAACCAGGCAAAAGAAGACTCAGTGGAAGACAGCAGCTTTAGTTATCACCTCTTTATTCAGCCATCTACTGCTGTATGGGTGAATGGTCTCTCTCTCTCTCCCTCTCTCTCTCTCTACCTTCCTTGGCCTGTAGCCTAGACTGTGGGGTTCTCTCCTCTCTCTCTAGCCTCCCGAACCACCCCTCTATATATCCCTGCCACGCGAACTGCAAAGACAGCGCCATGCGAGCGTTTTGGCCGATTTGGCCCAAGGTGAAGGAGATTTTGTGTTTTCTCCTGCAGCTTCAGTGGTGGTTATCTTGCTGTCCGTGTAACGAAACTATCTATCTATCTATCTATCTGTCCCGTAGTCTGACGACCGTGGGGGCACCCTCAAAGACTCAGCAACCAGTTCCCTCCATTCCTCTCTCTGTTCTGCCTTTCTCAGGGTTTTGTTGAGTTCTAGGCCTGTCCATTCACTGATGTTATCCTCCCAGCTCTTCCTTGGTCTGCCTCTTCTTCTTCCTCCTTGGACAGTGCCTTGCAAAACTGTCTTTGTAATTCCTTGGGATCATGTGACATGCCCATACCACTTAAGTTTACGCTTTTTCACGATCGTTAGAAGGTTCTCATAGGGTCCAATGGTTTGCTGGATTCTGTTATGCACGCTTTCGTTGCTTATGTGGTCTTTGTAGGAGATGCCAAGGAGTCTCCGAAAGCATCTCATCTCCACTGCCTGTACTCTTCTCTCCAAATCTGCAGTCAGGGTCCATGATTCACAGGCATACAGAAATATGGATATGACAAGGGAGCGCATTAGTCTGATCTTGGAGATAAGTGAGATATTCTTATCTCTCCAGATGGTGTTTAGTTTTGACAAAGCTGTTATTGTCTGTGCAGTCCTGCATACTACTTCTGGCTTGGATCCCTGGTCGGATACAATGGCTCCCAGGTACTTGAAGCTTTGAACTGTTTCCAGCTTCTGGTCATTAACCCTGATATCAGTGCTAATGCCGTTGGTGTTATTAGTCATCAGTTTGGTCTTCTCTGCACTGATTTCCATGCCGTATGTTTTGGAGGCCTTATCCAAGTGTTCTGTTAGGCTGGCAAGCTCTTTTTCTGATCCTGCTATTCCATCAATGTCATCTGCGAAGCGGAGGTTTGTGATCGTTCTGCCACCGATGCTGACTGATCCTTCATGATGTTCCAGTGCATCAGCCATGATTCTCTCAAGGAAGATGTTGAAAAGAGTGGGTGAGAGTAGACAGCCCTGCCTTACTCCAACTGTTGTTCGAAACCATTCTCCAATGTTGTTGTTGTAGTACACTGCACTGGTGGCCTCGCTGTACAGCTGTTTGATGACTCTGATCAGGTTTGCATTGATGCTGTACAAATTCATGGTTGCCCACAAAGCTGCATGCCACACCCTGTCAAATGCCTTCTTAAAATCGATAAATACGTGGTAGAGGTCTTCTTGATGTTGAAGGTACCGCTCACATAGTATTCTGAGGTTGAATATCTGTTCTGTTGTGCTGCGCCCTGCTCTGAAACCTGCTTGTTCCTCAGCAATGATGGTCTCTGCTTGTGGCTTCAGTCTATTCAATATTATCTGCAGCATGACCTTGCTTGGGTGACATATGAGGCTGATTGTGCGGTAATTATGGCATTGTTGTAGATTTCCTTTCTTGGGGAGGGTGATGATGAGTGACTGTGTCCATGGTGTTGGCCATTTTCCTGTCTGCCAGATCTTGTTGCAGATTCTTAGTAGGGCGCTGATCATGGCTTCCCCTCCAGCTTGGACCAGCTCAGCTGGAATGTTGTCAGCCCCTGCTGACTTCCCCTTTTTCAGCGATCTGACTGCTGTTTCCACCTCTTCTCAGAGGATAGGGTGACTGTCTGTGTCTTTGCTGTCGGGTACATTAAGGACTTCTGGATCTCCTGCGGTTCTATAGTTATACAGGTCGGAGCAGTATTCTGTCCATCTGTTCAGAATATCCTGGTCGTCAGTGAGACACTTCCCATTTTTGTCTTGGATTGTTAAACCTTTTCTCTGTTTCGTGCTAGTCAGGTCTTTCACCAGCTGATATGCTTTCTTGCTATTGTTTTTCTTGATGTTCTCTTCAATGTCTTGGCACTGTTCACCGATTCATTTCTCTTTTGCCTCCGTCATGGACTTCCTGATTCTTTTGTTGACTGCCCTATATTGTTCTGCTCTTTCTTTTGTTTCATTTTTCTTTTTCTTCAACTCTCTACGCTTGTCGCATAGTTGTAGGATGTTAGGTGTGACCCATGGTTTTTTGACTGGTCGGCGTTTGCCAAGAAGCTCGTTTGCTGTTTCAGTCACTGCTGTATTGAAACTATTCGTCAGTGTATCTATGTCTGAGTCTATCACAGTGAGTGCTGCAAACTTTCCACCTATCCTTGCTTGAAAAATTTCTAATACCTCTGGGTCCTTCAGCTTCTCGAGGTCAAATTTGATCCTGATGTTGTTCCGCTTGTGGATTTTCTTTAGACGTAGTCGGAAAGTCATCATCACAAGATCATGATCACTCCCTATGTCTGCTCCTGGAAAACTTCGTGTCTGTGCGATGTTAACGCTAGACTGAAACCGTCTTTTCACCATGATGTAATCTATTTGGTTGTGGTGTTCTCCATTTGGGCTATGCCATGTCCATTTTCTGGATTTCTTGTGTGGGCCAAGTGTATTCACTAACTGGAGGTGGTTGTTACTGGCAAACTCCAGGAGTCTCAAGCCTCTTTCATTTGATTGGTTATTACAATGTGGCCCACAAACGCCCTCCCAGTCTTTCCATGCATCTTCTCCTACCTTGGCGTTCCAGTCGCCTTGCACAACGAGGATGTCTTTCTTGGGTGTTTGATTCAGAACCTCTTGTAGCTGGTCATAAAATTCTTCTACGGCTTCATCTGTGCAGTCTGATGTAGGCGTATACCTGTACTATAGTTATGTTAAAGGGGGTTGCTCTCAGGCGGATGGTAATAAGTCTGCTGGACACAGGCTGACAGCTCATGACGGTGTTCACGGTGTCTTTGTGAACGAGAAACCCCACGCCGTGTTCATGTTTATCCTGTTTTCCACTGTAGTATAATTTGTGGTCTTCCTGGGTCGTTGTTTCTCCCATGTTTTTCCACCTGACTTCGCAGAGCCCAAGGATGTGCCATTGATATCTGGAAGAACTGACACAAGAACGAAACTAGACATATTATATATCAAAATAAACTAGAAAGTATAAGCATTAAGATGCATTATTGCATTTTGCACAAAAATCATTTGGCTGCAAACTATTAGCCATTAAAGCCTCCGACTAGATACACTTTTAACAGCTGCACACTATAACTTTCCGAAATAAATCATTAAAACTTCAACAAAACTAAGTACTTTATGACTATAAAAAGAAGGATATGCACCACAGTTTGTATACATATACATATTATAAACCACAGATGTCCATGAGAGGAGATGTTCATAATTAACCAGTGGTGTGAAAACACAGTTTCTGGTCTGCTTGCACCCAAGCAAGCTTCTTAAAGCTGTTCGTCAGATCTAAAATATAACGATCTCTAATACTACAAATTATCCATACTAACATCTTCCAATCTTATATTTATTCATAACAAAACCCAAAACATACCATACATTTATATTTTTATGTCTGCATTTGTTAGAATTTAGTTGACAATTCAAACTTGTTTACAACAAGGAATGGCGGTTAGCTAAAATTTAGGACAAGCACATTGTGTACAACTTACGCCTTACAATCTACTACTACTTAATATGAGCTGTTTTATTGATCTAAATAGAGTTTATTCCACATGTTCTTGAATGGCACAAGAATTATGATTTATTAAAGATTCCTTAAATACTAGCAGTTAATATTTGAATACATACAGTACCTATACCAATAGACGGAAAATATTGATTTACAACAAAATAGAGAACTCTCATTGTGGTTGAAATGAATTGAGTCAAGATCAATACTTCAACAATCATATCCATGAATATGATCAAACAATATGACTTAATAAAGTTATTATTATTGATTTTCTTTGCTAGATCAGACCAACGCTCACATTTAAGGGAGATAACTCGGGCCATTATTGAATGACTAAAAGAATTATTTTGATAACATTCAGAATATTGGAAAATAAACTTATTTAAATAATATACTAAATATAAAAATATAAATATATCCTAAGCATAATGACAGTTTACATAGAGAGTTGAGAAAACTGAATATATATTGACCACAAGGCTAGTATCGGTTTCGCTCTTTGAATCTAAGTTAAGTGTAGCGGTGTGTCCACCCGGCTACAGTATTTTCAGTGATTTTCTCATATAAACTTACAGTGTGCAGGGAGGGGGGGGGGGAAGCTGGGGTTAAACTGCCTACAATGGAAGTCATAAAAGTCTATTTTGCTTTGACTTTTTTCACTTTGCATGATAAAGTGCACATGTATGATTTTCTTTTTTAGATGATGACACAGTCTTTAGCTGTAGGCCAACATTGAACGAAGCAGTGCTGTCATCAGTACGGCAGCCGAAAGAGAACCAAGCAGTGCTGTCATCAGCTTGTTGGGGTGGGTTGGGTCATTATCCCATAGAGTGTCTGAAGAGTCTTGGCAGCTCCTGTTTCCTACATTCTCATTGGCTTGAAGACACCATCAGGACCAATAGGTACGAAGCTTTTGTTATGGAAAAAGTGCATAAGAACTGAAAGATAGGAGACAGGGACTGATTATATTTAACATGTGATTAGAAAAAAAGACGTCATTTCTCTCTCTCTCTCACTCTTTGTGTGTGTGTGTGTGTGTGCAGATCTGTGTGTCTGTGTGTATAGAGTTCGATGTGTATCTGTCTTGAGAGAGAGAGAGAGAGAGAGAGAGAGGTGCGAGTTTGTGTTTTCTGTGCTTGAGTGTGTAAGTGTGTGTGTGTGTGTGTTCGGTCACTGTGATTGAGGAGCCTGTCCACTCAGCCACCTGTGCATACCATTGTGGAGGGAAGGTGTGTGAGTGAACTGTAGCCAGGCTGCCAGTGCAAGAGAAAGCGGCTGTCGGCACCTGATAAATCAGTCAGGGAAAGCCTGTGGGAAGTCCTGGTGTGGGTGTTGGTGGCCTTTGCTTACTAGTAGCATCTGCCTTCACCTGTGATAATGTAGTATGGTTGTGGGATTCTTTAATGACCTGACGAAAAGTGTGTTACTCTCCTGGCAACTTCTCTAGTCTAGGCTGCTCTCTCTCTCTCTCTCTCTCTCTCTCGCTCTCTCTCTCTCTCCTCACCTCTCTCTCTATCTCTCTCTCTCTCCTTCAAAGTATTGGGTTATTATTATTAAGATGTATCAGTAACGGGCGGGGACTGGATGTAAAAAAAGCACATGTGTGCTTATTCATTATCCTCGAAATAAAAGAATTTGTCATTGTCATTGTCATTCTCACTCTCTCTCTCTTCGCTCTCTCTCTCATCTCTCTCTCTCTCTCTCTCTCTCCATCTCTCTCTCTCCTCTCTCTCTCTCTCTCTCAAAAAACACACCAGAGACTATTATAGCTCACACTCATATTTTTCGTTCTTCGTTTTTCTGCACCTCTTTCCTGTCTCTGTGCATTCGTTCGTGTTAGGACTGTTCCGGTGAGTCATTCTATGTTGGTCTGCTTATTTTAATAAACCAACATAAGTAGAATAAAGGTAGAAAAGAGGGAACCTAGAAAGAAGATAAATACAGAAAAAAGAAGGAATAAAAAATCAAACAGTAACAACACAGGAACAAAAACAAGAGAGGAAAAATAGCCTATACGAAACGAAGAAAATGAAAAGGAGCAAAAGTAGCAAAATGTAAACAGGAATGAAAAACAAAAAAGGGAAAAGAAAGGAAAAAACAAAGGGACACATGTATGAAAAACTCGAGAGAAATAAATAAAAAGAAAAACAGAATATGTGCAAAGACTGAAAGAGAAAAAAATAAGAAAAGAAAGGAACATAAACAGAAAGACAGTAAAAAAGAAAAAAGACAGAAAAAATACAAGAAAAAACCCAAAAGAGAAACAAAGAAAGAAGAAAGCAAGAAAAAAGAAAGAAAGCAAGAAAGAACAAACGACTGACAGACGGACGATTGACAGAAAGCCATACAAGAATAAAAGAGGAGGTTGACAGTATAGCATGAACAGCTGGAAGGAAAGAAGGCAGACATGACATTTACACCATACAGACAGCTAAAAAAAAAGAAAGCAGACATGACATGTACACCATACAGACAGCTAGAAGGAAAGAAGGCAGACATGACATGTACGTGTACACATTCTCTCTCTCTCTCTCTCTCTCTCTCTCTCTCTCTCTCTCTCTCTCTCTCTCTCTCTCTCTCTCTCTCTCTCTTCAAGTGTCCAGTCTGGTCCTGCAGACATCCACGATCATGGCTCTCCATTCTTCCCTGTTCTCGGTCCCTCTCATGACCTCATTGTTGGTGCCCTCTTTATTCGTTGAGAATTTGTTTAAGCTGTCTGTGAATTTTGTGCCTTGTCTTCCTCTGCTCCTGTTTCCACATATTTTGCCACTCCATAATAGTTTATCTAGTCGGTCAGCCCTGATTATATGGCCGAACAATTTGAACTGTCTTTCTCTGATGGTGTTAAGAAAGTATCTCTTGTATCCAGCCATTTCCATTACTTCTGCATTTTTTTTCTTTTTGTCCATGAGACTTTCATGATTCTCCGATGAACCACATCTCCACTGCTTCTAGTCGCTGTTCTGTGTCCTTGGCTAGGGTCCAGCACTCACATCCCTACAGAAGAATGAACCATACGTAGGCTCTCATAACATGGATCTTTGTCTTGAGGCTTATCTTACTGTTGGTAAAAATGCATTTCATGTTGTTAAAAGTTGCCTTAGATTGACCAATTCTCTTCTTGATTTCTGTGTCACACTTGCCGTCCAGGGTGATAGTACAACCATAGTATTTAAAGGTGTTTACTTGTCTGATTCTCTCTCCTTTACAGGCTATGTTGCATTGTGGTATAACAGCTTTTTTCGAGATCTCCATGCATTCTGTCTTCTTTGTATTGAGCTGTAATCCTTTCTTTTCGCTTTCGTCTGTTACTGTTGTTAAAATCTGTTGCATTTTTTCTTCAGAGTCGGCGATAAGGACTGTGTCATCTGCATATCTCAGGTTGTTGATGTTGTGGCCACCTACTCTAATTCCCTCATGATTCTCAATATTTCGTAAAATTATTTCACTATATACATTAAATAAATCAGGTGAGAACACGCAGCCCTGCCTCACACCCCTGCAGATTGGTCTATATTGACTGATGTCATTGTCGACTCTAATGGCTGCCTCCTGTTTCCAATATATGTTTCTGAGGACTTGAAGATCTTTCCCATCAATGTATAGCCCTGCCAGAATATCAAACAAGTCGGAGTGTCGTACTTTGTCGAACGCTTTTGAGTAGTCAATGAAGCAGAGGTACAGGTCTTTCTGGACCTCGATGGATCTTTCCATGAGAGTTCTCAATGCGAAGATTGCATTTCTGGTGCCTTTGTCTGCCATGAATCCAAATTGCGTTTCTGATATTTCTGGGAGTATTTTATTTCTCATTCTCTTCATGAGTATTCGTAAAAGAACTTTGGTGAGGTAACTCATCAGGCTGATTGTACGATGTTGGTCACATTCAGCTGTGCCCGGTTTCTTAGGGATCATAATGTAGATGGACTTCTTCATATCTGTCAGAATCTCTCCTGTGTCATATATATTGTTTAGTAGTTTTGTGACTGCCTTAATTCCCACCTCATCCTGGGCTGTTATCAATTCAGATGGGATATCATCAGGTCCTGGCGCCTTACTACTTTTCATCTTGCTGAGTGCATGTCTCACTTCGTCTTCGATGATTATGTGGCCATCTTGGTTGCTAATATGAGGAGGTGGACCTCTGTCGTCGTGGTATAACTCTTCGATGTATTCTGACCACCTGTTAAAAATATCTTCTTTTTCCATGAGTATTTCTCCATCTCTCGACTTTATACAACCTGTTTTTGCAGATGATTTCCTCCCTGTCACATCTTTTATTTTTTCATGCATAAGTTTACACCATACAGACAGCTAAAAGGAAAGAAGGCAGACATGACACGTATACCATACAGACAGCTAAAAGGAAAGAAGGCAGACATGACACGTATACCATACAGACAGCTAGAAGGAAAGAAGGCAGACATGACACGTATACCATACAGACAGCTAGAAGAAAAGAAGGCAGACATGACACGTATACCATACAGACAGCTAGAAGGAAAGAAGGCAGACATGACATGTACACCATACAGACAGCTAGAAGGAAAGAAGGCAGACATGACATGTACACCATACAGACAGCTAGAAGGAAACGAAGCAGACACGACATGTACACAGGTCTCAAGTAGAGTATAAGTGCGTTTTGAGGCTAGATTTGAAAGAATCAAATGAAGGCTTTTGGTGAAGTGGAAGAGGGAGGTCGTTCCATGTGGAGGGACCGGAAACAGAGAATCGAACATCTGTTAAATGGTTTCGAAAGCAAACGCATCTACAATGAACGAAGGAAAGGACGATTTGTACAGTGAAGACAGTTAAGAGATAAGAAGGTGCAGATTTGTGGAGACATTTGAAACAAAGGGTATTAACTTATACTTTTTTCTTTGTGAGACGGCATCCAGTGAAAGATCGCAAAAAAAGAGTAAATGTGTTCAGATTTTCTTTCTAAGACCAATCGAGCTGCAAGTTTGTAGCTTTGAAGGAGTAATGGATGATGGGCAAACACCAAGAAAAGAATTACATGGACCATCGAGAAATGAAGAGAGATGTTACAAGTTTGGGAAAAGCTGCTTCAGAACAGATACTTGCGAATTGCACTATGCCCGTAATTGATATAGCAAGACTGGCAGCTGGTGATGAAGTTTTTCATAGAGAGTGTGTTGTCGAGAACCACACCTAGATATTTCACAGAGCTGACAGAGGAACCGATGTATGCTGAATTCCACTGAAGTCTTGTGATGGAGGAAAGTTATGTTGGTCCCCAGAGCATAGCTTCCGTTTAAAACGGCATTAGCTGAAAACTTATTTTGAGTCATCCAGTTTTGAATGTCTAGAAGGCAGTGGGCCATATTTGTCAGGAGGGAAGGCAGATTTTCAAGGGTATTGCTACATTGAAGCTGAGACATAAAAATGAAACAAGAATTCTATATTCATCTGCATATCACAATTTATGACATGAGAGACACATGAAAATGAAACAATAATTAAATGAGAGACAAATGGAAATGAAACAATGATTAAATGAGAGACTTATGAAAAAAACCCAATTAAATGAAATATGTATGAAAATGAAACAATAATTAAATGAGAGACACATGAAAGTGAAACAACAAGTAATTGAGAGATATATGAAAATTAAACAATAATTAAATGAGAAACATATGAAAATGAAACAATGATTAAATGAAAGATACATGAAAATGATACAATAATTCAATGTCCATCTACACACCACAATTCATGAGAGATACATGAACATGAAACAATGAGGGGTCCACTCCAGTTCTGGTGTTTCTAGCCCCGCTGACCACAGAGGCCATACCAGGGCTGTCACCTGTCAACTTTTAAATCTCAGATCAAAACTGTGCAGCTATATACAGATTAAAACAGGGTATAAAAACCAACTCTGCTGTCGTTCCTTGTATCAATGCCCTGGCCAACCCAGGACGGGCACTGTGTTGTGTGAAAAACCACATCAACCACACATAAAATGAGATAAAACCAAAACCAGATGCCTTAACACAATCTTCTTCTTAGTGACCAACTGTAACACTTTCACTCACATCAAACGGAAAAAGCCTGATTCTCTCAGGAAGTTAAAAATGGTGTCCAGTGGAACATTCCCAAAAAAGATCTTCAGTGAGTGTGCAGTAAAATGCTTGTGCCTCCAGAGCACTCCAGAAGCAGATGCTTGATGGTTACCGCACATCACAAGTCACACATGGGTTCCCTCGGCTTTAAGAAAATGAATGTGGGTGATATGAGAATGACCCGTGTGTAACCTGGTGAGCACTGTTGCTTCCTTTTGGTTTTTGACACACAGAAGGAGAACTTTTTTCAGGTTAGGGCGAATCTGGAAAAGTTTGTTGTCTGTCTCAGCGTTCTACTCCTCCTGCCAGAGGGACTGGATGTCTTGTTCGCGTTTAGGTTTCAGATCCGTGTATGGCATGGTAGACCTAGAAATGTCCTTCTCCGTGGCACCCTGGCAAGTCGGTCAACGGTTTCATTGCCCCGAATGCCCACTTGCCCCGGGGTCCATACCACAACAATGTCACAAGGAAGTATACAGTTCATAGACCTCCTGAAACTTAGGATGACTGATACAAGCGATAGCCTCCAGAGCTGAGAGCGAATCCGCACATACCAAGAAGCTTTTCCCTCCAGAACGCTGGATCATTTTCAGGGACAAAACAAGAGCACTAAGTTTGGCAGTGTACACTGAGCTGTCCTAAGGCAAGTGCTTGGAAAGTGCAGATCCCTTGATGGTGGGACAGTAGGCGGTGCAGCCCACCCCTTCCTCGGACTTGGAGCCATCTGTAAAATCGCTTGTATAGGAAGTAAGACTGACCAAACTCTTGAAAAAGCTTGTAAGCTGTCAAGCTGTCACGTCCTTCCTTGAGCAGCCAATCAAATGGACAACAGGGTCTCCATCATCCACATCGGCATCTCGGGAATTAGAAATCACTACTAAACCACAATTATCCCGCCCCCTGATGTGGAAGGATCCAAATCCCCAGGGCAGGGGTGGCGGAGGAAGAGTTCTTGAACTTGGCCTGAAACCGGGGGTTGAAAACACAATCGTAAGCAGGGTTTTCGTACTCTGAATACAGTTTCATGTAGTAGTTCAGAATCAGCTTCAGGCGGTAGTTCTTCAAAGAGGGTTCTCCTGCTTCCATGTATAAGCTATACACCGGTGTTTTCTGAAAAGCACCCAAACAAATGGTGGTGAATGGGGTCTAGAAACTTCAATCCATAGATCCATAGACCTGACAACCACAATCTAACTTAGAGTGCACCAGCACCCTATAAACATGCAGCAGCGTCCTACGACCTGCTCCCCTGTCATGGGTGAGCACCTGTAGAAGGTTCAGAGCTTTCTGACAGGACCTTTTCAGGTGTTGGATATGACTTTTGAAATTCAGCTTCTGATGAAAAAAAATCCCAAGAATTTGGCCTTCGTCATCGGTGGGATGGTGGATTTTTCCAAGCGAATGATCAGGTCGGGAAAGCGTTCTCTGAACTTTAAGTGAACCGACTTGACGATGTTATTTATTTTTACGCTGAAGAGAGCCGGAGACAAGATGCTCCCCTGCGGAACCCCCATCTCCTGCTCAAAATATGTCAGAGAGCATAGAGTGTAGAGCCAACCCACACCTGAAACTGCCTCTTCTCCAGAAAGTTGTCCAAGAACAATGGCAGACGACCATGAAACCCCAAATCCCGCAGGTCCAACAAGATGCCCTACCGCCAAGCTGTATTATAAGCCTTTTCTAAGTAAAAAGGAAAGATGGCAACAATATACTGCTTATTAATAAAGGCAACACGACTGTTGTCTCCTGGCGGAGCAGATGGTTCATGGTGCAGCGATTCTTGCAGCAGCCACATTGTTCCTTTGCTAGAAAGCCCTTCATTTCCAGATGCCACACCAGGCAGTAGTTGACTATCTTTTCCAGCAACTTACATACACAGCTGGTCAGCGCTATGGGTCTGTAGTTGCTGGGGTCTTTGAGATCCTTACGGGGTTTTGGGATGGGAAGGACACAAGCCATCTGCCACGACGGAGGAAAAAAACCGTCATCCAAATGTGATTATATACTTTCAGGAGGGTTTGCAGGCAACTGTTCAGAAGGTGTTTTAGCAAGCTGCTGAGGTCTCGCCACAGGATTGCAAGGCACTTTTTAACTCAGGAAAGGTGAATGGCAGATTATAACATTCATCGTTATGGGAAGCAAAATTTAAAGGAGCCTTTACCCTTATCACTTTTGTCCTAAAAGGTTGGCGCTCTGGAAGCGGAAGAGGAATTCTCTTTCAGTGTGGTGGCCAGCAGGTTAGCCACGGCCTCCCTATCTGTAACCAGACTATCTTCCAACCTTAGATGATGAATAGATGCAGACGCATGTTTCCCCTTTATCCCCGCAATTAACCTCCACGCCTTCCTGCTAGATGTTCCGCTGTTGTGCGCTGAGCAGAAAGGCTTCCACGCCTCACGCCTGCTGGTCTTAAAAAACGTGGCGGTACACAGCATTTCAGAATTTTAAAAAACAACGGAGTGCATCTATGCGCATATAAATCAATTTCAGCAGGTTATTCTTATCAGTTTTTATAACAATGGCCCTTTCTGTCTGTCTGCCTGTCTCTCTCTCACACACACGCACACATACGCACAAGCACATACACAAGTGGGGGCACACACATATATCCGGGTGCGTGCGCACACAACACACACACATGCACGCGCGCGCACACACACACACACCACCGCGCGCGCCACACGCACGCGTGCACACACACACACCACACACACACACACACACACACACACACACACTCAATGTGACATGATTTGTCATGTATGCTGACATGAAGACATCGGACTCTCTAGGTGTTTTCCACCTCAGGGAGCAAAAATGAGTTGGCTGGCTGTTCATGGCAACTCAGTACTTGAATCTTGACCATACACCCCTACAAGGCTATGGGACGCTTTTCGTTTCAAAAGCTGTTAACACTAGTGATGTGATGAAATTAGGAACATTTTACAGAGGACTGGCTCTGAACCTCTACAGCCAAGAAGACAATTATATATAAAATATATATATATAATATATATATATATATATATATATATATATATATATATATATATATATATATATATATATATATATATATATATATATATATAACTGAGACAAAAGAGTGAGGAAAAACAAGTGCAGGTAACCAATTACAACTTCATTCTGATCATAAACTAATTTTGGTCCTAGATTCGAGGGAAAAAAAAATTCACTACAAGATAAAACTTTGAAGGCAGTATTAGGGGAATATTTGAGTAAGGACCATGCCTTTGGCCTGACCTCTCTCGAGTTTCGGCTCCTGGTTGAGCACTCTTCAGAGGTCCCGGCACTCTTTGAAACCTCACTCCTCCTTTGTGGTAGGTAACAGCAAGACACCCTCCAGAATATATATATATATGTGTGTGTGTGTGTGTGTGTGTGTGTGTGTGTGTGTGTGTGTAAAAAAAGGTAAAGGTGTCCCATAACCTATAAGGCCGTAAGGGAGCGAGGCGTCAGAGACCTCACTTCTCTAGGGGCCAGTGTATTATGGGCGGCGCCTATCTCCTTTCCCTCGCTGCTTTACCTTCCCTGACCCTAAAGAGGGCAGGTACCCATTTACGGCTGGATGAACTGGGGAACTATACTGAAGCCAAGGCGCGCAAACGGTCACCCATCCAAGTGGTAAGCATGCTCGATGCTGCTTAACTATATATATATTAGTGGTCGGAGCACTCGCTTTCCCCCAGCCAAGTATACATACAAGATAACATAAAGATGTGCCATATGGAAAGGAAAGAAATGCCCTTGTTCCAGATGGTGTCAACCTGGGATAGAGGTTGCCAGACAGGAGAAAGATTCTCGTCATTGTCTTCTCTTCAAAGCTGATCATATACATTCACAGACTATAAGGTGGGGAGATAGCACATTTGACACGAAACGTGAGATAAAACGCAACTCCCTAAATACCCATGTCCTGGCCGGAAGAAGCTGTGAGGGAAAATAAACATGCCACAACCTGTCACCTTTCTCCCACATGAAGCCTCGTGAGCTCACCACTGCCTGGAAGCGTCACGCTGTCCACAGTCATAAAACAGTTGACAAAAAGCAGTTCTTCCCCAGTGACAACAAGGCTGTGCTTGTGTATGCAGCTCTATCCTCTGACTGTTATCTTACACTGCAAGACTCGCAAGGCATTAGAGAGGAACTGTTCTCGGCATGGATGATGGCAGCCATGTTCTCTATCGTGTTGTTTTCTTTCTTTCTTTCTTTCTTTCTTCTGTTGTATGTTTCTCTGTCCTGTCTGTTTGTCTTTTCTTCTGTTGTATGTTTCTCTGTCCTGTCTGTTTTGTCTTTCTTTCTGTTGTATTTTTTCTCTGTCCTGTCTGTTTGTCTTTCTTTCTGTTGTATGTTTCTCTGTCCTGTCTGTTTGTCTTTCTTTCTGTTGTATGTTTCTCTGTCCTGTCTGTTTGTCTTTCTTTCTGTTGTATGTTTCTCTGTCCTGTCTGTTGTCTTTTTTCTGTTGTATGTTTCTCTGTCCTGTCTGTTTTCTTTCTTTCTTCTGTTGTATGTTTCACTGTCCTGTCTGTTTGTCTTTCATATCTGTTGTATGTTTCTCTGTCCTGTCTGTTTGTCTTTCTTTATTTATACCACTTTAAGTCACGAGATTTCTCTGCGTGAAATTCGGGCTGCTCTCCCCGGGCAGAGCGCGTCGCCACAAGAGCAGCGCCAATTTTTGGGGGGTCTGCAACTGTATTTGTTTCTCTATCAGAGTGGCTTTTTCTAAGAATTTTGCCAGGGACAACTCTCTTGTTGCCGTGGGTTCTTTTACGTGCGCAGAATAATTATGTCTAACACACTGGACCTCGGTTTACCGTCTCATCCGAAAGACTAGCGCCCAGACCACCACTCATGGTCTAATGGATGGAGGAAAAGTTTTGGGCCTAAACGGGATTCAAACCACCGCACACTTACGACCAGGACTTTTTGCTTTTAGACAGGCGCGTTACCTCTAGACCACCGATCCACTATGGTCTGTTGTATGTTTGTCTGTCCTATCTGTTTGTCTTTCTGTCTTATATATGTTTGTCTGTCCTATCTGTTTGTCTTTCTGTCTTATATATGTTTGTCTGTCCTATCTGTTTGTCTTTCTGTCTTATATATGTTTGTCTGTCCTATCTGTTTGTCTTTCTGTCTTATTTGTTTGTCTGTCCTATCTGTTTGTCTTTCTGTCTTATATGTTGGTCTGTCCATCTGTTTGTCTTTCTGTTTATATAATGTTGTCTGCCTATCTGTTGTCTTTCTGTTTACATATGTTTGTCTGTCCTATCTTTGTTCCTTTCTGTCTTATAATAAAGTTTGTGTCCCAATGTTTGTCTTTCGTCTTATATATGTTTGTCTGCCCATCTTTTGTCTTTCTGTCTTATATATGTTTGGTCTGTCTATCTGTTTTGTCTTTCTGCTTACATATTTGTCTGTCCATCTTTGTCTTTCTGTCTTATATATTTGTCTGTCCTATCTTTTGTCTTTCTTCTTATATTTGTCGTCCTATGTTGTCTTCTGTCTATATATTTGTCTCCTATCTGTTTGCTTTTGTCTTAATATGTTTGTCTGTCCCATTTGTCTTCTGTCTTAATATTTGCTGCCTATCTGTTTGTCTTTCGTCTTACATATGTTTGTCCCTAAAACTTTTGTCTTCTTCTTATAATGTTGTCTTCCTGCTTTTGCTTCTCTTACATATGTTTCTGCCCATCTGTTTGTCTTTCTGTCTTACATATGTTTGTCTGTCCTATCTGTTGTCTTTCTGTCTTATATATGTTGTCTGTCCTACTGTTGTCTTTCTGTCTTATATATGTTTGTCTGTCTACTGTTTGTCTTTCTTCTATACATGTTCTCTGCCTGTCTGTTATGCTCCTTTTTCTTTTATATTTTCTGTATCTTCTCTGTTGTGTCCTTCTTATTTCCTTCTTTGAATGTTCTCTACACGTTGGTATCCTCTTTCTTTCTAGTTTACAGTTGTCAGACTGTATTCATACCTTCTTTCTTGGTATCTAAACACCGTTCTCTCCATTCTGGTTACACTCTTGGTCTGAAGAAATCAAAGCTCTCAGGTGGGCTAAATTTTGCCACGTCTGTTAAAAGATAATGAAAACGTTAAAAAAGAACCCACCTTAGACGCCTCCTGACACCAAGTAAGGAATGTCATGGTTTATTTTAGCTATAGTTCCCAGGAAAGTCTTTTCTGAACCCTCTCAGTAAACAGTAATAGATAAGTCATCACATTCGTTACATAATGAGCCATAAAAGCAGCCTTTGACAGAAGGATACAGGCAATGGAGCTCAGGTACTTTCCAAACTTCTTGGTATCTCATACAGAGATCACATTATTAAAGAGGAAGTGAACACCATAATCGAAAACGACATCAGACCAAATGAAGAAACTCCTGACTTAATGAAAAAACGCAACGAAGTAGTATGGGCACGTCACACGAACATCTGGACTAGCCAAGACTGTCCTACAGGAAACAGTGCAAGGAGGGTGACGAAGAGGCAGACGGAGAAAACGATAGGAACACATTAGAGTGTGGACTGGCCTGGAGTGGAACGATTTGCTACGGAAAGCAAAAGACCACGAGAAGTGGAGGAGGCTGGTTGCAAAATATTCAGTAGTGCCCCAACTGTCTACAAGACAACAGGATAAGGGAAGGTGATGGAGATTCATTGCAACTAAAAACAGTAATCTCAAGTTCATACAGATCGATTGTTTTGGGGAAAGCTTTTGACTGTAGATACTTTGTGTTGCTATAAAAAAAGCAATTTCTATCCTTAACATCAGGAGGAGGACCATTTGTGGTTGGTGGGTTAGTTGCTTGTTTGTCTTTGATCACCATCTTTGCGCTCAAATCCGATGTAGTGAAATGAATAAAGAAAACTTTGACTTTTGAGAGAGAGCTGCCAAAAACATAACACCAAAATAGTAGTAGTCTAACAGCTATAACATGACAAATAACATCTGAAAGTGAACAAAGACCTATACAGATCTTTGTGGTACTCTCACCCCCACATGGCAGAAACAATAGATGTAAAAGTAGCAAACCACTGTTCACCCCAAAATGTGTACACGGGAAAAGACCCCGAAAACCTTAGGGGAAAAGTTACTGTTAGTATCCAGATACAATATTGTCAACTTCCTTACCCATCTCAAACACTCCCGGCATCCTCCTTATTCTCCCACCCCCTTCCCCCATCCTCCCCAACATCCCATCCCATTTTTCACCTTCTTCACCTTTATATTGTTATAGTGTGCACTTTGCGCACTATAACGTTTGCACTACAACCCCCCTTTCCTTACCCTCTCCCCCCCCCCCCCCCCCCCCCCTTCTAAAAAGAACTGTTCAACATGGTTAGACTTCATGATTTGCTTAGTTCAGCAATTCCAAAAGTCGGAGTTAGGTTTCTTTGACATTCTAACAGTGTTACAGTGTTGTGTCCAAACAAACAACTTCTCAGCCTGTTTGGATGCCCATGGTTGTGGGCTGAGGATTCTTTTAATCCACTTGAGACTTTAGCTAGGGAGGCCCATTTGGGTCTGTGTTGGCGGCCAGCCTGCCGGGCCCTTTTATTCGTTTTGGTGTCCAGCATGTCTCGGTGAGCGAGTTTTGAGCATTGGCAACCAATCCATATGTGAATTGTCACTTCTCTTAGCTTAGGTGTCCTTGAGTGTCTCTGTGGACTGGGAAGCCTGGTAAACAAGTGAGGCCTAGATACTGTTGCACCATCCCTCACCTGAAGTGTCCAACATGTCTCCCTGAGCTAGAAGACTTGGCAACTTAAGTGTGATGGTATAGGTAAGTGGTATTACACATAGACCTATTATAGTCCTAGAGCTAGACCCCCAGATTCCATCTTATTAACAGTCCCTTTGTCGGCTATATCAGAGTCCTCTCTATTCATGGCCTGAGACATTGTTGTACAGTTGAATACCCTTGCCCACCAGGAACAGTATGTGGTAAACACCTAAAGCTTACTACAGCTGGTCTTATTCAACAGGATTGAGGGGCCTCTTACCTGCTGAATAGCATCCCCCTTTCCTCTCTCTATTACCTCCCCCCCCCCCCTCTTTCCTCTAGCAAATCAGCAGATTTGTCTTGGAGTCAGATTAAGGTAAGGTAAAGGTAAAGGAGTCCCATAACCTATAAGGTCGTAGGGGAGCGAGGCGTCAGAGACCTCACTTCTCTAGGGCCAGCATATTGAGGGCGGCGCCCATCTCCTCTCCCTCGCTGCTTTACCTTCCCTGACCCTAAAGAGGGCAGGTACCCATTTACAGCTGGGTGAACTGGGGGAACTGTACTGAAGCCAAGGCGCGCAAACGGTCACCCATCCAACTGGTAACCACGCTCGACGCTGCTTAACTTTGCTGGGGGAAAGCGAGTGCTCCGACCACTGAGCTATCCCGTCCCCATGGAGTCAGATTATTGGTTGTAAATAAGTTTGTTGTGTGGTCAGGATTGGCTAGCGTTGGCTGACCAATCAGGAGTTTGGTAGGGCCAATCGTTCTTCCCCACCCTACCTGAACAACTAAGTTAAAAGGGGCTGTCAGGCATTTTCAGTACTTCTAACCTTCCACTGAACCAGCATCTTCCAAGGCAACAGAACACAACTGAGTGGGCTGTAAGTACATATTTTTTTAACTTATTGATTTGGCCATTGGATCTGGGTATCCTACCCTGCAGCTAAGATTTTGCTTGGTATTGGTAGGCTGCTGCCCTTTTAGGAGTGTGGCAAGCACTGAAAATATAAGCGGAATTAAAAGTACATTTGATAGGTTTACTGTTTTCACAAATTGTAGGACATGAAGTTGGTATAATTTTCTGGATTTAATGGAGAAAACATAGGACTTGAATAGACAGGGGTTCTCCACTTCAGCCTATGTAGACTAGGAAAACTCCAAATTTAAAGTAAGTTGTAGATTTCAGGCTAAAGGCAATCTAGCTAAAGATTTCTTGGAATTTTTATTAATTGATATAAGAAGTCTTGTTATTAAGAAAAGAGTGTTGCGGTTGTTGCTGTTCTTTTATTATCAATGTTATGGAATTGAATTAGCGAATTGGAGTCAGAATATAGTTAAGGTATCACTCATAAGCCTGTACTAGCTGAATTTAGTATTGGTTACATTTTGCAACATGTACCTTTACAGTGAGAGTGTGTGTTGTTGTTTTACATATTAAAGTTGGCTAGAGTCATGAGACTTTTATTATTGGACGTTTGTGTGAGAAGTGGAATTTTATGAGTAAGTAATTATTTGACGTATTGATTATGTTGAGATGAAGTTTGTGAATTACACCATCAAAATAATGTGGATTTGGTAACAGAACTATTTGGATAGAATACTATATGGCAAGTTGAATTGAGATAGGAGTTGACTGTTTAAACTAAAAGAGCTGAAGACTTGAAGGTTAGACTTGAATGCAGTATAGGGCTAGGCCTAACTAGTTGCCTGTGGTAATTGCCATTCTAAAGTAGGCAGTCTTGACATGTAGGTGTGACTTGGTGTATGGTTAGTCATTTGTGTCAAAAGTGGTTAGTTTGTATGTGGTTTTGGACATTAGATTGTGCCTGCTTGTTCTCTCTCTCTCTGTCTCTGTCTCTGTCTCTGTCTCTCTCTCTCTCATCTCTCTCTCTCTCTCTCTCTCTCTCTCTCTCTCTCTCTCTCCCCTTTCTCTCTCCCCCTCATGCTACAATATCCATGGGGTATGATAGGGGCCAATGTTGTGAAAGATCTTAGTAGAGACTAAGTTTTGTGGACATTATTAGGATAATGTCAGTTGAGAGTATTGAGGAAAGGATTTTCCTAGTTATTTTGTAGTCTTTGGTTGTCTGATTTACAACTGTATACTCTCTATTGGTTCCCTAGGATTAACTTGGTGTTTTGGTATGAGTGATGAAAGGAATTCGGTTTTCTTACATTTGGCCAGACGACTATGTTGCTATTTACTGTTGTGTGCCTTTCATGTACCTGGTTAAATATGGATAGAGTAGTGACCTGAATTTTGTGTTTCAGGTGTGTTTTTTCTTTATATTAGGCAAATAAAAATCTGCAACTACTGCACCCTGCCTTGCACAGAGTGATTTATTGTGCTGAGAGAACTTTCATTATTTCCAACCTTGCAACAATATTATATCCCATAGTCTAGTATACACTATTGTGGAACCACTAAAGATTTTGCATGCAACCAGCTTCCTTCACTCCTCCCGTTCTCATCTTTCCGTAGTATGTCGTTTCACTCCAGGCCAGTCCGTTCTCTGATGTTGTCTTCCCATCATTATCTCTGTCTGCCTTTTGGCTTCCTCCTTGTACTGTTTCCTGTAGCACAGTCTTGGCCAGTACAGATGTTCGTGTGACATGCCGGTCCAATTCAGTTTGTGTTTTTTCACTGGAGTCATGAGCTCTTTATATGTCTCATGGTGTTTTCAGTTTTGGCTTTCGCATCGTTGTTAGTTATGTGATTTCCGTGCGAGATACACAGAAGTTTGCAAAAGCATCTAATCCCCATTGCCTGTATCCTTCTTTGAAAGTCTGCTGTTATGGTCGAAGTTTCACATGCATAAAATGTACATGAACATGGCTTGTGAATGAATGTTTGATCTTGAAGCTGCTAGTGATGTTCCTGTCATTCCAGAAGACTTTTCATTTGGTCATTGCAGCTGTGGTCTGGGCTATCTTGGAGAGAATTTCAGGTTTTGATCCTTTATCTGAAACTAGTTCCCAGATAGTTAAAGCTATGGACAGTATTAATTTTCTTGTTGTCTATGGTATTGTCAACACTAATGCCATTTGAAGCATTTGTCACCAGCTGGGTTTTCTCTGTGATGATCTGCATGCCATATACAAAAGAGGCCTCATGAAGGTAATTTACCAAGTTGACCAGCTCTTGCTCTTTTCCAGCTAGGCTGTCAATGTCACTAGGAAAACGTAAGTTGATAATTGTCCTGACTCTAATGTCGACTGTTTCCTCATGGTTTCCAAGTGCGTCAGCCATTATTTTCTATATAAAGATTATAAGGGTTAGAGAAAGCAGACATCCTTGGTGTACTCCAATTGTACTTGAGAACCATTCTCTTATGTTGCTGTAATAGTAGACTGCGCTGGTTGTCTTGTCATAGAGGCATTCTGATGTAGCCAGGTGCACTTTGTATGTGCACTGGCTTAAGAGAATACGATTTGAATTATTTTCCTTATTATTGTTTGTATGTTAGATCTAGTGTGACAGGGAGGTCATTATATTATCTCCCATGCTTATCATAGCATTATGTTTCTAAATCGGGACACATTTGTGAATTGTGAGACATTGTGTATTTTTAGGTAGTGATAGTTAGCTAGTATCGGGGTCCTTCATTGGCTTAGAGAGATACGATTTGTATTATTTTTCTTATTATTGTGTGTATGTTAGATCTAGTGTGACAGGGAGGTCATTATATCATCTCCCATGCTATATCATAGCGTTATGTCTCTACATACCTGGTGAATTGTGAGACATCGTGTATTTTTAAGAAGTGATAGTAAGCTACTTTTAGGATCCTTCATCAACGTTGCTGGAGGGATCCTGGCACCAAACTGTCATGGTGACGATGAAATAAAAGACGAACGTCCAATTGCTGTCTTCACCTGAGTATTCGTTGCCTAGTTGCTATACCCTGCACCTTCAGAGTACAGAAAAGCAAGAAAATTTGTTATTTTTACAGGGTCAGGACCAGACCATTGTTTTGGGTATAGATTTTTTACTTCTTGATATAGCAATTATATACAACCCATCTCCCTCCAGGATGTTCCATTTGTATCTCTTCATTTTATAAGTACATTCTTCCACTTTTCCTGGTGCTGTTAGTAATCTCACATTTGAGGTGCCAGTAGTAAGATTGGTTCTGGCACACATTGATTTTAGTCCATCACTTGCATACTTTTCACCTCCAATGTGATGGTTAGCAATTTTATTGCATAAAAGCCATTCTAGTTCCAAAAGATTTTGCAGTTGTTGCTTTTTTCATCATCATCATTCAAATTATCAAATGATATACACAGAATTGAGCAGATAATGTTATGAAATAAAAACTTTAAAATATTTACTAAACAGATAAAAATTGATATTGAACAAAAAGCTTGTAAAGTGAAAGCCTGTGATGATGCATCATTTAAAAGTGGAATGCATAATTATTGAGGACAAAGCAGAAAGAACCTAGTACAGATTGTGTTACTGTAAACGGAAAGACAGCAGAACCAAAAGTAGTAAAAGATTGCGAAAAAAGCCTATATCTGTAGACCAGAAAAAGAGCCTGAAAACCTTACTGAAAAACAACCCCTCAATGTTATCAAGAGACATTAACTTTTTAACCTCTTAACCCACCTCACATGCTCCCTTGTCCTTCCCTACCCACCCCCTACCCACCCCACACTCTCCAGCCCCCCCCCCCCCCCCCCCCCCCTGCATCCTGCTCCGCCCCCTCCCCCAACTCCTTTTCTGCTTCCGCTCCTGTCTCCCCTTCAGTCTCTGTCTACGTCACCCTGCCCCAAACTTAGTGTTCCCATGTTCAATCTTGCTGTGTCTGCCGCTTCACCCACTTAGGCCTCGAACCAAGGCAGTCTACATTGCTGTATCACGCTTGAGTCAACACAAGACGTTTACCTCCTATGTCAGCTAAAAGTGAGGCAGCTCTTTGAGTGTGTGTGTGTGTGTGTGTGTGTGACAAAGAGAGAGAAAGACAGAGAGAGATAGAGACAGACAGAGAGAGAACTGCGTATCTACTTGCATGTGTGTACCTGCATGTGCACACACGCGTGCCTGCATGCGTGTGTGTGTGCGTGAGTATGTGTGTGTGCAGACGAGCTCTGACCTTCTTGCTTCTGTTTTCATGTAATTTATCAGTCTTTCTCCTCACCCCCCCCCCCCCCCCCACACCTCAGGTCTTATTCTTAACCTCCCACTCAGGCGGAGTCAGTAGGTAGGTAGGTAGGTAGGCACAGCTTTGTGTATGCGGACATTGTACCTGCCACATATATACATTGCTGACGTAGCCTAGAATAATTAAGCTCGTTTCGCTCGTGAGCAAGGCAGTTGACCTATTGTCATTCAGGTGTTTTTCCCTGTTTCTTTTTCTTTTTTCCTTTTTCTTCCACGTGCCCACTACGGTGAAACCGGGAATCATGTCCATTCACGTGCTTTTGCCGGAATGTTTGCTAGTATAAAGTGGGCCTCGGACTGTAATAAGCTCCTGTAGCTTTTCAGTTCTCTAAGATAATTTTTTAAAATCGTTAAACAACAAAGAAAATTAAATAAGAACACTAAAATAAACAAACGGAAAAACAAACAAAAGGAGCAGCAGGAGAGAAAAAAATGAATGTTAAAAAAGAACAATAAACAAGTACAAAACGAATAACATCCCTCAAAATAGTCAACATTGTATTAATGAGGCAATATTTTAGACAAAAAATATTCTTATAGTAACTTTTATGGAACAGCTACATCAAAGAATAGAACTGTATATGCAAAATAACACATCTATGACAATATAATCCAAAAAATACTGTTTTTTTCCTTCATTTTAGAAGCGGGAACTTGTGAGTTGTTGGAAGAAATGAATTGTGTTTGCAGTTTGTGCACTGGGGGGATAACCAAGCGAACACTGCTGCAGCCTGCCTGGCTGGCTCTGAACTCGGCGCTGCTGCTTGGCTGTTCATCAAACTAGTTGACGATCAAGGGGAATAATCCGACACTGACTTTTGAAGGACTGGTAAGTTTCTTTGACAATGATGTACAACAATTGCTTTAACTGTTGCTAAGGGAGACAGTATTATATCAGTCTTTGCTGTTTAAGAAAAAAAATGTTACAAGAAACATTGCAAGTATAAAGTATTCCTTTGAATTGTTTGTTGTGTAGTTTTGCCAAGGTATAGCTTTATTCTGATGTACGCTTAGGGAAAGTGATTTACACTTTTTACCTCTGGTACAGTCATACACATGCAATGATCTAAACAGGCACCCTACGCTCCACTGCACCAAACCACCACACCATGAACATACGCGTCTGCAGGCACACACTAAACAGAGAGAGAGAGAGAGAGAGAGAGCGTGGGATGTGTTAAATCAATTTTATAAGAATGTCAACTGCCTTTTGTACAGCCAGTATTCTATAACAGTAGATATTAGCAAAATCACGTTATTAACAAAGGGGACGAGGGAAACCAATCTTCCTGCATCAGCTAACAATAAAAAAAAAAAAAAAGTATGTTCTTTCGAGCCAGAAGGCCCATAGAGCCGGAGCTTATCCCGGTTTCTGTAGCGTTAAGCGAAATGATGGTTTTTCACCACCCCTGTGACAGGACGCTAGTCTGTCGTCAGATACTTCCCCAGCAGAGCTGGTACCAACTTGTACACTGGTGGATGAGATAAATAGGAGTAAAGTGTCTTTCCCAAGGACACAACACCGAGCCGAGCGGGGATCGAACCCGCGACCTCTGGATCACGAGTTGACCGCCTAAACCACTTGACCACGGTGCCTCCCAGCTAACAATAATAATCCATATTTAATTTCTTTCCCGGATGCACAGAGACATAGAAATTGAAAACGAAGTTTACTAAGTCTAGGCCAAAGCCTTTTCTGTATGGAGTAAAATTGAAACAGATTTTGCATGCATCACTTCTTATTCCACTGCAGATGTTAGTCTTTCCCAAACAACTCCCACAACGTTTACCGAAAACTGATATATATATATATATATATTATATATAACTTGCCTGGACAGAAGAGCAAGTATGAACTTCGTTATCTTTATCTTTATCTGATAAAAGGGCCCAGAGTATTTGTCATATCTGTATTTCCAAATCAATTTTTTGTTTACTGCACCCCAGCAAAACTACAAGGTTCACAAACGATGTGTAAGAAGTCCCCTGTCCGCCATCATCTTCATTGTGGACCCCCACTGAGGTGCTGCACATACATTCACACACACCCACCACCAGTGTGCATGCCTTTTTCAATGCTGCCATTCCTTACTGCTACTGGGACGCGCTGGCCTTCTTTTCCGAAAGGCATATGCACAGCATCCAAAAGCCTCCCCGAGGGGAGTCGGTACTGTTTATGGACTCCAGGAGGAAAATTTCCGCGCGTGATATCAGACTGCGAGCTCATCGACCACTACGCCGTTCTGGCCCTTGCTTATTTCAGTAACTGATAAAGGTTTTGACCTTGACCCTGCCTGGAGTTTGAGCAAGTGAAATAATAAATGTCGTTCTCCTCATTTCTTTTACATGAATCCGGACAAGGAAATAATGTTTTCTGGATCTCATTTTTTTCGTGATATTTTCAGCTTTCCATATTGTATAGGACTACAGAATAATCTCTCCAATGTGTGACGGTTTACTTGTGCCACTGTAAAGAGCCTTGTGGGTCTGCTGACTAACAGTAACATGAACGCAGAATTGCTGACAGGTATTTATACATTATTACTTTGAGTACGGTTTTTTGTTTTGTCTCTGTCTATCTCTACCCATCTCTATCTCCACCGATCTCTATCTCTACCCATCTCTGTCTATCTCTACCCATCTCTGTCTATCTCTACCTATCTCTGTCTATCTCTACCCATCTCTGTCTATCTCTATCTCTGTCTATCTCTACCCATCTCTGTCTATCTCTACCAATCTCTGTCTATCTCTACCCATCTCTGTCTATCTCTATCTCTACCCATCTCTGTCTATCTCTACCATCTTCTACTCTGTCATCTCTACCATCTCTGTCTATCTCTATCTCTACCTATCTCTGTCATATCTACCCATCTCTATCTCTACCCATCTCTGTCTATCTCTACCCGATCTCTGTCTATCTCTACCCATCTCTGTCTATCTCTTATCTACCGATCTCTGTCATCTCTACCGATCTCTGTCCATCTCTACCGATCTCTGTCTATCTCTACCGATCTCTGTCTATTCTGCTATCGTCTATCTCTACCTATGTCTGTCTATCTCTACCGATCTCGTAATCTCACCTATCCGTCTACTCTACGTCTATCTCTACCTATCTCTGTCATCCTAACTATCGTCATCCTACGATCCTGTCATCTCTACAGAATCTCTTCTAATCTACCTATCTCTGTCATCTCTACCTATCTGTCTATTCTACCTATCTCTGTCATATCACCTAATCTGTCTACCTACCTATCTCTGTCTTTCCCCCCCCCTGCTCTCTCATCTCCTTACCTAGTGTCAAACAAGAACTGCCTGTTGTCTCAAATCCTGAATTTTTTAATCAGAATTAGACTCAAGTTTTATGGGAAAAGTTCTCTTTCTGTAAAACCGAAAGATTCTATTTTGTTACTTTTTTGCACATCAAATTACATAGTGTGTTGAAAATAACTTCCTAGCTTCAACTTGAATTCTTTTGTAACGAAACGAGCTACAAGTTAGGAGACAAAAGTGTCTCCAGCAGTCGATTTTCGTTTGTGTACTTTGTTGGAGAAATGGTGTTAAAAAAACCAAGTACTTCATTTCTTTTTCATTAAGTAAGAAAGCAGTCGTAAAAGCAAGGAAAAAGAGAGAAGAGATACTCCAGCGGTCACGTGATTATTAGTGTCGTGGTGGAGCTTTTAGTACTTTGCCCTCTCATGTCAGCAAGTTTGTATTAACAAGCAACAAAGAAACAAAAAACCAGAGACAACAAATTACAATGAAGTGGACATTTACTTTGCAGACAGTTATATTTTAACAAAACACAAACAACAAAGTGATTATACGCTATACTTCAACACATCCCCATAACACATAACAACACCAATACCAATTAACAGAGCTCACAAATTCAAATGTACACACACACACACACACAACACAACACACACAGTTATACACCTTGGCAGGGTGGTGGGGGTTTCGGCTGTTGAAGGCAGGGACAAATTTGAGATGAAGCAGGAGGAAAAAATCTTAGGTTTGGAATAAATGTCTTGAGGCTGGATTTAAAAGTGTCATAAGTAGGCTTTTGGCGAAGGGACAGAGGGAGGTCATTCGAGATCACCAGGCCAGAAACAGAGAAAGAGCTACAGCCAACAGTGGATTAGTTGAATCTTGGTATTCGTAAGCACAAGGTATCTGCAGCAGAGCGGAGGGAACGAGAAGGAGTGTATAGGTGAAGACAGTCACAGAGGTAGGAGGGAGCTGTTTTGTGGAGACAATTGTAACAGGGTACTGTCCCTTTTAGCTTACTCTCTGTGGCACAGAGAGCGAGTGGAGAGATCGCAAGAGAGAGTTATGTGCTCAGAATTATTCTTTCTGAGGATTTCGAGCTGCAGAGTTTTGTAAAACATTGAAGGCAGTGGATTGATGATGCTGGCAGACCAGCCAGAAGAGAATTGCAATAGTCCAGACGTGAAAGAATGAGATTCGCCACTAGTCTGATGTTGCATCAGTGGACAGGTACTTTCGAATTGCACTAATACGCTGAAATTGATAGTAGCATGACTGGCAGATCTAGGTGATCAATTTTTGATGGAGAGTGTGCTGTCGATAATGACCCCACAGATAGAGGAATTGAAGTATTGCTGAATTCTATTGAAGCTGTTGTGATGGAGAGAGTTCGTGTTTGGTCCTATGAGCATGGCTTCGGTCTTATCAGCGTTTAGCTGTAACTTGTTCTGTGTCATCCAGTTTGGATATCTTGAAGGCAGTAGTCCATATTTGTCAAGAGAGAAGGCAGATTTTCGGGTGTATCACTGCTAAGAATCTGAGAGTCATCGGCATAGAAATGATGGTTAATCTTATGATGGTTTATTATATATGAAAGAGGAGCAGTGTAGAGAGTGAAAAGAACGGGGCCCAGAACTGATCCCTGTGGGACTCCACATTCCATTTTGCAGGTGATGATTGAATCTTGTTTACTGTAACTGTGTAGAATCGGCATGTAAGGTATGAAGTAAACCAGGTGAGGGCTGTGCCTGTAATACCAAACGTGTTTTGGAGACGAAATAAAATAATTGAATGGTCTATAGTGTCAAAGGCTGCAGATAAGTCGAGAAGAGTGAGAATGGATATTTTTCCTGAGTCAGATGACGTAGAAGCGTGTTTAACGTGTGGACTACGGTGGTTTCAGTGATGTGGTTGGCATGATAGGCAGACTGGAAAGGTGGAGGAAGACTATTGGAATGAAGGTGGCTGTTGAGTTGTTTCAGAACAATTCTCAAGGGCTTAAGAGATAAAAGGTACGTTAGAAACAGGTCTGTAATTCTTCAGAATGTTAAGGTCGAGGTGTGCTTTCTGAGTAGAGGTGTAACTATCGCAGTTTTGAGATGTGATGGAAACATTCCTGAAAGAAGAGATGAGTAATAGTGGGTACAAGCTGTGGAATGCACTGAGTGAGAAGAGAAGCAGGTCAGAATCAAGATCACATTATTTTATTGTCATTTCTTTCAGAATTGTCTTGATTTCTTTCTTGCTTGTTGGATGAAAGAAATGGAGAGAAATTCCAGTGAATTGGGGATCAGGAGGCACAGGTTGCAAGGAAGTCTGATCCCAGTCTTGAGTGGATATTGTGGACTTTGTCATAGAAGAATGAAGAAAATATAGCAGGAAGTTCAGAGTGGCTGTGGACAGTAGGCAGAGGCTTGCCTTTGCAGATCCCAGAAGAGTTGAGGTGAGGGAAAAAAAGATATTTCATGGACGTAGCATCGAGAACTTGAGTAGAGGAATACTTTGTCTTTGCTGAATGAATTAAGGTTTTGACTTTGTTAATTTGTTTTCGAAAGAGTTGTTTATTTATTTCTGTTTTTGTTTTCTCCATGTCGCTCGAGTTGTTGGCGTTTGCGCTTTGCGATCAGGATATCATGGGTGTACAATGGAGCACAGGCCTATCAGACAGAATGAGGTCAGTGGGAGGTGCGTGCTCATCGAGCAGTTGGCTAAGAACAGTGTTGTAGTGTTTAGAAGGGTCAGTGTGGACAGGGATTTGTGATAGGCATTCAGCAGCTTGGATAGAGAAAGTTTGAATATCTATGGCCTTGAGATTGTGAAGGGTGACATACTTTTTCTTTTTGTTAGGCCTTGCAATGTTGAGAAAGAAAAGAATGGCAGAATGATCAGAAAGCAGCTCATTGGTGATGGATACAGAGGTGACGAGATCTAGTGAAATATCGGTGATGAGCCAGTCTGAAATATGACCTGATCTGGGTGTAGCTTTGGTTACCAACTGGAGAGAGAGTGGTTAGACAGAGAAAGATGCTTGACATCAAGAGAAGAATGGTTGTCGGAGTTTCCAGTGGAAACGATCATTGGAGGAAGAAGATGAAGGCGATGGTAGAGATGTGGACAGTGGAGAACAGACAAGACTTCAGATACTGAGTCAGGTGTGTTAAAGTCGCCAAGAATGATAAGCTTCTGGGAGAGAGGCTGTAGTGATCCAGGAGTGACAGGAAATCTTGATAAAAAGGGAAAATGTCAGATTGTTTTTAGGGCTAGGAGGTGGGCGGTAAATGCAACAGAAAGAAATAGAATGGCCGGGTAAGTTAAGGTTGAGTTCACAGACTTCCAAAGATTCCAGTGAGAAAGGGAGGGAGGGAGTGGCAGAACAGCAATGCCACCTCCACGGGAGAGTCGGGGGAAGGAAAGAGTCTATAGCCGGGTGGTGTTAGCTGTTTTATCTTAGGCTCGTGGCCTTGTGGTTTTAACCATGTTTCTGTGAGAAAAGTTAAATCTATGTTTTTGTTCAGAGATAAAATCGGAAAGAAAATCAGCCTTTCCATCTGGGCAGACAGATTGTACATTGTACAGACAGATGTGAAGAAGATTTGACGGAGGTGGATAGGTTGAAGAAGAAAGTGATGAGTTAGGACAACGATCATTGGAGGAA
This sequence comes from Rapana venosa, assembly GCA_028751875.1. Lineage (NCBI taxonomy): Eukaryota > Metazoa > Mollusca > Gastropoda > Neogastropoda > Muricidae > Rapana > Rapana venosa. Next base: position 6,677,372 of record CM054151.1, on the reverse strand, counting down.
GAAGATGAAGGCGATGGTAGAGATGTGGACAGTGGGAGAACAGACAAGAGTTCAGGGTGTGAGGGTGGCAAACGAACTGAGTCAGGCAGGGATTTGAATCTTTACGATAGCAGTAAGCGGTAGTAGTAAAAGTCAAGTCAAGTCAAAAATACTTTAATCATCCCATGAAGGGCAATTACAATACTGACAGGCACATTGATACCTATCATTATCTCGAAAGACACAAGAAAGCAACATTTCATATGGTATAAACATTCCAAGATAACTTCAAATAAAAGTATCACACACACACCAATGTAGGGATACAATGTTATAAAAGCCATTGACTGGAAAAGTCATCTAACATCTAACAGGCTACACAGAAGTCAATTTAATTCTTTTAAGGACAATCTCTCTTAAGTACACCCGTTTCTCATCATCACTTCTTTCATTTCAGGGGGGTGTTAGAGGGGGGATGATTCACTCCTCCTTTTTATATCTTTCTACATAGTACAGGCGGCAGGATATAATAAACTGTATTTCTCTCCTTAGTGTTGTGGCTGACCAACTTCATTGTGCAGATTTAGTTAAAAATAATTCTCTTGCACAGTGATACTATGGACCATAACGATTGTTTTTAAAAAGGGAAACACCATCACAGGTCCCTGTAGTAGGCGCAGTAATCGATAATCGATTTCAATCATTGCCATTTTGACTTCATCGGTACACCATAACCATGGCCTGTTGCTCATGTGCCAGCTGTCAGCAGGGGCAAGAGAGAGATGACAGACAGGCCCCTATCCCCCTACCTACTCTGCAGGCAGATCCAGGTGGCCCTTGTCTACCGGTGTAGTACTAACACGGACTGCTATGTTAAAGGTAGCCCCTTTCACTTGATGTTTTATGCATACTTTTTCTGTTTCTTTCTCTCATGTTACAAGTGCAAATGTTCAATGACATAAAACCTAATTTTAATGCTCATTAAAATCAAACTAATATATATCTACACGTCACAATATATTGTTTGAAACATTCTCATGGAGGTGTAAAGAAGAAAGCACCACAGTACAATGCCAACATGTAGCACGTGAGAAAGGACCTCCACCACCTTCCTCCAAACCCAGTTGGATTCCTTCTATTCATGAATTTAGTGTTAACATTTTTGAAAATCTTTTTTATGATAATAAAGAAGTGCTATGCAAAATCGCTGGGCTTTTTGTGACTAGTATGTACATATATTTTTTAAACATTGTAACGGAGAATATATAATTTCTAATTTTTATATTTTCCTTTTTGTTTGTTTCTTTTAGTAATCCAATCAAGCAATACTTAAATTTAAAAATTGCGGATGATTTCCATTGCCTCTGTAAAGATGAAAAAAACTGATTTCAAGAACGAAGTACTAATACATATTCCAGCGTTACCATGGTGATGTTATCATATTTTTCTGTTAACAAAGAACAATTATAAATTCAATTTTGTTGAGTTAATGATGCTAAATAAGGAAGCCACTGTTACAATTTTCCCTTTGTTCATGCAGCAATTCCAACAACAACAATAGAATGAGTAATGATAATAACAGCAGATACAACAACAATAATAATGATACGATCATTACAATGATTTACAGCTTGCTTTACAGAATGTTTAAGAGCTTTATCATGGGAAAGAGTGTGCACTACACAATCACACAATTTAAAACATTACACATAAACTCAGAGACAACACACCTAGCACCAGCATATTCACACACACAACACTCACACACACACAGAGACATATACACATGCACGCACGCACGCACCACACACACACACACACACACACACGCACGCAGGTACGCACGCACACATGCACGCACGCACGCCATACACGCATACACACACAAGTTGTAATTCTGGTTATTGAATGCAATAAGGAAAATACCAGTTAACTATTCCAAATGAAGAAGACGAGTTGATTAGTGACTGGAATTTACGAACTTTATAATAAAAATAAGCAACTGCCTTTAAGTAAAATACTGAAAGCCAGCAGCTGTGTTATTTTTATGACACTGAATGATCCTTCTTGCAGTGTGACAGATAAGAAATAAACAGAACCCGTTTGGTTTCTTTTCTTTTTGCAATGGATCTCATGACACAGTAGAACTTTATTGAGCATACTTCTTGCCTCCAATGGTATAACTGTACAAACATGTGAAAAAAAAATCAATTTTCACCGAATTTAACCTAATTTTTAGCTGACCTACTTAACTGGTGTCCAGCAACAAACTATAATAACAGTTTGTTATGTTCAATGTCGGGGCAGAATTGACACAATGCAATCTTTAGATACTTAGCATTCGATTTTTTCATGCAAACCTATCAATATGAAGTACGACATACTGACCTAATTAAATGTAACACCACGCCTCCCAAGGTCAACCCATGGTTTCCCTTTCTTATATGATTTAGAAGGATATCCACATACCAAATTTCACACTTCTAACCATAGATGCACAATAGGTGACATATTCTCCCCTTAATGCCTGGCTACCTAGCCCTCTCTCACCCCCCCCCCCCCCCCCCCCCCTTCCTCTTCCCCCCAAAGCAAATGTCAGAGGTGATGAAGGATACAGCCAGTATTCCCAGGCACATCTCTCTCTCTCTCTCTCTCTCTCTCTCTCTCTCTCTCTCTCTCTCTCTCTCTCCTCTCTCTCTCTCTCTCTCTCTGCTGAATGCAGCATTCCTTTGCCGGCCATTAATGAGGACGTCTTTCAGCAATGGTGGAACCAAAGTGGGAGGTTTTCTGACCACATAGTTCTGTGAGTGAGTCCCTTAACATAGTTTTTAGTAAGTGGGTAGGATTGGTTAGGTAGTTTGTGTAAATTGCCATTTGTTAAGATAGTTTCTGTAGAAAAACGATCATTCTGACAGTCTCTTGAGTTTTATTGCTTTTTTGTTTGTTTTTAGTGAGAGTCCGTTTGTATAATTTAGATTTTATAGGTGAGGTTGGGGTTCAAATAGTTATGTACGAGGTCTGTTTGTTCAGGTTTTAGTGACAATTCGTACAGACGATTTCAAAAGAGCAGACTGTCCCCTCAATCAATTATGTATTGAAGGGTCCATCCATGATGTCTTTGAAAAAGATGAACTGCTGATATAAGTTGTGTAGGAGATGAACTCCCCTTACAGCTTTAGGTAAGTGTAATTCACGCAATTCCTTAAAGTGAACAGCATTATTATCAATACTTTCTTTTGTTTATTAATAGGATTGATGGGAAGCAAGAGACCATTTATATTACTCCTCATTCCACCAGTCTGTTGATGAGAGTGTTTCTTTGGGTAAAAGTTTGTTCATATAGCAGTTTAGTCAGTGTCTACTCAGACGAAATTTTATCGGTGAGAGTTTGTTCATATAAGTTAACTTTTTAAGACAAGGCTCCACTCATAGAGGTTTTCCCTGAAGTCAGCATGCAGCTACCTTAATGCTGGGCAAAAATGGTCACATACGCAAAAACTCCACCATTGGTGAATCTCGGAGCTCTAGCCAAGACACAGGGAAAATATAAGCCAATAACGATATTGTTATTGTTTTTTGTTATTGATGAATGTCCATTTAGATAACTAATGTTTCTGATTATTTGTTTGTGATAATAGATTTCATAGGTGTGATTCTCTCCAACTACTTTTCAAAATGGAAGGTTTGCTCAGATAATGTTGTTAGTGACTTTGTCCAAAATTGTGTAGAGATGGGTTTCATTCAGAAACTTTGTGTATCTAAGGCTTTGTTCCGATAATTAATGTATCTAAGGTTGTTCCGATACTTAATATTTCTAAGGCTTTGTCCCGATACTTAATGTATCAAAGGCTTTGCCCTGATACTTAATGTATCTAAGGCTTTGCTCCGATACTTAATGTAGCTAAGGCTTTGTCTTGGTACTTAATGTAGCTAAGGCTTTGTCCTGATACTTAATGTATCTTAGGCTTTGTGCTGGTACTTAATGTATTTAAGGCTTTCTCCTGGTACATAATGTATCTAAGGCTTTGTTCCGATACTTAATGTATCTAAGGCTTTGTCCTGGTACTTAATGTATCTTAGGCTTTGTCCTGGTACTTAATGTAGCTAAGGCTTTGTCTTGGTACTTAATGTATCTAAGGCTTTCTTCCGATACTTAATGTAGCTAAGGCTTTGTCTTGGTACTTAATGTATCTAAGGCTTTGTCCCGATACTTAATGTATCTACGGCTTTGTCCTGGTACTTAATGTATCTAAGGCTTTGTCCTGGTACTTAATGTATCTAAGGCTTTGTTCCGATACTTAATGTAGCTAAGGCTTTGTCCTGGTACTTAATGTATCTTAGGCTTTGTCCTGGTACTTAATTTAGCTAAGGCTTTGTCTTGGTACTTAATGTATCTAAGGCTTTGTCCCGATACTTAATGTATCCAAGGCTTTGCCCTAATCTTAATGTATCTAAGGCTTTGTCTTGGTACTTAATAAAGCTAAGGCTTTGTCCTGATACTTAATGTATCTAAGGCTTTGTCTTGGTACTTAATGTATCTAAGGCTTTGTCCTGATACTTAATGTATCTTAGGCTTTGTCCTGAGTACTTAATGTATCTAAGGCTTTGTCCTTGGTACATAATGTATCTAACGCTTTGTTCCGATACTTAATGTATCAAGGCTTTGCCTGGTACATAATGTATCTAACGCTTGTGTTCCGATACTTAATGTATCTAAGGCTTTGTCCTGGTACTTAATGTATCTAGGCTTTGTCCGGTACTTAATGTAGCTAAGGCTTTGTCCTGGTACTTAATGTATCTAAGGCTTTGTCCGATACTTAATGTATCATAAGGCTTTGTCCTGTACTTAATGTATCAAGGCTTTGTCCTGGTACCTTAATGTATCCAAGGCTTTGTCCTGGTACTTAATGTATCTAAGGCTTTGTTCCGATACTTAATGTATGCTAAGGCTTTGTCCTGGTACTTAATGTACCAAGGCTTTGTCCGGTACTAATGTATCCAAGGCTTTGTCCTGGTACTTAATGTATCTAAGGCTTTGTTCGATACTTAATGTAGCTAAGGCTTTGTCTGGTACTTAATGTACTAAGGCTTTGTTCTGATGTAGCTATTTGTGTAGATAAGGCTTTGTTTATGTACTTTGTGTAGATAAGGCTTTGTTTATGTACTTTGTGTAGATAAGGCTTTGTTTATGTACTTTGTGTAGCTAAGGCTTTGTTTATGTACGTTGTGTAGCTAAGGCTTTGTTTAATATATACTTTGTATAGCCAAGGCTTTGTTTATGTACTTTGTGTAGCTAAGGCTTTGTTTCGATAGCTTCTTAACACTGAAGTCTGTTTGGAATTCCTCTCGAAGTGAAGGTTTGCAGATAAGGGTTTGTGTAGTGAGGTTTTGTGATTGAGGTTCGTTCCTATTGTAATTTATCAATGCAGGTGAAGATTTATTCAGATAGTTTCTGTTGTTGAAAGCTGGCTAGCTGAGAGAGAGAGAGAGAGAGAGAGAGAGAGAGAGAGAGAGAGAGAGAGAGAGAGAGAGAGAGAGAAGGGGGGGAGGGAAGGGGAAGAAAGAGAGAGAATGACAATAGTTTATTGTTATTTAAGCTTTTAAGCCCATTCAAAAGGGGACAATGGAAGGGGACTGGGCAAATACATATATTAAACAATAAGAACAAAATATTGGCCCAGGCCTAAATAATCTTCATGGGCATAGATTCCAGGTGATGGTACAAAGATACAGATCTGGAGCCAGACAGATCATTGCAGCAAAGTGTTCACGCTCGTGCCAATTTGTTACACAAAACAAGTGAGGAAAACGGAACTGTCCAGCACTCCTATGGGGCTTTCCCATTATTCTCTCTCTCTCTCTCTCTCTCTCTCTCTCTCTCCTCTCTCCTCTCTCTCTCACTCTCTCTCTCGTGCGCACGGGAAGAGGAAGTTGGGATGGTGTTTACATCTGTGGATTTTTGCTTATTTATCTGTGTGCAAGCCTCTGGGAAAGAAACTTTATGTGACAGTGACACATAACATAGTGAGGAACTAAGAAACATTGCAATATGTGTGACTTGCAAACGTACAGGGCCAGAATTGGCATTTTTTATGGTGCAGTCTCTCTCTCTCTCTCTCTCTCTCTCTCTCTCTCTCTCTCTCTCTCTCTCTCTCTCTTCTCTCTCTCTCTCTCTCTCTCTCTCTCTCTCACACCACTCACATCACACACCACACTCATACACACAATAATTTGCTGAAATTTGCTGTGTGCTAAAACAAGTTTGATGTACAAACATGACCAAGACTAGATGTCTAAGATCAGCATCGGGTTGCTTGGAGACCCATGCAAAGGAAAAAAGTAAGGGGCCTACTGAAAAAGACCGCAAAACCAGCCGGACCTCGAAAAGGTTCAGGTGCAGTCACAACTGGTAACCAGTGACCACCAACTTAACGTTCCTGACCACCAAGCTGACAGTTCCTTGGCAGACCTAAAGCAGGTGATCATGTCACTCTGTGATAAGATCACCTCTTTAGAGAAACTGTGGCTGACCGGGGCCGTCTTCTAGCTACCTACTGTGCCGACCACAAGAGAAGAAGGCCTGAAGTTTTGCCCAGCATGGTGGCAATCGGGACACAGACTGGGACACAGACTGACTCACCAGCTTCCCACCCCTCCTTTCCAGCAACCACATATTTGGAAGCCATAAAACGAGTACCATCATCACCGAGCACTGACAATCAACAGAAAAGGTCAGTGACTAAAGAAATGCAAAAGCAAAACATTCAGAAGCCAGACCAGTTACCTAAAAAGATGGGTGTGAGGAAAATGAATTGACATGACATCAAATCAAGTTCTAGGTTGAAGGAGGAAACTTCTGGTTTTCCGACTGTGCTTTTAGCTCATGACTCTAGTCTAGGCGCAGTCAACAGCAGTCGGCTAGGTCTATCCTATGGCTTTAATGTTACAAAAATAAAAACATCTGATATTGACCACATCTCCCACTTAGTGGATTGGAAGACTGATGCCAAGGAACCACAGTGCATGCTTATCCACTGTGGTATCAATGATATGAAAACCACAGATCCACATCAGGCCAGTCAGAAAATGGTTCAAAATGTAAAAAATGTGATGACCTCATTCCCTGACACCAAAATTGTCATCAGCAAAATTGTACCTTAAAAGATGTTGATCTTCAGATGAAGGCAAATGTATTTAATGCTGTTACTTGTTCTGAAATGTTTAATTTGAAAAATGTTTCCTTCATTTCCCAAAGCCTCACTACAACCATTTCAAAGGCTTCGTGCATCTGAACACCCATGGGTCCAGCATTCTTGCCAAGAACATCGGCAGACATGTGCATGCTTTAGTCTGGGAAAAGCCCAAGAGGAAACCAAGACATGGGGTTTACAAAAAAATGTTTACCAGTCACCTAGATCTATCTTTGAAGATGACCAGCTACAGCCAACCTACAGCCAGTGGCCATTTCCTTACCAAGAATACCAGTTCCCTTGGTGGAGACAGCACAACTACTTTGATGTGCTGAGAAACTGTGACTGGTAGTTTGTACATCAACTTGTAGCGCACTAGCTAACTTGTTTAGCTTTTGCTCATATCCACAGTAGATCTAGCTGCTTTACTTGGCTCAGTGTGCAGTGTTTATCTTTCGCATAAAGAGCGAACATTTTGGGACATAAAATTGTTAAGTTAATTTGTTTTTAAAGTTTTGTTTTTTGCAGTTTAGAGTTGATTGTTGTCTTTTTTTATCTTTTTTTATATTTAAAAAAAATTGATTCCCTATTTTAAAATTCCTACCAGATTTTTGATATAAAAAATCCAACATATTGAAACTAATGCAGTGGAAAAGCTAGATCTATTTTCCACTAATTTACATTATCTAATCCAACATCTTTCCAACAATAAATACCAGTCCTTGTGTTACAACCCTGAATGTAACCAAGAGCAAACTACCTAAGCTGCCTGGTACTATTATCCACCTGTCCATCAACAGGTGGATGCTGCTACCAAACAGTGCAGCTATATACATTGAAGAAGGGGTGGATTACTGCACATGTCCCTCACCAGTGCCTAACCAGGCCCTAAATATACACTCATGTGCAGCACGCTTAAAATTTTGGGGAAATTTAATAATAAATACTGTATCTGTATACCTACCTAGGAGACCTAATGATATGAACACTGAATGGATACACAACCTTAAAGATAATGAAAAGTGGTTTATAGCAGGAGATTTTAATGCACATACTCCGTTTTGGGATAAAGACTGTGAAAAAATATCTCATAATCGCTTTGTAGAAAACATAGTTGATTCCTGCCTGTACTTAACTAAATGATGGCAGTGTTACTAGAATCCTGACATTGCTAGTCACAGAGCATCAGCCTTAGATCTATCGCTTATATCTCCTGCATTAGCTCCAGGATATTCTGAACAGATGGACAGATGGCAAATACTGCTCCGACCTGTATAACTATAGAACCGCAGGGGATCCAGAAGTCCTTAATGTACCCGCAAAACAAAGACACAGTCACCCTATCCTCCGAGAAGAAGTGGAAAAAAGCAGTCAATCGCTAAAAAAAAGGGGGAAATCAGCAGGGGCTGACAACATTTCAGCTGAGTTGGTTCAAGCTGGAGGGGAAGCCATGATCAGCGCCCTGCTAAGAATCTGCAACAAGATCTGGCAGACAGGAAAATGGCCAACACCATGGACACAGTCACTCATCATCACCCTCCCCAAGAAAGGAAATCTACAACAATGCCATAATTACCACACAATCAGCCTCATATGCCACCCAAGCAAGGTCATGCTGCAGATAATATTGAATAGACTGAAGCCACAAGCAGAGACCATCATTGCTGAGGAACAAGCAGGTTTCAGAGCAGGGCGCAGCACAACAGAACAGATATTCAACCTCAGAATACTATGTGAGCGGTACCTTCAACATCAACAAGACCTTTACCACGTATTTATCGAGTTTAAGAAGGCATTTGACAGGGTGTGGCATGCAGCTTTGTGGGCAACCATGAATTTGTACAGCATCAATGCAAACCTGATCAGAGTCATCAAACAGCTGTACAGCAAGGCCACCAGTGCAGTGTACTACAACAACAACATTGGAGAATGGTTTCGAACAACAGTTGGAGTAAGGCAGGGCTGTCTACTCTCACCCACTCTTTTCAACATCTTCCTTGAGAGAATCATGGCTGATGCACTGGAACATCATGAAGGATCAGTCAGCATTGGGGGCAGAACAATCACAAACCTCCGCTTCGCAGATGACATTGATGGAATAGCAGGATCAGAAAAAAGAGCTTGCCAGCCTAACAGAACACTTGAATAAGGCCTCCAAAACATACGGCATGGAAATCAGTGCAGAGAAGACCAAACTGATGACTAATAACACCAACGGCATTAGCACTGATATCAGGGTTAATGACCAGAAGCTGGAAACAGTTCAAAGCTTCAAGTACCTGGGAGCCATTGTATCAGACCAGGGATCCAAGCCAGAAGTAGTATGCAGGACTGCACAGACAATAATAGCCTAAACACCATCTGGAGAGATAAAAATATCTCACTTATCTCCAAGATCAGACTAATGCGCTCCCTTGTCATATCCATATTTCTGTATGCCTGTGAATCATGGACCCTGACTGCAGATTTGGAGAGAAGAGTACAGGCGGTGGAGATGAGATGCTTTCGGAGACTCCTTGGCATCTCCTACAAAGACCACATCAGCAACGAAAGCGTGCATAACAGAATCCAGCAAACCATTGGACCCTATGAGAACCTTCTAACGATCTCGAAAAAGCGTAAACTTAAATGGTATGGACATGTCACAAGATCCAAAGGACTTGCAAAGACAGTTTTACAAGGCACTGTCCAAGGAGGAAGAAGAAGAGGCAGACCAAGGAAGAGCTGGGAGGATAACATCAGCGAATGGACAGGCCTAGAACTCAACAAAACCCTGAGAAAGGCAGAACAGAGAGAGGAATGGAGGGAACTGGTTGTTGAGTCTTTGAGGGTGCCCCCACGGTCGTCAGACTATGGGACAGATAGATAGAGAGATTAGCTCCAGAATGTGAGTGGTCAACGCACAATGACACCCTTGGCAGCGATCACCTGCCTGTCATTACAACGCTTAGTGGACTAACAGATTCCTGTGACACCCAGGAAGACAAAATTACAAAATGTAATTACAAAAAAGCAGACTGGAAAAAGTTTGAAAGCATCCTTGAAACTTACAACACAGACAGCTTTGACACTGACAACATAGACCATTTTTATTCCAGTTTTACTGAGACAATTGTTCATGCTGCCACGTTGTCTATCCCCAAAATAAATACCCTAAAAACAAATAAGCATCTGGGAAATATCTGGTGGACACCAGCATGTGAGGAAGCAGTAAAAAAACAAACCCTTAATGAATAAAATGGATTCAAAAGATAAAACGTCAGAAAGTAATGTAAAACAGAAACAAGCAAAAAATTACCTAATCTTGTTGTAGCTCAGGCTTTGAGAGAATTTTGGACTTCTTTTTGTACCACTGAAATTTCAAATCATAAAGATCTTAAAAAAGTTTGGGATAAATATCATGAAATGAAAAAAGGTGTTAGTTTACCAACTTGTCCAGTGCAATTGGAGAATAAAGAATTTCCATCAAACATAGAAAAAGCAGAGACGTTTGCAGACTTTTTTTCTGAATCAATGCATCTTGAAGGCTTGTCACTTAAACGCAGGAACTACAAAACAGAAGAAGAAAGTAAAGCAGAACGTAGTGACCCAGTCTCTGACAATGGTTCTGCATTAATGCTCCAATTTCACAGGACGAAGTACGAGATGCGTTACTATCTCTTTCTAACAAGAAAACGTCTGTCGGGTCAGATGCAGTTTCTAATGACATGTTGAAACATTTACCAACCAATTTCATTTATCTACTCCACAAACTCTTCAATAAATGTTGGATTGAGGGAGGTATGCCAGTAAAGTGGAAGGAGTCCATTGTCATTCCAGTTCATAAACAGGGAAAGCCTAAATCTGACAAAACCAGCTACAGACCAATTGCTTTGACCTCTCACACTGGCAAGCTAATGGAAAGAATTATTCTGAAAAGGCTGATGTATTTCTGCCATAAAAATAAAATAATCCCTGTCAATCAAGCAGGATTTCAAAAAAATAGATCTGCCATAGATAATTTGGTTAAACTATCAACACAAATAAAAATGCAGTTTGCAAGAAGAAAGAATGTTCTTGCAACATTTTTTGATATTAGAAAGGCATATGACCAAGTTAAGCATGCTAAGTTATTAAGTAAACTAAAGAATGTGGGTGTTTCTGGGAACTTGTATTTTTATATCAAAAGTTTTTTAACAGACAGAAAAATTCAAGTAAGAGTAGCTAAATCATATTCAAGTGTTAGATCGCTTCATATGGGACTACCCCAAGGTTCTGTGATAGCTCCTATCCTATTTAATATCTTGCTGCATGATCTCCCAATGAATTTATCAAGAGATATCATCTTAGTACAATATGCGGATGATATATGCATATGGATGAACGTTACTATGAAACGTAATACACCCAAAAGAGCGTTAAATTACATTAAAAGGGTATATCAAAGCCAGCTTGATAACATCAACAAATATATGCTTGAAAATGGATTTACTTTGTCCACAGAAACTCATGTTGTGCTTTTTAATAATGGGGGTAATCCGGAGGAGCTACCAAGATTTAAGATTGGGACTGAAATGATTGAATACAAAAATACAATGAAGTTCTTAGGTGTTATTCTAACTTCAAAGCTAACTTGGATTACACATATTGAGCACTTATTAACAAAGGCAAGAAAGTGCATAAACTTACTGAAGATAATTAGTAAACAGTTCTGGGGACAAGACATTTTCAATCTAAAATGTTTAGCTACATCTCTTGTTCATTTGAAATTATCATACAGACAAGAAATCTTTTTCAGCGCTCCAAAATCTTTACTTAAAAAGCTACAAAGTGTAGACTGCAAAGCTTACAGGCTTGCACTTGGAGTTCCGTATCATGCATCAGCTCTGGGAACGTACAACGAAGTTGATACATTGCCTTTGGATGATTACCGTCAACTGGCATGTGCTAAATATGTTCTTAGAAACAGAACGACTGAAAATTTCATTTCTGAGGAAGTAGAAGTAAAATCTGAACTACAGTTTCCTAAAAGAGCAAAAGATATATCTTCCTTAATGCCAATTAACACATATGTGTCCAGTCTAGTGGAAAATTCTAATGTCAATCAATACAGAATGGACAAACAAGAGGCAATATTACCTTGCCCATTGTGGGAGATGAATAGAGCACATTCCGACATAGAGGTAACTAATGTAAACAAAAAGAATGAGAATTTGAACATTATGGTTTCTGATGTTCGATCCCACATCCATCATAAGTATTTTCATCATTTACACAGATGGATCATGCCTGGATAATCAAGAAACAGGTTCAGCTTTTGTTATACCATCTTTAAAAATGAAAAATCATTCTATGTTGGTAAACATCATTCGATTTTTACCGCGGAACTAGTAGCAATCTTAATGGTTCTAATTATATTCTTGATTTGCCATTGTGTATATTTCAAATCCTTATTTGTGTTGATTGTAAGTCGGTATTGTATGCTTTAAAACCCTTGTGGTACAAGAAAACTTCAAACATTGCATTAGAGATTAATCATGTCATACACCTTTTAACCTTAAAGGGCACAAGTGTCACTTTCTGTTGGGTGCCTCCACACAGTGGATTCTTTGCAAATGAGTGGGCTGATAGAGCTGCTAAAAGAGGTGCAAAGCATGAATGGGAATCAGCAACATTGCACGTACCTTTATCATTACAAGAGGGCTACCACAAACATCAAGGAGAAAGGTCACAGAAACATATCACCTAAAAGAGAGATTTCTAAATAGATCTGTCATCAAAACTGATAAAGCAAGAGTCGTGAGCCATCCTAAGGCTTGTTCAAATATCTCCAGAGCAAGAAGAGTGAATAGTTTGTTTTATAGAATAAAACTTAATGCATTCAACCAAATTCAGTAGAAACAGTAAATGTCTATGTGGTGAGAACATTTGTAATACTCATATAATATTTGAATGTAAGAATACAAAAGCTTTTTTACCCCATTTTTCTGAAAACTCCCTTAGAAGCATATTCAATAATTTGAATTTGGCATTTGATATTGCAAAAGGTCTCTGGCATAGTCCTGTAGGACATTTGTTATAGTTTCATTAACGTTAATCACTTTTTATGTGTTTGTTTTGCTTTTTGTGTGTATCTTTTGTTTTGCGTGGTTTCTTTTCATGATTAGACTACTTCCCCCCCCCCTCGCATTTTTCAGTAGGGCCTCCACCACCACCTCAATTCTCATACACCCCTTGTAATTTTTTTTCTCGTCTAATATCACTGAGAGTGAACAGACGTAAAATCGAAGACAACAACAACAACAACACACACACACACACACACACACACACACACACACACACACACACACACACACACACACACACTTATTCCAAACTAGGCAGTCACAATCACAATTATCCAAGCTGATGTTTAACAACATCCATGATCACATTTAGAATATTAAGACTGGCATGAATCCTCTTTTTCCTTCTTTTGTGATTTGCCAAAGTCCACAGCTGTAACCTGAAAAAAATGACACATTCTTCTTCAGTAAGGTGTTTAATGTCCGTTTTTTATAAACCAGTAGGAATCGGCTTGTTCGTCAGAGCTATTCATCAGAGGTATCTGCCTACTTGAACTGAAATCACCAAGTCGTCACTTTCACAGATAACAGTGTCTGGTGTACTGTCAGAAACAAACACTTTGCCGAAGTCCTGGTTTCTCTGGGTGTCCCTCAGTCTTCTCTGCAGTGATCTGTCTGTCAGCTCTGCCACATAGTCCCTGATCAGCTCCACACTGCAGTCCATCTCTTCAGCCCTCTGCAGAGCAAGTGTTGTCCTTTGTGGTGTCTGATGCACTACACACATCAGCAAAGTCAATTTCGTGTTGCTGATCAGAGACTGTGCCTGCTTCTAGCGCTGTGACATCATGTGATGTAGGGCGGAATTCACCTGCTGAAGACAGCACATGCAACGGTGTGTTGTCAGAAGACACGGGTGTGTTGGTGTGTGAGACAGTATGGCTTCTTGGGGGTGTTGACATAAATAAAGTTGGAGAATTTTCCTCAGTGAAAAATTCACTTGCCTCATTATTCATTATTCTCTTCCCTTATTCTGTCTGTACTCTTTCCTCTGTCTGTCTCCTTTCCTCTGTCTGTCTCCTTTTCTCTTGTCTGTCGCCTTCCTCTGTCTGTCTCCTTTCCTCTGTCTCTCTCCTGTCTCTTTTCAGTTGACTGGTCGGTTGTTTTTTTTGGAAATGCTGGCAGGTACAAGTTTGCTGGCCAGCCATGTTGGCACTGTCACTGTCTGGCACTGTCCAGTGCTGTTGGCAGTCCAACAATAGGCATGGTGCTGAATGAATTGGTAATTCTAACCAAAAAATAGTGCAGCAAAGAACTCTCCCGACTATACAACCAAGGAGAGCAAAGACACACACACACACACACACACAAGCGCGCGCGCGCGCATTTTTACGTGCAGGCATACATAAAATCATCTACTGAACAATGACAGCCACAAACAACTAGACCAATGTAGTGCCCTACCAAAGCAACTTCTACTGGAAGGCTGAACACACTGAGTGCGTGAACGGACAGACATTTGATGGACAAGACTGGGGCCTGTGCAACAGATTCCATCAGCAAGCTGGCCTGGCCGGTCACTTTGCTGCAGCTATAATTGTGCTAATAGATCAGCGCCTGGCTACGGCCATTGGTCCAGTGTACCTTCTGCACTGTATCAGTGTCTTCTGACTTGATCAACAGTGTTTGGGTAACATCTCTCTCAGTTAAAGAAGCAGATGAATGAAGGTTCACACTACATTGAGTGTTTTTCTTTGGCAGTTTGGGATGTGGGGGCGGGTTTTTGTATGATTGTACCTCGCTTAGTTTTTGTATCTTCTTGTTGTTGGTTTTGTTGTACTTTCTCTGTTCTTTCTTCTTGTTCTTCTTCTTGTTCTTCTTCTTGTTCTTCTTCTTGTTCTTCTTCTTCTTTCTTATTTTCTGCTCCCCCTCCTTTTTAGTTTTATTCTTCATGCTGTTGTTGTTGTTTTTCATGTTATGGTTATGGTTCTCCTTGTTCTCGTTGTTGCTATCTCATTGCCCTGCTGGTGAAAGAAGTGTGTTTGTCTGTCTGTCTCATTTACTTAAGATGTTCACCAATTATATGAAACATATATGATTGTATTATTATTAGTTATAGAATAAGGTTTGAGTACCATCCTCCCCTTTTCTCCTTTTTTCTTTGCTATGGACTTTTGTTGTTGTTATTGTTAATTTGGTTGTTGTTGTAGAGGGCTGGATGTAAAACGCATTTTCTATTATTATTCTATCACCTTCTGAAAAAAATATATTCAGTTCAATTTATTTTAATTTAATTCAATAATTCTATCTCTCTCTCATCTCTCTCTCTCTCTCTCTCTCTCTCTCTCTCTCTCTCTCTCTCTCTCTCTCTCTCTCTCTCTCTCTCTCTCTCTCTCTCTCTCTCTCTCTTCTGCGTTCTCTTACCGGGCGTAGTTCCTGGTGTTCTCCTGTGTTTGTGTGAAGTTTGCACGAGATCTGATTGCTGGCATCAGCTGACACATTCCGACTTCAGAGCAGCTCATTTTATCATACAGCTTGCATGCTGGGTATGTTCGTGTTTCCGTAACCCACTGAACGTTGAAATGATTTGTGGGTCTTTAACGTGCATGTTTGATCTTCTGTGTGTGTATAATTATAAAATAAACGAAGGGAATAAAGGCACGGTCAGTTCTGCACTTGAAGTTGACCTGGGAGATTGTAATTCACCTTGAATGCACCAGATGCCGCCACCGAGATTAATGGGGCTGACCACTTGGCCACAGCGTCCTTCACTGGTGTCTACAAAGTGCCAATACTGACATCGACACTTAGACTGCCTGCATCCATGACACACTCTTAGCTTGACAACCCGCACTCTCTTTTAAAGGAGAACAAATACTCTGAATGTGGAGTATAGCTGCCTACTTGACGATGTATTTGAAAAGAGCAGCACAGGCCGACGGGTCAACAAGTGTGTACTCAGTGATTGCAGGTGTGATGGGTGAGACAGTACGCATGTTCTGGGTGACCCCAAAGTGTCAAGATGGCGAACAGCTAACAACAACAACGACAACAACAACTGTTCTAGAAGCGACATTATTTTTATTTTGCTGGAGCATGACTGTGTTCCACACTCTGTGGGTTACCTGCTTGGTTACTTGGCTGGCTGGTTGATTGTTGGTGGCTGGCTGGTTGATTGTTGGTGGCTGGTTGATTGTTGGTGGCTGGTTGATTGTTGGTGGCTGGCTGGTTGATTGTTGGTGGCTGGGTGTTGATTGTTGGTGGCTGGCTGGTTGATTGTTGGTGGCTGGTTGATTGTTGGTGGCTGGTTGATTGTTGGTGGCTGGCTGGTTGATTGTTGGTGGCTGGCTGGTTGATTGTGTGGCTGGTTGATTGTTGGTGCTGGCTGGTTGATTGTTGGTGGCTGGCTGGTTGATTGTTGGTGGCTGGCTGGTTGATTGTTGGTGGCTGGCTGGTTGATTGTTGGTGGCTGGCTGGTTGATTGTTGGTGGGATGATTGGTTGATTGATTGTTGGTATGTTGGTTAGCTGGTCGGTTTGGTTGGCTGAGCTGATTAATTGCTTGTTGGCTGTTTAGTTGCTGGTTGGCTGATTAATTGTTGGTTGGCTGATTAATTGTTGGTTGGCTGATTATTTGTTGGCTGGCTGATTATCTATTGGTTGGATGATTAACTGTTGGTTGGATGGTTAACTGCTGGCTGGCTGGCTGATTATTTGCTGGTTGGCCGGCTGATTATTTGCTGGATGGCTGATTACTTGCTGGCTGGCTGATTGCTTGCTGGTCGGCTGATTAATTGCTGGTTGGCTGATTAGTTGCTGGTTGGCTGATTAATTGCTGGTTTGCTGATTAGTTGCTGGTTTGCTGATTAGTTGCTGGTTGGCTGATTAATCGCTGGTTGATTGATTAATTGCTGGTTGGATGATTAATTGCTGGTTGGATGATTAATTGCTGGTTGGATGATTTGAGTTGGTTGGCTTATTGCTTGGTTAGATTTGTTTAGTTTTTGTTTTGTTGTTTTTTGTTGTTGATTTTCTCTGTTTTTTGTTTTACTCTATTGCATTATTTTCTCTTTCTCATTCTCTCTCTTTTTTCAATTACACATTAACACACTCACACGCACATACACACATAACATACACACACATACATGCACACACAAACACTGACAAGCACACACACATACACTGGCAATCACACACACGTACACACGCACATAAAAACACACACACACACAAACACTGACACACACATATACATGCACACACACACACACACACACACTGACAAGCACGCGCCGCCACACACACACACACACACACACACAACACACACCCGACAAGCACACACATCCTCACACTGAGAAACACACACAAACAAACACAACTTCTTCTATATTCACCTCCTCCGTTATGACCCTAATTAAGATAACAGAAGGCGGAGAAGTGAAAGCAGAGAAAGCAGTCAGAAGGCTGTTTACTCTGTCACGCCCAAAGCCCTCCCCCCGTCCTTTCCTCTATTGGGACTGGAATCAGTCTAGTGGTGGGAAACTCCAAAGGCGTGGTTAGGATAACATATGTGTTATACAGGGTGTCCACACAAGCTATACAAACAGTCACGCCATTCTGGCCCTAGATGATTTAGACGTTAGAACTGACGCAGAAGCACTGTTGTTTGGGTTGGCCGAGACAGTCAGTATGCTTGGAATCTAACGCAAAACAAATTCCTTCCGGTCGATTGGGTGTGGTGATTCCAATAGCCAAACTGTCTTTTCTCACCCTTTTTGGTCCAAACACGTTGTTGTTGTGTTGGACGTTCCGTAGTTTGACATCTTGGGAGATCTTTCAAAACATGCGCTTCGTCTCACTTGTCGGCAGATGTGTTTAGCTGATTTGAAAAAAGACACTTTGCCATGTTGACTTCAGACGTGTTTAGCTGATTTGAAAAAAAGACACTTTGCCATGCTCTGACTTCAGACGTGTTTAGCTGATTTGAAAAAAGACACTTTGCCATGTTGACTTCAGACGTGTTTAGCTGATTTGAAATAAGACACTTTGCCATGCTCTGACTTCAGACGTGTTTAGCTGATTTGAAAAAAGACACTTTGCCATGCTCTGACTTCAGACGTGTTTAGCTGATTTGAAAAAAGACACTTTGCCATGCTCTGACTTCAGACGTGTTTAGCTGATTTGAAAAAAGACACTTTGCCATGTTGACTTCAGACGTGTTTAGCTGATTTGAAAAAAGACACTTTGCCATGCTCTGACTTCAGACGTGTTTAGCTGATTTGAAATAAGACACTTTGCCATGCTCTGACTTCAGACGTGTTTAGCTGATTTGAAAAAAGACACTTTGCCATGTTGACTTCAGACGTGTTTAGCTGATTTGAAAAAAGACACTTTGCCATGCTGACTTCAGACGTGTTTAGCTGATTTGAAAAAAGACACTTTGCCATGTTGACTTCAGACGTGTTTAGCTGATTTGAAAAAAGACACTTTGCCATGTTGACTTCAGACGTGTTTAGCTGATTTGAAAAAAGACACTTTGCCATGCTCTGACTTCAGACGTGTTTAGCTGATTTGAAAAAAGACACTTTGCCATGTTGACTTCAGACGTGTTTAGCTGAATTGTAAAAAGAAAATTTGCCATGCTGACTTCAGACGTGTTTAGCTGATTTGAAATAAGACACTTTGCCATACTGACTTCAGACGTGTTTAGCTGATTTGAAAAAAGACACTTTGCCATGCTCTGACTTCAGATGATATTTGCTCTCTTTGAGGATGAATACAGGGTGTCTTTTATTTATTGTATTTATTATTTTTGGGAGAATTGTAAGAAACAGCTAAAGCATAATTTGAGAAGAACAATGAGATCTCAAGTCATACTGTAATTTGAGTCACAAGCATGTAGAAGCATGTTTAACTATGTTTAACACTCTAGTCCACACGACTAGAGTGGTTTCGGTGCTGTGGTTGACGCGATAGGCAGACTGAAATGCGGGAAGGAGACTATTTGAATGAAGGTGGCTGTTGAGTTGTTTCAGAACGACTTTTTATAAAGGACTTTGGAGACGAAAGGTAGATTATGGCCTGTAATTTTTCAGAATGTTAGGGTCGAGGTCGAGCTTTTTGAGTAGAGGTGTGCATATTGCAATTTTGGGAGCTGATGGAAAAATTCCTGAAAGAAGAAATGAATTTTGCTATTTTCGTGATAGTGGGCATAAGCTGTGGACTGCACTGAGTGATAAGAGAAGCAGGTACAGGATGCACATTGCATGATTTTATGGTCATTCCATGTAGAATTTTCCTGATTTCTTCCTCACTTGTTGGCTAAAAGGAAAGGAGAGGAGTGCCAGTGAATTGGGGATCAGGAGGCACAGGTTGGAAAGGAGTCTGATCCAGTCTGGAGAAAATGTTGCGGACTTTGTTTGAAAAGAACAAAGAAAATATATCAGGAAGTTCAGAGTGACTGTGGACAGTAGGCAGACGGCTTGCCTTTGCAGATCCAAGAAGACTTGAGGTGTTAATCTCTCAGTTGTAGACCCTGAAAGTAAACTTAGCTACATCTCAAGTACTACTAATAGTTTGTGACAAGATTGTAATTCTGGCTTTCCGTTATTTTGCATAATGCTTAGAAAGTGTTTCTGCCTTAAAGCAGTATATGCTGGAAACACTATCAATACATGCAATTCATCGTCCAGTCTGTCACAAAGTGGACAACTTTTCGAAAGATCTGTCTGCCGCTGACGAAGTTCAGTTCATTCAGACCAACATATTTTTTTTTTTTTATATAAAAAGCTGATTTGAATATAATTATTGTAGTATCAGAGAGAGAGAGAGAGAGAGAGAGAGAGAGAGAGAGAGAGAGAGAGAGGACTCACAATTTTTTTTGCGTAAAGCTTTCACCCATTGCAAAGGGACGGGGATGGGGGGGAGATACACTAAACATACAATCCAGTGACAACACAGCACAAACGATGAAATCTGTGACAAGGTTTCCAAGTCACTGCCTTCTGTCCTTGTAGCCCACTGCACTGGCTCGTGACATTACGTCACAGGTATACCTGTCGGAGATGTGCGTGCAAAAAGTTCACTTGGTTTCTACGTCTCTCTCTCTCAATACACACACACACACACACACACACACACACACAAATACACACACACGCGTGCGCGCGCGCACACACACGCACACACACACAAACACACATACGCAAACACACAGACGTGCGTGCGTGCGCGCGCGCGCACGCACGCACGCACGCACGCACGCACACACACACACACACACACACACACACACATACACACTCGCGCGCCTGAGCGAGAGAGAGAGAGAGAGAAGAGAGAGAGAGAGAGAGAGATAGAAGACAGACAGACAGACAGACAGACAGACTGACAGATAGGCAAATAGATAGATAGACAAACAGAGACAGAGAGACAAGAAGTAGAGAAAAGAACAATCAAACAGACAAGATAGGGAGACATAAGGGGAACAGAAAGGGAGGGAGACATTGGAGCGCGCGCACGCACGTGCGCTCACACACACACACACCACATACACACAACACACAAACCACCACACACACACACACACACACACACACACACACACTGCCCAAGAAATCCCATCACCGTATCTACATATTTCTTCGCCGGCAGCAGCAGCAGCAGCAGCAGCAGCGGAGGGGAAAATTGTCCTCACTCCCTTCCTTCCTTCCTGACAGATAACCCCCATCATGTGGGAGTGGAGTAGTGGAGTGTAGAGTAAAATAGGATATTGGGCTCTGCCTGCCTGCCTGCCTGCCTGCTCTCTTTCATCTTTTCAGCCTCTTTCATAGGCAGCATCCTCTATCACTCTGTCTGTCTGTCTGTCTGTCTGTCTGTTTGTCTGTGGTGGTGGAAAGATTTGTGAAGATATCTTTGCTGTTTGTCCTTTTCCCCGTATCTCCCTTTTTCTTTCTGCTATGAAGACCCGCGAATGTGTCTTTCCATTGTCCTTTTCTGTATCTGTCTGTCTTTTTTCTCTCTTTTTTCTGCCGCTCTGTCTCTGTTTCTCTGTCTTTGTGACTCACTGTCTCTGGATTTCTGCTGCCTCTGTCTCTTTCTGTCTGTCTCTCTGTCTCTTCCTGTGTCTTTCTGTCCCTGTCTCTTTCTGACATTCTATGTCTCAGTCTGTTTCTGTGCCTGTTGTCTGTCTGTCTGTCTCGGGTCTGTCTGTCTGTCTCTGTCTGTCTGTCTGTCTCTGTGTCTGTCTGTCTGCCTCTGTCTGTCTCTGTGTCTGTCTGTCTGCCTCTGTCTGTGTCTGTCTGTCTGTCTGTCTCTGTCTGTCTCTGTCTCTGTCTCTGTCTGTCTGTGTCTGTCTGTCTGTCTGTGTCTGTCTGTCTGTCTCTGTCGCTGTCTCTGTCTGTCTGTCTGTCTCTGTCTGTCTGCCTGTCTGTCTGTCTCTGTCTGTGTCTGTCTTTCAAACCACACTAGGCAGGGTCGACACAGAATGGGAACTGAAGGATAGTCGACAGAGGGGGGGGGGGGGGGGGGGGGAGGGGATGTAGACGGGTAAAAGAGAGGAAGATGGAACGCTATGTCTGGAATGTAAGAGAAAAGGATACCCCTGAATGCAAAAATATGGATGTCCCCCAAGCGAACCAGAGGCCGCCAGGAACCGGAAACCGCACGCATAAAAAGACATGCGCGGATCGAGTTTCTACAGGGAGGCAGTAAATGTAGGGAAGAGACTTCAGGACATGGGTGTCGCAAAGTAAGTGTTGTGAATATATAATTGTGTGAAAATCATCATGTCTGTGCTTTTTGGTCTGGCTTCCTTATGAAAAAATCATTGGCTGTGATCTGTTTGCAATGTGTTTATATTTCATGTTTTGAGAGATGTGCCTGCTTCTCTGTGACTGAGATTCTCTCTCTCTCTCTCTCTCTCTCTCTCTCTCTCCTCTCTCTCTCTCTCTCTCTCCTCTCTCTCTCGCTCTGTGCGTGTGTGTTTGTGCGTGTGTGTGTTTATGCGTGTGTGTGTGTGTTTTTGTGTGTGGTGTGTGTGTGTGGGCGTTGCGTGCGTGCGTGCGTGTGGGCCTCTGTGTGTGTAATTTTTTCTCTCTTTTTGTTTTTTCTTTCTTACTGCCTTTGTTCTCTCTCTCTCTCTCTCTCTCTCTCTCTCTCTCTCTCTCTCTCTCTCTCTCTCTCTCTCTTGTCAGGTGACTAGGAAGCCAGTCAGTTATACGCTTTTTGTAACATTTATTTTTTGCTTTTTGCCTTTCTGTCTCTGTCTTTCCGTCTTGTTTTTGCCCTTCTTTCTCTGTCTTTCCGTGTTTTTTTTTTCCTTTCTGTATCTTTCCCTTTCTCCTGTATGTAGTCAGTCATTCCGATTTCCCCTGGTCTAGAGCGGCCAGGATTCATTCTGTAAAATGGGGGTTATAACCTGTCTGACAGTTTGTGCCCTCTGTACAATTGACTTAAAAGTTGGCTCCCACATTTTTTGTTCTTTTCTTTTCTCTTTCGTCTTTAAATACTTTCATACACGGATGGGGGGAAAGAGAGAGAAAATCCCTCTTTTTTCCTCGATAGTTAAAAACCCAGTGAGATAGGGGACAAAAGGTAAAGACCCGGGACACAGTACCCTTTTATTTTTTTTTTCCCTTTTTTTTTCCCTTTCTGCATTTCGAGTTGCTGAGGCTTATTTAAAATAAGGGTTTTTGGTCGGTATAAAACTTTCGAAATTTACGTCTTCTTTTTACCCGGGGGCCCCCGGCACACTTGTCTTGGGTTTTAAAAGCGAACCAAAAAACCGCTTTGTGGTAAAAAATATTTTAAAGTTTTTCAGTTCTCAAATGAAAAACTGTATTATTAGTTTTGTGATATATTTTTTTATTTTTATATTTAGTGTTTTAAATCTGAATGTTTTTTTTCCCCAATTTTCTGATGTAACTCATTATAAATTGTTTGTTTTTTTAATTAAAACTTGTTTATGTTTTTTTTATTTTTGTTACAGGGAAATGTTTTAAATATTTTTTTTTGCCATTCAATATTACCCCCTGGTTTCTCCCTGAAATGTGTTGTTTTGGTTTGGGAAAAAAAAATAAATTTAAAAACAATTTTTTTAAAAGTCATATTGTTGCTTTTTCATGGTTTATGTTTGGGTTGAAATATGATCTTGACTCGATTTATTCAGCTACAATGGGGATTTGGGTCTATTTTTGTTGTAAAATCAATTTTCCCTCGTCTTTTGGGATCATATAGGTTAGGTGGGGATGTACCCAAATTTTGACGCAAAACAATTTTTTAAAAAAATCATAATTATTGTGTGATTGAAGAACAGGGGAAAAAAAGTCAATTTAGATAAATAAAACGGGTCATATTAATTAGAAATTTGATTGAAAGGGCGAAAACCCTTTAAATGCTTTTGGGGAGTCATAGCTGCCAAAACTGTCTTTTTTTTGGGTTATAAACAAGTTTAAATTATGGGAATTGATTTTTCCCAAATGCGGGACATAAAAATTAAAATCTATGGTATTTTTTGGGGTTTTTGGGATATGAATGAAACAAGATTAAAAAGATTTTTTTTTATGGGAAATTTTTGTAGTATTAGGGGATAGTTTTATTTTAAATCATCCCAACGGGCTTAGGTTGGGGTGCACAGCAGAGGAAAAAACTTTTTTGGAAACCACTGTTAAATTTATGAATTCCCTTCATGACACCGGGTTTAAAATAATATGTATAAAAACCTGGTGCATATTCTTTTTCTATTTCAAAAAGTATTTACTTTTTTGAATTTTATTGTTTAATTACCACTGAAGCTGATAGAAAAACCCAAACTCCTCCCTCTTGGGCCAAGTTTAAACTGAAAAAAACTTGGGAATTTCAGTGGTGCTGTCTTTGCATTTCGTGTGGCATGTATTAGGGGGGTGGTCCCGGGTGGCTTTGAGAGACCTGCCCAAACCCAAAAGCAGTAGGACGTTCCCTGAGGGGGGAAAAAAGCGATTTACAAAACCCCAAAGGGGGCGGGCTTCACCTGGGGTTTTTTTTGTCTGGTTGCTTTTAATTTTCACTTTGCTATGAATTGTTGGGTTTCTGGTAAATTTTGTGTTCCACTCTTTTCCCACTCTGCCTCTGTCCTTGCCCCTGGCATGGTCAATTTTTATTTAGCTTGTCTGTATTGAACATCAGTATCATCTTATTTTGTTGTCTGTATAGACAAAAATCAGTTTTTATTTTTTACTTATTTAGCATGTATGTATAGGGGGGCATCATTTTAAATTTTTCATTCAATTATTTTGCATGTATTTTATAGGGCATCAGGGTTTAAAAATCATTCATTATTTAGCATGTTGTATAGGGAAACTTAGTTAAAAATCATTCACTTTTTTAGAAAAGGGATGTAAAAGATAGCATCAAAAAATATTTTCATTCACTTATTTTTGCTTGTCCCGTTTTAGGCCCCCATCAGTTAAAATTTAATTTTACTTATTTAGCTTTATGTAAGGACAGATCAGTTAAATTCATTCACTTATTTAGCTTTTATGTATAGACGCATCGTTAAATATCATTATTATTTACATGTATGTATAGACGCATCAGTTAAAAAATCATTCCCTTTTTAGAAAGGTTTTTTTTAAGATGCATCAGATAATATATCATTCACTTATTACTTGTCTGTATAGAACCTCATTAAATTCATTCACTTATTTGCTTGTATTATAGATGCAATTAAATATCTTCGCTTATTTAGCTTGTAGTTAGATAGCATCAGTTAAATATCATTCCTTATTTAGTTTTTGTATAGATAGTCGTTAAAAATATTCGCTTATTTAAAATGTATGTATAGACAGTCATTAAATTTTTTTCACTTTTTGAATGTATGTTTGACAGCATCATTTAGATATTATTCATTTTTTTAGCTTGTTGTACAGACAGCATCAGAAGTCCCGCAGCTTTTTTCTGACGTGAAAGAAGAACGAGAGAAGGGGCAAAAAAAAAAAACAGAGGGATTGATGTATTTGTTTCTTCAATGGCCTTTCAGTATTATATTTGCCCTTCAGTATGATACAGTGTTTTTGATTTGATTGATTTAATATTGTGGGTTGTTTTTTTTTTTCAGTTATTGTTTGGGTTTTCTTGTCGTTGAGCACAGGGTGTGTTACCACAATTGCAGTCCAACACCAATGTTTCCAGTAAAATCCGGGGTAGAATTTGGCGTGCGCGCTGTTCCAAATGTCTAAACACATGAACAGCCATCCCCGGGCCCTTTTTTTTGGAAAATTTTTTCCTTTTTAAATGAAAGATCATTTGCCTGTCATGCCAAAGGGGAAATTTTGGCTGAAAAATTAAAAGGCCCAATACTTTCTTTAATGTGGCCTTCCCGGCCCTTGTACCCCCCCAAAAAATTTTACAAAAATTCACCCCCGGAAAAAAAAAAAAAAAAAATTAAAAAAGTGGGGGGGTGATGTGTTTCAAACCCTCCCTATTTTTTCAACATAAATTTTATCTCTTAAGTGTGTTCGTGTTTTTGGTGTGGTGTGTGTGTTGTGTGTGTGGTTTTTTGTGTGTGGTGTGTGTGTGTGTGTGGGGTGTGTGTGTGTGTGAAACGTGCGCTGCAAAAATTTAAAATAATTTTAATTTTTTTATATTTGGGGAAAAGGGTTCCCCTTTTCACTGTTCACGGGCCCCGAAACCCGCCGGGGTGTAGGGGGCTCCCAGGGTTGGAATAACGGGGCCCCAGCTCCCTCCATTTTGCGGGGTCGGGGGCGATCCCGGGGTGAACTAAAAGTTTTTTCCTGCCCAATCACGGATGTCGCGGCCCCTTTCCCCTCTGTCTCCCCCTTTTTCCCTTCCCCGGACTGTTTCTTGCAGGATGGCTTTGAAAGGTCCTTTTGAGCTTTGTTACGGGGCCAAAACCCATCTGATTTTCCTTTTTTTCGTTTGTGGTCGGGTAGGTCTTCATAGCCCCCCGCACTTTTTTAAGTGATTTTTCTGGGGACTTCTTTGTTGGTGCAGGGGTCCTTGTTTTAATCCCAATGGGCCTTCTGAGGTATCTAAATTTCAAATGTTTTTGGATCCTCCTTTGTGGGTTTCCTGCTTTCCCATTTTCCGCCCCTCCCCCTGCGTAAAAGCATGTTGGGGGTACTAGCACTTTAAAATTTTTCCTTGGGTTTCCCAAAGAGGGAGGGTTTTTTTGTCTCTAAATTTTGTTTTCCCATTTCTTGCCTTTGGGCGGCTGCTTTTGTGCGCTCTTTTTGGTTTTTCGGTCTTCGATCCCCCATTCCCCTTATGATGGCCCCAAAGGGTTCTTGAAATGGTCAACTGTCTCCATTTTCTTTTCTGCGGGGGCGTGTTCTTGGTGGTGATTGGCTGGCACTGTTTGACATAAAGCTTGGTTTTTCGGCGTTTTTTTTTCCATGCCGATCGTGAGGATATTTTGTCCTTTGGGTTTACTAAGGGTTTTTCCAGTTCTCTTTAAATTTTCCGGGCCAGACCGCAATTTTCCTCGGGGAAACCCGGGTTTGGTGATTGTTCACCCTCCAATGCTGGGCTGTGCCTTGTTGGGGGTTTTTTCCAAGGCGTCGTTTATTCGTTTCCCCGGGGAAAAAGTTAAACAGGCGGGGGGACAGCCCGCCCCTCCCCTGTCGGGCCCCAAATGAGGGACGGGAAACCCTTCCCCACCGTCCCCGTACGAGTACTTTCCCCTTGTTTGGGCCTTTGGGAAAAGAGTTCCTTGATTGGTTTGGAATTTAGCTTCTGGCCCATGTTGATTTTGTTCAGGGGGGCCCCCAGAGGTTTATGGGCCCTTTCTCTATTTTAAGGCCCCTTTTTAAAATCAATGAAACGTGGAAAATGTCTTTTTGATGCTGGGTGAAATTTTTCCAAAAACAGAACCCTCAGGGGAAAATTGTTTTGTGGTGTTTCTAAATTTTTCGGAAACCCGGCCCCGCTCTTTGGTGATGAATCTTTGCCTGGGTTTCACTTTTTTGCCTGTTTTTCTTGGGATGACTTATGAGGGTGATTGCCTGTAGTTTTGTCCCCTGCTGGAGAAATTTTTTTTTTTGGGGGAGTGTTTTTGAGTGAATTTAGGGCCATTGGGGTAGGCCACTCTCCGGTCGCCAGAAACTTGTTGCAGAACTTTTAAGGATGTCTGTCACGGGTTTTCCCCCGTGTTGGGTAGCTAGGGTGGGTTGGGTTTTCGTTCCTGTGTTTTTTCCCTTTTTTCAGCAATTTTAAATTTCTACTTCACTTCCTCGCATAGAAAATTTGGAAATTGTCTTTATGCGTTACTTGGCTTCAAGTACGCTGGGGGGGCCAGTGTCTGATGATTGTTGAGTTTTGGAACCGTATTCCGTCCTCTGCCCAAAGATTTCCTTCTTTTTTGTTGGCAATTCCCTTTTTTTTTCCCCGGAAAGTTACTGACTCGGCCCGTTTTTGTTTGGTTGAGTCCTTTTTACAATCTGGTATGCTCTTTTGCTAAATTAAATTTTTTGTAAAGGGTCCCTTCGATTTTTTGTTTCAATTTTTTTCTCCCAAACCCCTTCCTCCTTTTTCTTTTCCCCATTTCTCCTCCTGATTTTTCTTGTTTATTCTCTGTACTCAAAAACTCCGTAGTGTTCTTGCTCTTCTTTAGGGCTCTCTTTTTTCACCCATATTTCAAATTTCATCTGTGGCCCCAAAGGGTTTTTTTTTTCGGCATTTTTTGCCAAGAAAAGTTTTCTTTCCCCCCCCCCCCCTTTATCACGGGGTTAAAAAAGGGGGGGGCACGTTTGGGATCTTCTTTTAAAATGCCGCATGGTGCGAATTTTCCCCCCTATTGTTTTCTTTGGGAAGGGCTCGGGCCCTGGGGGGGGGCCTTTTATTTTTTCCCGGTTGAACTTGAGTTGGTGTTTTTTTTGTCTTATTGGGGCTTCTTCAATCGGGCCCCTAAAGTTTAAAGGGGCCAAAGAGGTCATGATTTGTGCCCCATGTCTGCCAACCCGGGAATGTCCCCGTCTTGGCTCGTTGATGCCAAACAAAACGGGTTTCTCCCAGGATGTAGTCAATTCTGGTTGGGGAAAGGATCCCCATTGGGTGCATGCCCTTTTCCCGTCGGGATGCCTTGTGTTTTCCAAGGTTTTGGCGGCCCCGTGTCGTTTTTAGCTGGCAAATTCCATTTTTTGGTCCCTCGCTCTTTTGGGGAAAGCATTAAAGGGGGGACCGCAGAATTTGCCCCCAGTCTTTCAAGTGCGTTCCCCCGCCCCCCTTGGGGTTTTCCCGTTCCCCGGTGTTTAAGATGTTTTCTTGGTTTATCTTTACGATGTTTCCCTGGTTTTTGGTTTTTTTAGTTTTTTTAAAAATTCCCTTTTCAACGTGACCGTTGGGTTTGGTTTCGTAGGCTTTAATCATGTGATTTTTAAGGGGGGGGCCCCCGGGCGGGGGGCCATAAGCCGGGGGTTTTCTGGGGAGTTCCCTATTAAAGGGAAATTTTTTTAGTAACCCTTTTTGAACAAATTTGCCACGCCATTTTATATGCTTTTCCGCTCCCCTATAGTAGAGCATATTCCCCCGGCCCGATGGGTTCCCCCGTGCTCCTTCCACCCGCCTCACAGAGACCTACCAGATTCCTGGTGTAAACCCGTCCAGGTCGTTTTTAAGCAAATTTTGGAGTTTTCCTGTTTTGGGCCAGACTTCTTAGTCCCGTTGCGATGGTGATGTAAATCCCTTCCTCTTATTTTTGTTGTTTGGGGGTTTCCCCCAGTAGCACCTTGGCGCCCCCCCGCCCTTGGGGGCAAAACGGAAGGCGGTCCTTTTTGAACCCCCCCGGCGAAACCCATCCGGTATATTTTTTATTTTTGTCCTTTCCATTTAGCGTGTCTTGGGCAAAAGTAGCCTGGCGGCGCCCATCTCTCTCCAGGCGTGATTTTTGGGTTGGGTTGACTCCCCACATGTCACAGGTGGTACCGGGTTCCATGGTTACCGGTAGCAGAGGACACCTCTGACCTGACCTATTGAGGAAAGTTGCATGCGCGTAAATGATTTGAGTGCAAGCACTTCGATTTGTTTGTTTTACAAGATTTAGCGCTATATAAATTACATATATTATTATTATTATTATTAAGACAACGATGATGAAAATGATGATGATGATAATGATGGACATGATGATGGTAATGATGGACATGATGATCTTTATTACCGAGTGTAACAGATGAGCAACAGCATAACTGTTTTCCTCTTCCTTACACAAGGCACATAAACTGTATATATATCTTGCTGTCCGCGTAACGAAACTAGACATATTATATATCAAAATAAACTAGAAAGTACAAGCATTAAGATGCATTATTGCATTTTGCACAAAAATCATTTGGCTGCAAACTATTAGCAATTAAAGCCTCCGACTAGATACACTTTTAACAGCTGCACACTATAACTTTTGGTAATAAAACATTAAAACTTCAACAAAACTAAATACTTTATGACTAGAAAAATAAAAATATGCATCACAGTTTGTATACATATACATATTATTAACCACAGATGTCCATGAGAGGAGATATTTGTAATTAACCAGTGGTGCGAAAACACAGTTTCTTGTCTGCTGCACCCAAGCAAGCTTCTTAAAGCTGTTAGTATGATCAAAATATAACTAACTCTATTACTACAAATTATTCACACTAACATCTTCCAATCTTATATTTATTCATAACAAACCCAAAACATACCATACATTTATATTTTTATGTCTGCATTTGGTAGAATTTAGTTCGACAATTCAAACTTGTTTACAACAAAGAACAGCAGTTAGCTAACTTTTAGGATTCACACATTCTGCATACCTTAAGCCTTACAGTCTACTACTACTTAATATGAGCTGTTTTATTGATCTAAATAGAGTTTATTCCACATGTTCCTCAATGCACAATAATTATGATGTATTAAAGATTCCTTAAATAAAAATACGTACCTATACCTATAAGATGCAATAGATAAAAATATGATTTACAACAAAAATAGAGAACTCTCATTGTGGTTGAAATGAATCGAGTCAAGATCAGTATTTCAACAATCATATCCATGAATATGAGCAAACAATATGACTTAATAAAATTCTTATTATTGATTTTCTTTCCTAGATAGACCAACTGCTCACATTTAAGGGAGGTAACTCGGGCTGTCATATTATTGAATGACTAAAAGAATTATTTAGACAACATTAAAAATAACACAAACAAGTAGATAATATAAAAACTAATTTATTAATTAGTTACATCACAATATTGGAAAATAAACTTATTTAGATAATATACAAAATATAAAAATGATAAATATATCCTAAGCATAATAATGACAGTTTACATAGAGAGTTGAGAAAACTGAATATATATTGACCACAAACTTACATGGGAAAGTGTAACCCTATGTCCACCCAGCTATAGGCCTAACTCAGAAATTTAATGTATCTTGGCCTTAGGCCATAGGCCTAATACGTGGTTGGCTATGAGAAATTGACAAAGCCACAGAGTGGGCAAAAACCAGATAACATACACAATATCAAGCTTACTTTCAGTGAAAGAAATAATGAAGACAATGCACAAATTAATGCATAAAAATACAAATGTATCAAACACAATTCACTATTTGATTTAAGTGTACCTTCCCTATGTCTGGAAAACATCAATATTCATATAGTTTCTCAAATTCATAATAATACGTTAACCGTATCTTCGTTTGTGACGTAAATATCTTAATACAACAAGCTTTTTCTCTTATTGATGGCATGGAATATATATCTAGACAGGCAGTGATTTTTACTACTGTTTTCTGCTTTAAGTAGATCATGCAAAGGTGTATCAACATAATCCCTTAAAAATTTAATTCTTATATCATTATACTAAGACAGACAGACAGACAGACACAGGCTGACAGAAAGAGAAAAAAAAAGAGAGGGAGGGGAGTTGGAGAGGAAGTGAGCGGCAGGAGGAGTGCAGTCAGTGGTATGGGGATGGTGGGGGGGGGGAATTGTGGATCGATGTGTCTGTCCTAGGGTCAGAACTGGAAGCTGGCCAGTCTAAAAGGGAAGCAGCAAAGCTCTCTCTCTCTCTCTCTCTCTCTCTTGGTCTATGTATAGATAGACATGCAGTCCTGGACATGACTGTACTGTAGTCTGTTCTGTACTATATCGAGGGTTACCTGCCAGAACTGGCTATCGTGGTTTGAGACAGTTTCGAGAAAAACGCGTTTGAAAGTTTAACATCACTGTTGGCTTTGTGCCTTTCTTGCTGTATTCTTACAGCCACTGAGAATTATTTTGTAAAATATATCAACTTCTCATATCTAAAAACAGCAGTGACACAATGTTATTTAAGTTTTGATAAACCCTTCTTATTGATTCAGAGTAGGAGCTGGTCAATTCAAGTAGGAGCTTGTCACTGAAAATAGCAGAACTGAAAAGAAAAGAGCCAGCCCTGACTGTTCTAACCTGCTACGGCTTTAGGGCTGCAGTGGGAAAGTAAATGAAATGAGCCTGCCAGAACTGGCCAGCTTGCTATGAGCATGTTGGACAAGCCGCTTATGCCTCGAACCTTTCCGCGCACTGCCTGCATTGGCTCTGGCCAATTACAGCAGGGACGATTGGACTGCTTGCTTTCTGAACGGGAATAGCCAGGTGAGGTTCAATCTTGGTTAGCGTAGTTTTTCTGGTCTGACTCACTGAATCGTAAAAACCAGAGGTGGCTATTCCAGAAAATTCGAACAAAATACGCTAACAGAGATTACAGGAGATCAATAAGCAGTAAGTATCAACCCCCAAAGCAGTACAAATCTAGCACGTCACATGTCCGATTTTTGAAAGAGTGAGAAAAGCTCTCTCTCATATCAGTGTATCTGATTTGACATTATTATTCAGGTCATTTTGGGGATTGTGCATTGTTTGAATACACATTTTTATCCGTTTGTTGTAATTGTAAATGGTTTTTGTTTTGTTTTTGTTTTTCTTTGTTTAGTTGATAGTTCCTAATCAGGCCAATGGCCGGATGAAAAAAAATGTGAATGCTTATTCTGTAACTTTGGAAAATAAAGATCATTCACCATCATTCATTCATTCATCATTCATTCTCTCTGTGTGTGTCTCTCTCTCCCTCCTCCCTCTCTGTCCTCTGTCCTCTGTCTGTCTGTCTGTCTCTCTCTCTTAGCATAGTTTCTTATGACTGACTCACTGAAGCCGGAAACGATTGAAATGCTGGATTTGGTTTTATCAATTATTTGTATCAGCTTGTTATTGACCCCGATGGAAAGGCTTTTTGTGTTGTTCTGTTTTTACTTTCCCTTTTTCTTTGATAATAAACTTCTCTCTCTCTCTCTCTCTCTCTCTCTCCTCTCTTCTCTCTCTCTCTCTCTCTCTTCTCTCTCTCTCTCTCTCTGTGTCTCTCTTCCCCTCCACCCCTCTCTCTTTTTTTCTCACCTTCTCCCCCCTCTCCTCTTCCCCTCCACCCCCTCTCTTTCTCACTTTCTCCCCCTCTCTCTTCCCCTCCACCCCCAATCTCTTTTCTCATTGTTCATCGGGTGGCGGACTGGATGTAAAAAAGCACATGAGTGCTTATTCATTATCCTCGAAATAAAAGAATTTGTCAAAGAATTTGTCATTCTCTCTCTCTCTCTCTCTCTCTCTCTCTCTCTCTCTCTCTCTCTCTCTCTCTCTCCTCTCTCTCTCTCTCTCTCTCTCTCTCTCGGGGGTAGCTTCCCTTGCTTGGTAGCCAGCTAGACACCATACTCAACAACAGTGAAAAGAAGTACTGTTTCCTGTGAGAATCTGAGTTCAACATGCCTGTAGAAGGATTGCTATCAACTTTAGAATGTATGCTGAATGCAATGCTGTGTGACAATGCAGTGTCGTCTTTTAAAATTGACGGCAGAGGTAGTCAAACTGTCTTGTTTTCAGACTGACAGCAAAGACTTCCTTCCAACCCCTTGCCTCTGAAGACAGCAGTGTTGTGTACAGACGGAAGTGTCTGTTCCAAATTAACAGAGACCCCAGAAGGGCTGAGGTGCTCACTCTCACTCACTCATCCCTTGGTCGGGACGACCGTTGGGGTACCCGCACGGACGCTGCAAGTGGACCGCCAAATGGTTCTGTCCTGGGCTGCTTTCAGGAGGTTTGGTACAGTGAGGCCGGTCCACTCCTTGATGTTGGATATCCAGCTTTTGCGTGGTCGTCCCTGCCTCCTTGCTCCTTCCACCATTCCTGCAGGACTGTCTTTGACAGGCTGTTATGCCTTGTTGTGTGGCCAAACCATTTCAGTTTCCTCCATTTGACTGTATCTAGCAATGGTTCTTGTTTGCCAGCCAGTGCCTCGATCTGCTGCCAGACGTAGTCATTGGTTTTACGGTCTCTGTAGGTGATGTTCAGGATCCGCCTGAGGCACTTCATCTCAAAGGCTTGAAATCGACGTTCTAGATCGGCAGTAAGTGTCCATGCTTCACAGCTGTACAAGGCAATGAATGTGACGAGTGCCTTGTAGAGTCTGACCTTAGTGTGGGTTCTGATGTTATGGTTTCTCCACACTTTCGCCAGCTTAGTCATGGAGGAGAGTGCCACAGCAAGTCTGATCTTCACCTCTTGTGTGCTCGTACTTTCTTTGGTGATGACTGCTCCAAGGTACTTGAAAGTTTCTACCTCCTCTAGTGTCTCGCCACTCATCTTGATGCTGGTGGGAGTGGTTGGTGTAGTACTGTTCACTAGGATCTTGCTCTTTTCCGTGCTGATCTCCATACCGTGGGCATTGGCTGATGTTTCCAGTCTGGTGGTGAGATCCTGGAGTTCTTCTTCACTGCGGCCCATGAGATCAATATCGTCTGCGAATCGAAGATTGCAGACTGGCCTTCCTCCTATTGTGATTGTGGTCTTGAAGTCAAGGAGGGCCTCCTGCATGATGTTCTCCAGGAACACGTTGAAAAGAACGGGGGATAGCGGGCAGCCTTGTCGAACTCCAACTGAAGTCCGGAAGAACTCCCCGATTTCTCCACCCATGAGGACTGCACTGTGGGAGCTTTTATACAGCGCCTGGATGACTTGAATCAGGTCCTCGTCGAAGTTATAGTCTCTCGTGACTTGCCACAGAGCTTCTTGCCACACTCGGTCGAAGGCCTTCTTGAAGTCAATGAAGTTGTTGTAGAGCTGTAGTTGATGTTGGAGATGCTTCTCTATGAGCATTCTGATGTTGAAGATCTGCTCGACAGTGCTTCGACCTGGTCTGAATCCTGCCTGTTCTTCTGATAGGATTTTTTCTGCTTGTGGTTTCAGTCTGTTCAAGGCAATGCGTAGCATAACTTTGCTTGGATGGCTTATCAGACTGATTGTTCTGTAATTTTGGCACTTCCTCAGGTCTCCCTTCTTTGGAAGTGGAACTATGATGGATTGGGTCCACTGTTCAGGCCACTTTTTGCTGGTCTAGATGCGTTGGCAGATGATTGTTAATGCCTTGATCATCTCTGGGCCTCCGTTCTTGATGAGCTCAGCCGGGATGTTGTCAATCCCTGGTGACTTGCCTCCTTTCAAGGATCTTACTGCTTCTTCTACCTCTTCCTCAAGCACCTGTGTGCTTTCGGGATCTGATGGTCTGGGATCTTGCTCGTGAAGTTTGTTCAGATCAGCCTTCAGCTTGTAGTTGTACAGGTCACTGCAATATTCTGTCCATTTCTTCATGATAGTGGCGCTCTCTGTAAGGACTGACCCCTCTTTGTCTTCAATAACGGAGGTCTTTGGCTGCTGGGACTTGGTTAGTACCTTGATGGTCTGGTACGCCTCTTTGCTGTCTCCTTTCGCCATTGCCTTCTCAACCTTGGAGCATTGTTCTGACATCCAGTTCCCCATGGCCTCGGTCATCTTCTTGATTGACCTGTTGACTGTTCTATACTCTTCGGCTGTTTCTGGGTTTTTGTTCTTCACTGGCTTTAGCTCCCTACGTTGATCGCACAGGTCCAGGATATCGTTGGTAACCCACGGTTGGTTCTTTTTCCTTTCTTTCCCAAGGATCTCCAGCACTGTCTCCTGAATGGTCTTGCTGAAGGTCTCAGTGAGGTTGTTGATGTCATCTTGGAGGAAATTCAATGCTGCAAATCTGCCCCCTATCTCAGCTTTAAAGATTTCAGCGACTTTGGGGTCCTTCAGCTTTTCCATGTTGAACCGCAAATGGGGATTTCTCTTCTGGTTCTTAGTCTTCAGCTTGATCTGTAGGGTCATGAGTACCATGTCGTGGTCACTGCCAATATCAGCGCCAGGGAAAGTTCTTGTCTGGGCTTTGTTGATGCTCGACTTAAATCGTTTGGGGGCCAAGATGTAGTCAATCTGGTTATGTATCTTTCCATTTAGTGAGTGCCACGTCGTTCTTCTTGATGTCTTGTGGGGGTATAGGGTGTTGGCGACAGTAAGATTGTGGCTGCTTGCGAATTCCAAAAGTCTGAGACCTCTATCGTTGGTTTCGTCCACGCCAAAACGGCCTATTGTCCCTGGCCATTGGTCATAAGCGTCAGGTCCGATCTTGGCATTCCAGTCGCCATGGATCACGAGAAAGTCCTTCTTTGGAGTTGATTTGATGGCGCTCTCCAAATCCTCGTAGAAACACTCGATTGCTTCATCATCGTAGTCTGATGTTGGTGCATAGACTTGTATGATGGTCATGTTGTGTGGTTTTGCTGCGACACGCATGGAGATCAGTCTACTTGAGATTGGGGTACAGCTGATGACACTGTTAGTCCTCTTCTTGTTGACAAGAAATCCTACTCCGTGTTGGTGTTTGGAGTCGTCGCCACCATATCATAGTTTGTAATCTTCTTCTGTGGTTGTTTCGCCGAATCCGACCCAACGGACTTCGGCCAGTCCAAGTATGTCCCATTCGTACCTTCGTAATTCGTGGGTCAGTTCTTGGAGCTTCCCACATGCGTGCAAGGTACGGATGCTCCATGTACCAATGATGGTCCTCTCAGCCTGGAGTTTGATCGCTGTTGTTTGTGTCCCAGTCGCATATTTTTCACCTACATCCTGGAACGCTCCAATGGAAGGCGCGGTTGTTGGTATTCCGGGCCTCAACCGATCCGGCATGTCTTTTCTTGCAGTGCTGTCCATGTTGGTATTTCTGTGGGCGTGGATTGCTTGGCGGCGCCCATCTCCTCTCCAAGCTGCTATTTGCCCATAGCTGGGGATTTTTGGGTCGGGTTATCTCCCCACTGAGACAGGTAGTACTGGGTTACAGGTTACCAGTAGCAGAGGAACACCTCTGACTCTGGACAAGAGTAGAGCTGAGGTGCACAGAGCAGAAAAGAAGGCAAGTATGGCATCCCCATCAGGGTTGTTTTGTCCAACTCCTACAACTTGGTGTAATACTGCTGATATGTCACCAAATGATATAAACAAACTGACAGTGACACTTTCTTACAATGTGGAAAGAGAATGTGACCCTGAAGAGGCAGTGTTGTGCAAATGTGAGGGGACAGGTGAGATGAACAAAAGGCAAGTGACTATGTTAGAGCGCATGGATACCAACAGTGACAGTGAAGTATAGGGTACTTATGATTCCGAGCACATCGATAACTCGAGCAACAATGGCGAAAATAATAATATTAATAATAATAATAATAATAATAATATTAATAATAATAATAATAAATGGAATTTTTGAGCGCGTATTGCCCGCAAATAAAGCGCTTGCACTCATATTTTTTAAAAGTCTGCAACCCAATGCAAGTAAAAGTTTAAAATTTTCCCCCCCCCAAAATCCCCAAAAACACAAACACAAAACAACACCCACACACAAAACCCCCCCCAAAAAAAAACACAAAACCCCTTTACATTTGGCAGGGTGATGGAAATTTTTTTGGTGTTTAAAAAGGGGGAGTATGAAATGAAAAGGAGGGGAAAATTTTTAGGTTTGAAAAAAAAATATGCTTGAGGCCGATTTTTAAAAAATTTACAAAAAAGGTTTGGGAAGAGAGTGGGGGGCCCCTTCAAAAGGAGGGAACAGAAAAAGAGAAGGGAGGCACAGGGATGGGTTTAATTTAGGGGTTTGTAAGCCAAGGAAATTTGGGAGGGAAGGGAAAGAGAGGGTTTTTGCAGGTGGGGAATTAAGAGGGAGGAAGGGGGTTTGTGGAGAATTTGTAAAGGAGTATTCTTATAGTTTTTTTTTTGTGGAAGGAGCAGTGGGGATCGCAAAAAGGGGGGTAATGTGTCGATTTTTTTCTTTTTGAAGACTAGTCGAACTGCAGACTTTTGAATTTAAATAGATAAATAGCTCTTTGAAAACAAATCAACAAAATCAAAACCATTAATCATCAGCAAAGATAAAGTATTACTTGCTCAAGTTCTTGACACTACGTTCACGAAATCTCTTTTTTCCCTCACCTCAACTCTTCTCGGATCTGCAAAGGCAAGCCTCTGCCCACTGTCAACAGTGCTCTGAACTTCTGCTATATTTTCTTCATTCTTCTCTGACAAAGTCCACAACATTCACTCCAAACTGGATTACACTCCCTTCCAACCTGTGCCTCCGGATCCCCAATTCACTGGCATTCCTCTCCTTTTCTTTCATCCAACTAGCGAGAAAGAAATCAAGACAATTCTGAAAGAAATGACAATAAAATCATGTGATCTCGATCCTGTACCTGCTTCTCTTCTCACTCAGTGCATTCCACAGCTTATACCCACTATCACAAAAATAGTAAACTCACCTCTTCTTTCAGGAATGTTCCCATCAGCTCTAAAAACTGCTATAGTTACACCTCTACTCAAAAAGCATGATCTCAACCCTAATATTCTGAAGAATTACAGACCTGTTTCTAACCTACCTTTTATCTCTAAAGTCCTTGAAAAAAATATTTCTAAAGCAACTTAAAAACCATCTTCACTCCGATAATCTCCTTCCCCCTTTCCAGTCTGCCTGTGGCGACAACCACAACACTGAGACCACCCTAGTCCACACCTTAAAACACACTTCTACATGCTTCTGACTCAGGAAACATCTCCATTCTCACTCTTCTCGACTTATCTGCAGCCTTTGACACTATATACCATTCAATTCTTTCTCGTCTCCAAAACACGTTTGGTATTACAGGCAAAGCCCTCACCTGGTTTAGTTCATACCTTACAGACTGATTCCACACAGTTGCAGTAAACAAGATTCAATCATCACCTGTCAAACTGGAATGTGGAGTCCCACAGGGATCAGTTCTTAGCCCCGTTCATTTCATCCTCTATACTGCTCCACTTTCACATATAATAAACCATCATCAGGTCAACCATCATTTTTTATGCTGATGACTCCCAGATTCTCAGCAGTGATACACCTAAAAACCTGCCTTCTCTCTTGGCAAATATGGCCTACTGCCTTCAAGACATCCAAAACTGGATGACACAGAACAAGCTACAGCTAAATGCAGATAAAACTGAAGCCATGCTTGTAGGGACCAAACACAAACTTTCTCCCATCACAACAGCTTCACTAGAATTCAGCAATAAGTCAGTTCCTCTATCTACTGCTGTGAAGTATCTTGGGGTCGTTATTGACAAAACACTCTCCATGCAAAAACTGATCACCCAGACCTGCCAGTCGTGCTACTATCAATTACGGCGTATTAGCGCAATTCGAATGTACCTGTCCACTGATACAACATTAAAACTAGTCATGTCCCTCATTTTTTCACGTCTGGATTATTGCAATTCTTTTTCGGCTGGTCTTCCAGCATCATTAACCCACTCCCTTCAACGTATACAAATTCTGCAGCACGACTAGTCCTCAGAAAGAAAAAATCTGAACACATTACCCTCTTTGAAATTTCTCCCCTGGCTGCTTAGAACAGAGAGTAAACTATAAGATCTTACTTCTGTTACAAATTCTCCACAAGACAGCCCCCTCCT
Source organism: Rapana venosa (assembly GCA_028751875.1). Lineage (NCBI taxonomy): Eukaryota > Metazoa > Mollusca > Gastropoda > Neogastropoda > Muricidae > Rapana > Rapana venosa. The sequence continues at coordinate 6,638,290 of CM054151.1, read as the reverse complement.
ATCTCTGTTAATGTCTTCACCTGTACACTCCTTCTCGTTCCTTCTGCTCTGCTGCAGATACTTGTGCTTACAAATCCCGAGATTCAATCAACCCCACGTCGGCGTTCCCTTTTCTTGTTTCTGGTTCATCAGTTGGAATGAATTCCTCTCTCTTCGAAAAACCCTACTTATGACATTTAAAACCCAGCCTCAAGAATACTATTTCAAACCTAGATTTCCCCTTGTTTATTCATATCTGCCTTTGTCTTCAAAGCCCCAATCCCCTTATGTACCAAAGGGGAACTTTGGGGCTGTGTGTGTGTGTGTGTGTGTTTTTTGGGGGGGGGGCGCGCGTACGCGCACGCGTGCATGTGCACATGTGTATGTACATTTGAACTTGTTAATATTGTTAATTCTTATTGGTTGTATGTGTAAGAATGTGTTGAATGCAAGCGCTTTGATTTGCTTTTACAAGCTATAGCGCAATATAAATTCCATGTATTATTATTATTATTATTATTATTATTATTATTATTATCATTATTATTATTATTATTATTATTATTATTATTGTTATTGTTGTTAAAAGAATCTCTACATGACAACAAGTGAAAAAGTGGCTGATAGACAGTTCTAGAAGGCAACCCTCGATATGTTCTATCCCTCCCCCCCAAGAATGATCACTGTGACGTCCCTCCACATTGCCCATACACTTCTTTCTTTGTCCCCTCCACATAGAAAGGCTGACCACTGCTCGGAAAGGAACGAAGAATTTATGTGAAAAAATCTTAGGTTTGAAATAGGTATGTCTTGAGGCTGGATTTAAAGCTGTCGTAAGTAGGCTTTTCACGAAGGGAGAGAGGGAGGTCATTCCAGATTGATGGACCAGAAATAGAGAAAGAGCGACGGCCAACAGTAGATTGGTTGAATCTAGTTATTCGTAAGCCCAGGGTATCTACAGCAGAGCGGAGGGAACGAGGAGTGTACAGGTGAAGATATTCACAGAGATATGAGGGTGCTGTTTTGTGGAGACATTTGTAACAGGGGTACTGATAATATTAATAAAATAATAAAATAAAAAAATAATAATAATATTAATAATATTAAAAATAATGATTGATGATGTGATGATTTTGGGGAAATTTTTATAGCGCTGAATTTGCAAAAGGAACAAACCACAGCTCTTACATTCCAATCATTTACACTTATGCAATCAGGTCAGGTCAGTCAGAGAAGTTCTCTGTTACTGCTACTGGTATCCATGTAACCCAGTACAACCTGTCGCATGTGGGGGAGGAAACCCCAATAGAAAAAACCCAAAACATATGGAGACTTGGAGAGGAGATTGTGGCACCACCAAGGAATATCCTAAGCCCACAGAAAAAACATGAAAGACAAATGCAAAGCCAATGTGATACCGGATCGGATCGGTCGGGGGCCGGGTTCCCAACGACCGCTTTCCATTGATCAACACAGGGTGGAAGTGACAAGTGCTATGGAGTTAAAACATTATTAAGCTCTAGAGAACAAATACCATTGGTACTGGAACGTCGTACACTCTACCAGTGCGGAAAAATAAAGAACTAGGTATGAGCTTACCCGTAAAAATGGGACTTATTGGACTAGGGAAGTGAGATGGACAGGTTTTGGTGAGAATTGATAAAGAAGGCAACCAAGATCTGGTACAGGGGCCCAAGGAAAATCACCAAATAGAGTGGCATTTATGTCAAAAAGGAAGTAGGGGGGTTTGCTTATCAGCTGTACCCCGGCTTCCAGCAGGATTATCAGCATCCGGGTGTGGGCCCAAAGCCAAGAACATCACCATCATACAAATTATGCACCATCATTGACATGCAGATGAAGAAGTAGAAGAATTTTATAAAGATATTGAAGAAACCATTATGAAAATCCCCAAGAAGGACTCATCATCACCCAAGGGGATTTAACGCCAAAGTAAGGTCCTGACTCTTACAACCAAGGGGCCCGGAACCAGTTGGTAAGTTTGGAACTGGGGAGACCAAACGACGGGGACTAGTCTGCTGGAGTTTGCCTGCCCCACAGACTTACCATTGCAATACCTTATCCCAAAGCAGTCAAGGAGGACAACCTGGCATGCGCCAAAGGCAAGATCCATAACCAAATAGATTTTATTTTAAAACACCACGGCGCTTCAAATCCGCATCAACAGAGCCAGAACAAGAACCTACCCTGGAGCTGACATAGGCAGTGACCACGCCCTTGTGCTGCTGGTATTCAAAATGAAGCTGAAGAAAAACAAACACCCGGGCAAACCCGTATCAAATTTGACGGGACAAACTGAAAGATCCAGATGTCGAGGAAAACTTCCAAGCTAAGCTTGGCGGACGTTTTCGGCATTAACCTCCTGGCAATGACATCAATGACCTCACCAAAAATTTTTAAATGAGGCAGTCCGAGAAAACAGCAGAGGGGTTCTCGGTCGTCGAGGAATAAACACCAGCCATGGAAACTACCAATGACATCTTGGACCTCTGCGATACAAGAAGAGCATTGAAACCAACAGGTTTTCCCAAACCCCTAAAGAATCCGGGAGGCCAACAATCTCGTGAAGAAGTCAATGTTAAAGGCCAGAAGGGAAATGGATCAGTGATCAATGTGATGAGATCGAAAAAAGCATGAAAGTGGGCAACAGTGAAAAGCTTTTGACACCTGAAGAACTCACAAAACCACTTCAAACCAAAACATCAGTCATTGAAGACAGCTCCGGAAACCCCCCTCACAGAAAGCCAGCTGCATTGAAAGGTGGTCTGAATATTGTCAAGAACTGTTACAACTACCCAATTAAAACCTGACAAGAGCATAATAGAAGAGAAGGGAGCAAATCAAGAGCACCCTCGCCATTACTAATGAGGGAAGAAGTGGAAGAAGCCATCCGCAGCTTTCCCGTAGGGGAAATCCCAGGAGCAGACAATATACCAGCAGAGCTGCTCAAGCATGGTGGCGAAGCAGTATCAATATGTTACAGCTATCTTTCAGAAGATTTGGGAGACAAAACAGTGGCCAACAGATGGACACAATCATCATCATACCTCTTCCCAAAAAGGGGAATTTACGCCAATGCCAAAACTATAGAACAATCAGCCTATCAGCACGCAGCAAGATCATGCTCAAAGTTATTTTGAAACGACTAAGAAAGGGGCAGAAGAACACCTTGCAGAGGAACAAGCTGGGTTCAGGGCAGGCAGGAGCACATCGAACAGATTTTAACTGCCACATCTGATGGAAAAACACTTCAACATCAGAGAGGACTGTTCACAACTTCATCGACTTCAAGAAGGCTTTCGACAGAGTATGGGACGAAGCCTGTGGAGGTTTTCCAGATGTTTGGCATTGAAGAAGGATGTGCAAACCATTCAAGCATAAAACAAACCGCAAGCAGTGCGTCCTTTGAACAATCAGGTCGGAGAACTTCAAAACCACAGTTGGGGTTCGCAAGGATGCTGTTATCTCAGTCCTGTTTAATTGTTTTTGGAAAACATTATGAGAGAGACCCCCCATGACTTCCTTACCCTATCCATTTGGGGGCAGACCCTCAACAACTTACGTTTGCCGATGACATTGACCTCATGGGCGGAAGTAACACAGAGCTGCAAAATCTTACAACCAGACTTGAGAACAGAGGGAGATATGGGATGGAGGTGAGCTCGGAGAAAGTAAAATACTTGTGAACAGCACGAGCAACGCCCCTGTAAATTTACATGAACGGCCAACAATGGAGGAGGTAGAGCTTATAAATACCTTGGCATACATACCCAAAGGAACGGGCGATCGACGACAGAAATCAAAGTAGAATAGCATGGCAACATCTTCCATGACAAAACTCACCACATATGGAAAAGTAAAGAGATCAGTTTCCCAAACAAACTAAAACTCTAAAAGCCCCAATTCAGGATCTGTGTACGGAGTGAAAACCCGGACATTGATGCTGAAACAGCAAAACGAATCCAGTCATTCGAAACAAATGCCATAGAAAAAACTGGGCTATCCTGGAGAGAACGAAAGACCAATGAATTTGTCAAGAGTAAATAACACGGGGCAGGTCACAGGAACCCTTCTCCCATCGTCAAGAAGAAAAAGCTGGACAAAGGTAAGGGGCCACGTCACGGCCACACCGCCAAAACGTCTGGGGAACATTCATGAATAATAAAGCAAAACAAAAAACACAATCAAAAACCCAAAACAAAAAAAATAAAAACCCAAAACCACACAACCAAAGCCAACCAAGAGGAGGGAACCACTGCATGTTTTAGGTGTGGATTCCGCGAAGAGTAGGGTTGTTGAAAGAGATGGATCTCATAAGGAAAAATTTTTTACAAATTTATCAAAAAAACCCAAAAAAAAAACACACCAACACCAACCAACAACACAAACACACAACAAAAAGAACACAAGGGCGCAGGCAAGAAAGATAGTTTGTGGGGAAAAAGGGAATTGGATATTTGGGGTGGGCCGTGAAGAGATGGAAGATAAGAGAGGGAGGTTCAATTTTCGTTTGGAACAAAAAGAGTCTTGAGCAGGGGGCGGTGGATCCCAAAGGGAGAACCAAAGAAAGTGAAAGTGAAAGAGGAAGGCAACTTTGGTGTTGAAACTTAAAAACTTTGGAGATATCGCCGGAAAAAGGGAAAGGGGAAGGAGGTCTGGTGAAATTTTTTCAGAGATGGGGTGAGATGTAGGGAAATTTGAAACAGAGGGACAAATTTGAATACTTTATTGTTTAGATGGAGAATAGAGGTCCTAAAAGGTTATTTTTCCGAAAATTTTTTCTTTTCTAGGAATATCGGAGGCTTACATTTTGTATGGGAAGCGGTTTTAAATAATGTGGAGACCAGCCAAAAAGAGAGAATGGCAATTATAAAGTGAGGAGATTGAGAGTGAAAGCAGGGAGATTTCTCGAGGGGAAAAACGGTTTACTTTTTATTGGGTTTTACTTTCGCTGGTAATGTAATAGAACTGACGGGGTGGTGAATTTTAAAAAATGGGGGATAAAGGTATATTTTAAAGGTGGAAAGGGGAAATAGAATTTCTATTGAAGTTGTTGAGATGGAAGAAAGTTTATGTTTGGTCCAAATAAACATGGCTTCAGTTTATCCGCATTTAACTGTAGCTTGTTCTGTATCATCCAGTTTTGAATATCTTGGAGGCAGTGGAACATATTTGTCAGGAGGGAAGGCAGGTTTTCAAAAGTATCACTGTATTGAAGCTATCATCAGCATAGAAATGATGATCGATTTGATAGTGGTTTATCATAATTATTTGAAAGTGGAGCAGTGTAGAGAGTGAAGAGAACAGGGCCCAGAACTGATCCCCGAGGGACTCCACAAACGTGTTTGGAAGGCATTGATTGCGTTTTGCTCACAATTACTGTCTGGAAGCGGTTTGTGAGGTATGAACTGAACCAGGTGAGTGCTGTGCCAGGAAATTCCAAACGTAATCTGAAGGCGAGAGATGAGAATTGAGTGGTCAATAGTGTCAAAGGCTGTAGACAAGTCAAGAAGCGTAAGAAGGGAGACTTTCCTTCATCAGAAGCGAGTAGTGGGGTATCTGAGGTGTGGACTAGGGTGGTTTTGGTACTGTAGTTGGAGCGATAGGCAGACTGAAAAGATGGAAGGAGATTGTTGGAATAAATGTGGTTGTTAAGCTGTTTCAGAACTACTTTTTCGAGTACTTTAGAGACAAAAGGTAAGTTTGAGACAGGTCTATAGTTTTTCAGAATTTTCAGATCAAGGTCAAGCTTGTCTATTGTGGTTTTGAGAGCTGATGGAAAATTTTCTGAAAGAAGTGATAAGTTCACTATTTTGGTGACGGTAGGTACAAGTTGTGGAAGGCACTTTGAGAAAAGAGGAGCAGGTATGGGATCAAGATCGCATGATTTAATAGTAATTTCATTTCCCACTCATGGAATTCCACTTTACAGCTTAGTCTTTAGTGATCGATTATGACTTTCTGACTAGGAGGCTTGACTCGCGCAGTCCTTATGTGCTGCAGCCCTGGGGCTGGTTGGCCTTTGGAGAACATCTCCAACGCTGACTGTCCTTATGCCCACTTGGCCGAGAGAGTGGGGATGTGCTGTGGGCAAGGCATCTCCACTATAATCAAACTTCTGCCTAGTTTCCAAAACAGCAGCTGCCTCCTCTGCTGTTTTGGAGGTCATCGTCGGACACGACGGACAAACATACATACATTCTTTCAGGATTGTCTTATTTTCTTGTTCACTTGTGGGATGAAATGAAAGGAGAGGAGTGCCAGTGAACTGAGGTTCAGACTGGAATAGAATCTGATCCAATCTGGAGCGGATGTTGGCGGATTTGTCTGAAAGAAGGCAGAAAAGATGGATGGAAGTTCAGACAGGCTGTGTGTGGTAGGCATTGGGCTTGTTTTTGCAGATCACAGCAGGTTTGAGGTGTTAGAAAAAAGAGATTTTATGGATGTAGCACAGAGAACTTAACAGTCTGTCTTAGCAGAATGAAGACGTTGTTTTGTTTGCAATGTTCAGAGAGGTCAGTGTGGTCAACGGTTTGTGAAAGGTGTTCAGCAGCTTGTGAAGAGCAAGTTTGAATGTTTATGTCATTAAGTTGCGATGGTGAGAAGTGTTTTCTTTTGGTAGGCTTTGCTATGTTGAGGGAATAAAGAATGGCAGAATGATGAGATTGCAGTTCATTAGTGACAGATACAGATGTGACCAGATTGAATGAAGGATTGGTGATCAGCCAGTCTAAATATGTGCTACCTCTTTATCAGCTGGGAAAGAGTGGGTTGAAAGACACTTGACACAAGGAGAAGACTGGTTGTCATAATGGAAGTTAGTCTTGAAGACTGATAAGCTTAGTGGGAGAGAGGTTGAAGTGGTCGAGGAGTGACTGAAATTCAGATTGTTTTATGGCTAAGCATATATACTGTGTCAAGTTATAGACATGGTCCTTACTCAATTATTCCACAAATGCTGCCTTTATAGTTTTATCTTGTAGTGGAATGTTTGCTTACACTGATATATTCATATCCCATCTCTGCACAATCACAGTCTCATAGTTGGATGTGGCTCTATAAAGAGGCAGCATCATGAAGTGTATCCAACAGAGCGCAGCACCATTAGCAAGTATGTCCAAAATAGTACACATCGCGCTGATCGCATAGGAGGCAACTAACCACCACTCCCTCTCACCTGTACCTCAGCCCGAGGTATGCTACCCGACATGTATGTTTGATGTTTAAGTCAGTCATCCAAGCTCTATTTATGGTCTGCTCACAGTGCAATTCTTACACAGTGGTGATATTTAATTCGCCACTACTCTGCTGCACACCTCCTTGGCTACAGTAGCACAGGCAGAATACTTATGATGTGGCCTCTAAAAGAGGCTGCATGAATCCCTGCATTTCACCATGTAAGGTAAAGTGTATGTAACTGACGGTTTTCAACTACCACCCAAGAAACTGATCGTTGCACAATTTTGCAGGTGTGTCCCAAGTAGCACATCACTCTGATCACATGGGAGGTAATCTAATTACCGCACCACCACATTGACAAAATCATTTTATGAGAATGAAGTTGTAACTGGTTACTGCACTTGTTTTTCCCATATATTTTCGCAATTATATGATTGGTTAAGTTGGGGAATCACATCTCTTCTGAGATCTAAGTAAAGGCCATTTATTTTCAACTCACTACTGCCTGACACATCACTTTAAGTGTCTGGCAATGTCTTCGTTATCATGCTTATCCAGCTAAGACCAGACCTATTGGCTGGGGACAGACTTATATGATTCTCCTTGCATCCTTTTTCTATTGAAAGGATCCCCAAAAACGAGGCACAAAGATTCGCTAGTGCTTATTTCGCCTATATAAATATATATATATACTTTTTTTTCACAACTATTATTTTAATATATTGTTCTTTTTCTATTTAATTCTTTTGCTGGCAGTACTGGCAGGTCACAAGAATATCTATTTATTTTTAGGTCACAAAAAATATCATTAATGCTGCAATAGACACTTCTAAATCATAGAAAGTGTTTTGCTGTTAGGTACCACAGAGAATTAGTGAGGTGTCAACATTGCCAGAACTTCTAAAAAGTGCTCACAATAGGAGCCGAAACTCGGTCAGGTCAGGCATGCTGCTTACTCATTAGACCCCAAATGCTGCCTCAAAATGTTGTCTTGAAGTGGAATTTTTATCTCCAATCTTTGACAAAAATTATTACTGAAGTTTGTTATTGGGTACCTGTACATAAGCTTTCCGTCATTTTCTAATATCTATAAATTAAGAAACGTGATTAAATATATATGAAATATTCCCTGATGTAGAGTATTCATATAACCATTCAAATTTTTAAAAAAAACCCAAAGCACATAGCTGTCTGTTTTGAATGTATGTTTAGGAGACTATGTCTTCGCTGCTTTTAATCATACCTACACTAATCTATAGTCTGTAACTTTTCTACTTGCACAATACCTGTGGTACCACTAGTGAGTGACACATCAAACCCAGTAAGAACATACCGAACATACTTGCGGGGAAAGAAGACGGGTAGGAGAATGGAAAGAGAGGCATGGTAAAAGGAGTAAGAATAACGTGAGGGAGGTCGGTTGGTAGTAGCAGGAGTCAGAGGGAGAGCGATTGAGAATCTTGAGGCTGTAAACATGGAACTGCAAGAGATCGATCAGACAAATATGATGCAGGATTAATCTGGCTTTTGTGCATTCCTGATCGATGTGACAGGAAACAGCTGATATTGGATTGAGATGGAAGTATATGCTGAGAGTGAGGTGGGGGCAGCTCAGTGTGTGTGTGCGTTGCGCGCGCGACTTGTCAACCCAGTGGAGCAAATAGTTTAGCAATTTACGAACAGTTTCATGCTATAATCTAAAATACAAAACACACAAAACAACGTGTGTCCAGAAAGATAATAGATCACAAACCAAACTAAACCCCTCAAACATAGAAATAAAACAGCTAGATATTTTCTGGAAACAAAGTCGAGCACAAAACTGGAGTGGTTTTAAAAGTTCCAGCTTCTTTTCTTCCCTGCCCCTCTCTGCAGCACAAGAAGACTGACTGTAATGCCACGTGATCCAGCCTCTTACTTAACCACCACAAAGTGTCATGACAGAACGACCACATAAATCACTTGCTGACTTGAGTTTAATGATCTTGGTAGAAGGTTAGGCAATGCTGGCAGCCAGCCGGAGGTTTCAGTCTGTCTGAAAGTTATGGGCGTTTAAGTGCGGCACATCAAAGAAAAAGAACCACTACATGGTAAAGTGCTGTCAAGACCTTGCATGTGCACATGTGTATGCATACACTTGATCTTGAGGTGAGAGTATGCCCCCAAGAAAATGCAAAATGTGATTCTTAAAAAACACCAACTGGAGCACAATGTGGGTGACTTCAAGGTTGAACCTTTCGATTCACTTACCTTCTTTCAACACACAAGAAAACTGTAATGCCACGTGAATCCAGGCCTCTCTTACCAGCACAAGAAGACTGTAATGCCACGTGAATCCAGGCCTCTCTTACCAGCACAAGAAGACTGTAATGCCACGTGAATCCAGGCCTCTCTTACCAGCACAAGAAGACTGTAATGCCACGTGAATCCAGGCCTCTCTTACTTATCACAAAGTGTCATGGACAGAATGACACACAGATCACTTGTGTGACAGGAGTTTACTGATCTTGGTAGAAGGGTGTGTAATGCTGACAGCCTGAAGTTCCAATCTGCGTAGCTGTACACCTGACTGTTAAACGTATGAATGTTTAGGTGTGGCTTTATCAGGAAACTCCCACGTATAATACGTCAAAGCATTACAGCAAACTGCAAGCATGCGGGGCTGCGCATGTGCACGCACACACACATACACACACACACACACACACACACACTCAAACACACAATCACGTTCAAGGAGATTTTCCCCCTGGAGTTAACATCAGTTCCGACTCCACTCCACTCCTACAAATGTCCTTAGGTCCCATAAATAAACAGAGGCACGAACGTCTCGCGCAGACGTTAAAACCCACTCCGCCTTTCGGAAGAGCGAGCTATGAGCAGAACGTCCACAGCAAGGATGTGCGTGCCGTCAGAGCAAAGCTTTCTTTTCTCCAGCACACAAGATTGAGATATGCATGCCACTTAGTCCAGCGCCTCTCATACCAGAGATGTGCAATGTGAAGTGTGTCAATTAGAATTGTGCACATGCCATGAATTCATCTTGGCAGCAGCGTTGTGTCATGCCGGCAGCCCAAGGATTAATATGCATTGTGCTAGCACATAGTGTTAAAGTGTTTGCTTACGAAAGAACAAACCCAAACACCCACACTATCCCAAAGCATCCTTGAAAACTCGCAGTCGTATGCTAGCTTGCACATACGCTTCTTCTCTGCTTCTTTTTTCCCCTGTTCTTTTTGTTCTTTTTTTCCCTTGTTTTTTTTCCTTCTTGTTCTTGTTCTTCGTTTTTGTTCTTTTTTTTGTTCTTTTTCTTCTTTTTTTTTTTTGTTTTTTCTTTTTCCTTTTTTTCTTGTTCTTGTTTTTTTTTGTTTTTTTTGTTTTTTTGTTTTTCCTTGTTTTTTTTGTTTTTTGTTTTTCTTCTTCCTTCTTCTTTTTCCCTTTTTCTTCTTAATAAAAAAAAAAATTTTAAAAAATAAAAAAAATGGAACTATAAAAAGCGCTAATTTTAAAAAGACAAAATCAAACCAAATGCACTAAAACCAAAACCTTAACCATCATGCAATCAAAAAAAAATAACAAAATTTTAAACAAACCCAGATATTTTAAAAGACATGGTGCAAAGAGAAAAAATCTTTAAAAAAATTTTTTCGATAGTAAAATTGTTTTTCAAAAGCAACACACACCCGCACGGGCCCGTATACTTTAGCAGGGTGAATAGGACAGGGTTAGATAAAACAGGGGGGGGGAAGCCCTTGGGTTTTGAAAAAAATTTTCCCTTGAGGCTGGATTTAAAAGGGGGTCATAACTAGGTTTCTGGGAAGAGAGAGAGGGAGCTCTTTCCGGGGCGATGGCCCCCCAAAATAAAAAGGGAGCGGCGGCCAACATGGTTTGGGTTGAATCTGGGTTTCGAAGGCACAAGGTACCCGGCAGAAGAGCGGGGGGAACTGAAGGAGTGTACGGTTAAGACATTCACGTGGGTAGGGGGGGGGCAGTTTTGTAGAGACTTTTGGGAAAAAAGGGTATGACTTATAACTACTCTTTTTGGGGCACAGGCAGCCAGTGGAGAGATTTGCAAGAGAGGGGTAATGTGCTCCCGATTTTTTTTTTTTCTGAGAACTAGTCGAGCTGCGGAGTTTTGTAACTTGAAGGGGGGGATAGATGATGTTTGGGGAGAACCAACCAAAAAAGAATTGCAATAGTCCCCGACGTGAAAGAATGAAGAAGTGACAAGTTTTGGGTTTGCCCTCGGTGAAAAGGTACTTTCCCAATTGCACTAAACGCCGTAATTGATAGTAAAAAACCCACTGACCCGGTTGATGAATTTTAAAATTTTTCCATAGAGATGTGTTGTCGATAACGAACCCCCTAGGGTCCTTCACAGAAGGATTTGAAAGGGACTGATGTATTTTCCGAGTTCTTTTGAAGCTTGTTGGGAATGGGAAAGAGTTTTGTGTTTGGTCCCCCACGGGGGGCATGGGGGTTCGGGTTTTTTTTCTGCAATTTTTGCTGGGAATTTTTTTTTGGGGTCATCCTTTTTGAATATCTTCAAAGCAGAGGGGCCCTATTTGTCAGGGAAAAAGGCAGATTTTTAGAGGGAACACTGCTTTTTAATCTGAGAGTCCCTCTGGGGTAAAAAGAAGGTTGATTTGAAAAAACGGGGTTTTAAAAAGTGACCCGTGGGGCAGTGTAAAGAGTGAACAGAACCGGGCCCAAAAACTATCCCTGGGGACCCCCGCATTCCATTTGGCAGGTATTTTATTGAATCTTGTTTTTCAGCCCCAAATGGGCTGGGAAACGGTCAGTAAAGGTTTTGAATTAAAAACCCGGGGAGGCTGTGCCATTTAAAACCAAACGTTTTATGAAGGGAGAGAAGAATTGAGTGGTCAATTTGTAACGAAGGCTGCTGATTTAAATTTGGTTAAAGTTTAAAGGGAAAAATTTTCCAAATCAGAAGCAGTAAGAAGCCTTTTTAAAGTGTGAACTGGGTGGTTTTTAGTGCTGTGGTTGGGTGCGAAGCAGACTGAACTCAGGAAGAAGATTGGGTTTGGGAGAAGGGGGTTGGGTTTAGCTGTTTTGAGAACCCACTTTTTTAAGGACTTTTTGAAATAAAAAGGGAGATTGGGGAAAAAGGTCCCAAATTCTTCAAATGGGTTTCGGGCAGGTCATGCTTTTTGAGTAGAGGTGTGACAAAAGCATTTTGAGAGCTATGGAAAAAATTTCCTGAAAAAAAGAATGATTTTTCTATTTTCCCGGGTAGGGGTATAGCCGGGGGTAGGGGGCTGTGTGAAAAGAAAAAGCAGGTAAGGGATCCAAAATCCAAAATGATTTTATAGTCATTTCTTTCAGAATTTCTGATTTCTTTCCCCTTGTCGGAAAAGAAGAAAAGGGAGGAGTGGGGCCCGATTTAAAAGAGGAACCCGGGAAATAGCGGGAAAAGGGGGTCTGATCCAGTTTTTGGGGCGAATGTTAAAAAAATTTTTTTAGAAAAGAATGCGAAAAAAATAAAAGGAAATTCAGAGGGTTGTGGGTGGAAAAGGAGAGGGCTTTCCTTTAAAGATCCAAAAAGAGTAGATGTGAGGAAAAAGAGATTTATAAACTGGCCCTCAAGAACTTGAGAAGAGTAATACTTTTTTTTTTCTGAAAGGTTAAAGATTTACCTTGGGTTTTCTTTTTTCGAAAAAGCTGCTTATTTAATTTTTCCCTTTTTGGGTTTTCCCCCCTGCCGCTTAATTGCCTGCGTTTGCGCTTTTCGACCAGGAATTTTGAAATTTTAACCCCTGGGGCACAAGGGCCCAAACAGGAGGGGGACGGTTTAGTGGGAGGTCCCCAAACTCATCAAGCAAAATTTGGCCCGAGGGAAAAACATTGTAGTGTTTAAAGGGTTTTATTGTTGTCCCAAAGGTTTTTTGAAGGCGTTCAGCAGCTTGTGAAGAAAAAGTTTTAATATCAAAAGGCCTTCCGGTTGCGACGGGTTTCAACTTTTTTTTTTCTGATAGGCTTTGCGAAAATTTTTGGAGAAAAACCGCGGAAAGATCAGAAAGTTTGTTTTTCAGGATAGATACAGATGTATCAGATCTTGGGAAAACCCTCAGTAATTTTCCATCAAAAAAAGTCCTATCTGTGTGTTTTCCCTTTGTTTTAAACCCCCGAGGGGAAAAGAGGGGGTTCGACCCAAAAAAAGAGACAGACTTTTACATCAGAAAAAAGACGGTTACAAAAAGGAAAATTAAAAACAAACCCAGAATGAGAGCCCTTTTCCCGGGAGAGAGGGTGTGTGATCCAGGGTTTACTGAAACTCTTGATGGAAAATGGGAAAATGTCAAAATTATTCCCTTTCGGCTTGGGGGTGGACGGAAAAAACGCAAAAGTAATAGAAATGGGCCCGGTGTGTTGAGGGGAGTTCACAACTTCGAAAAAATTCCTATGGAAAAAAAAGGGGGTGGGCAGAAAAAAAGACAGGTTCAGTGTATCTTTTATACTACGATGGGGAAATGCCACCTCCACGGAGGGTCGGGGAAGAGAAAGGGTTTTATAACCAGGTGGTGTCAAATTGTTTTTAAAATTTTTGGTTTTATGACCGTGTGGTTTTTTAAACCCGGGTTTTTGTAAGAAATTTTTAGAAACAAAGTTTTTTTTCCCGAGATGAAAAAAAAGAAATAGATCAGTTTTTTCCCTTTTGGGGAGACAGAATTTCCAAAAAACCCTTTTTCCCCCTCCACCCCACCCCCCCCCCCCCCCCCCCCCCCTTTTCCCCCCAAAACCCCCACTACTTACTTTTTCTAACCCACTACCCCACTAACCCATTTATCTACAAATAACCCAAAACACCCCCAAAATACTACTTTTGGGTTCTACTTTCCCAACCCCCTACTATTTTAAGAAACGATAGTATTTAACAATTTCCCCCCGGGCTTTCATGTTTTTTGAAAGATGTGACAAATAAAATGAAAAGAACAATTGCCAAGTTGTTCGCAATGTGGATAAGGGAAAAACTGAAATCCCATTTGAGGGCCTCCCCCAAACCCAAAAAGCTCTATGGGAAAGTCTTTTTCTGTTTTTCTCCATGGCTTATCTAGAGCTTACCCAAAACCCATTGGGTTTCCCTGCGGTTATGTTGGGGTTTTTTTCAGGTTTTTATTTAAAAGAGGGAATATACTGCCACTTGAAAAAGTTGTGATTTTAGAGAGGGGGAGAAAGGGGAGAGAGAGAAGAGAGAAGAGAAAAAGGAGAGAGAAGAAAAAAAAAAAATTTTCATTCGAGACCCAAAGCCTAATTTCCAAAAAAATTTTGCAGAAAGAAAAAGATTCTTTGTTCTTCCTTATCGTTAAAGCCCGAAAAAAAAGTACTTTCTTCTGTCGCCCAAAGCTTCCTTTTAATACCCCTCCTTAAAGTGTATGAGGTGGTGGGAGTGATTTTTGTTAATTTTTTGACTGATGATAAAAACTATAAGTTTTCCCCTACCTTTACCGAAGTATCGAGGTATTGTGTTTCGGGCTGCTTTAAAAATAAAACTTTTGAAATACCCCCCCCCGCCCCCTACCACCTTTTTTGATGCAAATTTGCCATTTTTTTTTTTGTCATTCGGGAGTCTGCATTCTTTCAAATATTTTTTTAGAAAACATGGGGCTTTTATTAAACCTTTTTGTATTGAATAACCTTTTTTAAAATTGCGATTAAATGTTACGTCTGATGATTGTAGAGTTCGGAACAGTACTACGCTGGGCACCCCAGCGTCTTGCAAGCCAAGCCTCATCAATAAAGAAATTTCCCCAATTCAGCGAGGAAGTAGAAGTACAAAGATCCTAAAGAAAGGAAATCAGCGGGAATCGACAACATCCCAGCAGAGCTGATCCAACACGGGGAAACATGACAAAATCCTTACAATACTGCAACAAGATCGGAGCCCGGGGGTGGCCACACCGGGGGCCAATCACCTCACACTCCCCCCAAAAAAAGGAAATTCCAGCATGAAAAACTACAGGACAACAGCCCAAAGTCATGCCAGAAAAGTCTGCTAAAAGGACCCTAAAACGGCTAAAACCCACGGCAAAAGAGACATCCCCGAAGGCGGGCCGGGTTTCCCCCAAAATGAACCCCACAAACAGATATTAAACCCTGGGGTTTCTGTGTAGAAACAGCCGCATCAAAAAGACTTTTCCCACGTCTTCATTAAATTTTAAAAAAGGCCTTCGTAGAGTTGGCAGACGCTCTGTGGGCCACCAGAACAAATTCAACTGGGGCCGAAGCTGATCCACCCAAAAGGAACTCTACTCAAGGCCCCAGTGCAGTACCCCTAAGGCACGGTAGGGGAATGGTTCCGTACCCTCATTTTGGGGCCCGAAGGGTTCTGCGTGCCGCACTGTTTAAAATTTTTCCTCGAACGATCATGTGAGCCTTGGAAGACCAACGGGCACTTTGCTTTTGGAGGGCGAACAACCCAAACCCCTCAGGTTTGCCGATACATTAGGGCTGGGAGGAAAAAAAGAGGGAAATGGCCAACCTAGTGAAAGCAACTGGACAAATATCCCCCGATACGGCATGGAAATCGCGCCCCGGGAAAAACCAAACTAGTCAAACGTGCCCAGCAATCACCCCCAAGTCACGCTCAGCGGGAAAAAATGAGCATTGACCATTTTTAAGTACCTTGGAGCCATCATAATGAGGGGGGATCGAAGACCGAAATCCTGCAAGAGCGGGCCCCAAAAGCAGCGCAATGGAAGACGAAACCTTTGAAGGGCGAAACCCCCCTCTCGGAACCAAGGTAAAGTTCTAAACGCGCTAGACCTTAGCTTTACTAGGAGGCATGACACTGAACGCGACCACAAAGGAGAACCAAACAGTAGAAATGAGATCCCCAGAAGGGTTTGGCTCTCATACAAGGCCCCTGTCCCACAATGAAGCCGCAAATATCACCGCAATGCGGGACTATTGAAGACCTACTGACCCCCCGAAAAGAGGAAATCAGATGGTATGGGCACTAACCCTCAGAAGGACTTGCAAAGACCACCTAAGGAACAGTCCAGAGGAAAGAGAAGCGGGCCAGACAGAGGAAAAGTGGGGCCACGAACCGGGATTGGACAGGGAGGATTTCAGTTCCCCGGGGCCCGCCCACGCCGCGTAAGTGGACCCACGGGGCCACTTTTCGTCACAATGCGGGCCCCTACGACCCTGGGGGGTTAGGGGCCCAGGAACATGAACATGAAGTGAATTTTGTCTACGCTTTAGTATGTATGATCAAGCATAGTAAACAAGGTTATTATTTCATTGTGCCTTACATTTTTTACCGTATTGGGCATGACGCGCGCTGTGTGCCGTGTGCTGCACGCTCGCGTGTGTTGATCTGTGTCTGTGTCCCCTGTGTCTTTGGGGGTCTGTGATCGTGCTTTGGTGCGTGTGCCTGCGGTTGCGAGTCTGTGTTAAAGGCTCCATGCAGACTTAAAAGGCTCGTATTTTATAAGCATTTACACGCATCTTGGCCGCTTGATCGTGTCCTTTTTTTCCTGATTCTTTTTTAGGCAAAAGAGCCCTGAAAAAACCCCATGTGTAAACATAAAATTAAGTCTTGTTTTGTTTTGGATGCCTGAATTGTTTTTGATTTATTTATTTGCCCCCCTTTATATCCCTGTGCCTTTTATATCCCTGGTCTTGGATACCACTGTGCCTTGCGATATCCACTGTGCCCTTTTGAATTACTCGTCTTTGATATCCCCTGTGCCCTTTTGATATTTCCGTTTTGATTCCACTGTGCCTTTGGGATATCCACTGTGCCTTGCGAATCCACTGTGCCTTGCGAATTACGTGCCTTTTGTATCTACTGTTTCTTTGAATCCACGTGCCTTGCATATCCACTGTGCCTTGTGTATCCACTGGGCCTTTTGTATCCCTGTGCCTTGTGATCCACTTATGTGCCTTGTGAATTCTACTGTGCCTGTGATATCCACTGTAGGGGGTTCTTGTGATACCACGGCCTTGGGTATAAATGTGCCCTTGGATAATGTGCCTTGTGATATCCACTGTGCCTTTTTTTATACCCCTGTGCCTTGTGTAACCTGTGATTGCGTATCCCCTTATTGTTTGTGATACCCCTGTTTTTTTCTTTTGATATCCCCTGGCCTTGCGAATCCCCTGTATTGTTCTTGTGATATCCGCGTACGGTGTCTTTTGATATCCGCTTCTTGGAATCCACTTATTGGTCTTGTAATTCATGTTGGGTTTCTGATATCCACTGTATTGTCTTTTGATATTCAGTACAGTGTTTGTATTCACTTACATGTCGGGGATTCCCCGACAGGTCTTGGATATCCCTTTTTCTTGTGATATCCCTGTATTGTTCTGTGATATCCCGTACAGTGTCTTGTGATATCACTGTACAGTGTTTTGTGATTTTCACTGTACAGTGTCTTGTGATTTTCAGGGCGGCTTGGTTTTCCACTGGTCTTGTATATCAAATGTACATTTCTTGTGATACCACTGTACAGGTCGGGTATCCACTGTACGGTTCTTTGTTTCCACTGTGTCTTGTGATACCCCTGTGTCTTTGAACAACGTACATGTCTTGTGTACCACGATTGTGTCTTGTAGTATTCATGTACAGTGTCGTGTGATATCCACTGACGGTGTGTGGCCTGTGTGTGTGTGTGCGTGTGTGGTGTGTGTGCATTTGGAATTGTTGGAACTTTTTACGCGTTGGTTGTATGACTGTGAAAAATGGTTAGTGCGGGCGCTTGATTTTTCGTGCAAGTAAGCGCTAATAAATTCCATTTATTTTTATTATTATTTGACATTCACTGACAGTGTCTTTGATATCCACTGTGTTGTGTCTTGTGATGTCCCCGTGTCTTGTGATACCACTGTATTGTGTCTTGTGATATCAGTGTCTTGTGTTTCCCCGGCCCTTGTGAATCCACTGTACATGTTTGTGATACCCCACTGTGTTTGTGATACCACTGTATTGTGTCTTGTGATACCCTGTATTGTGTCTTGTATCCCCATTTTACATGCTTTATATCCCTGTTCTTGGATATTCATGACAGTGTCTTTGTATCCACAGGGTTTTGTGATATCCACTGTACAGTGTCTTGTGATATCCATGTACAGTGTTTTGTGATTCCACTGTACAGTTTGTAAAATCCACTGTACGTGTTTTGTGATACCACTGTAGGGTGTCTTGTGATATCCACGTACGGTGTTTGTGTATCCACTGTAGGTGTCTTGTGTATCCCGTACGGTGCTGAGATTCCACTGTGGGTTTTTGTGATATCCACTGCACGGTGCTTGTGAAACCACTGTACAGTGTTTTTGTGAAACCACTGTACGGTGTTTG
Organism: Rapana venosa; assembly: GCA_028751875.1. NCBI lineage: Eukaryota > Metazoa > Mollusca > Gastropoda > Neogastropoda > Muricidae > Rapana > Rapana venosa. The sequence goes on along the minus strand of CM054151.1, from coordinate 6,619,788 downwards.
TGATTTCCACTGTTTTTGTGATATCCATGTGTCTTGTGATATCCCCCCGTAGGGTGTCTGTGATATCCCCCTACGGTGCTTGTGATATCCCTGTATGGTGTCTTGAACCCCACTGTGTCTTGGAATTATGTACTGTGCCTTGTGATATCCATTTTTTGAAAAAGGGGACATCCTTTGCGTACCCATTTGTGGTTCAAACAATGCTCGATGTTCTTGTGGTAAACTGCCCCCGTTTTCCCTTTTCTAAACGCATCCCTTAGTAGAATGGTTTGCATTGATGTTATACAAAAACCTCATGTTGTTCCAAGCGTGTGCCAAACTCTATTGATGACATTCTAAAAATCCACAAAAGTGGGTAAAGACCCGCTGGGTTGTAATACTTCTCCAGAGTAAAAATACTTTAAAACAGGTTTGGGAAAATTTCTGTTTTTGTTCCGTCCTGGTTGCTCTTTTGAGGGTCCCTCCTTTTAGCTTCGACTAGTAGGGGATTCTTACCCCATTTTACTGGATGGCTGACCAGGTGTTGTACAGTTGTAAATGTCTTTCTTCGGGAGTTTTAATCAGGGACTTGCCCCCCGGAGGTTGTAATCGGCCTTGTCCTTCGGGGTTTCGGGCCCTTGGGAAGTCTTGTGTTGGGTTTCTCCCTGTCCCCTGGTCTTTTTGCAGATTTTTTTCAGATTTTTTGCAGATGATGATAACACATCATCATGGCCCTCCCCCGCCCGACCGCTCTGATGGGAAAAATTGTTTACACCTACTGACTTCCCTGTCTTGGGTGATTCTAATGCAGTTTCAACTTCGCCCGTAGGATGGGGTAGCTGGCGTTGTTGGTTGGTGGAGGGACATCTAACACCTTGGGATCTCCTGTGCTGTGTGTGTGTGTGGTGTGTGTGTGTGTGGTGTGTGTGTGTGTGTGTGTGTGTGTTTTGTGTGTGTGTGTGTGTGTGTGTGTGTGTGTAATTTAGAGCAGTGCACTGTCCATCTTTGCAGAAGGTCTTGATATCTGTGAGACATTTCCCTACTTTGTCCTGAATGGTAGTGGTTTTTTCCCTTTGTTTCGAGTTTGTAAGATCTTTCACATACTGGAAGGCTTTCTGCTGTTTATTTTCTGCAGGTTTTCTTGAGTACATTTGCAATGTTCTTCAGTCCATGACTCTTTTGCTTCCCTCATGCCTTTTTCTTTAACGACTGGCTTCTCCGTATAGCTTTGTACCTTCAGCCTCCTTCTTCTTTTGCTTCAGTTCTCTGCGTTTGTCTCACAGCTTTAGTATGTCTTCCGTGACCAGGGCTACTTTGTTGGTCAGTGTTTGCCAACGTTTTGTTGGTACTTTGTTTCAACAGCTTCAACACTGCTGTGACCGAAACGGTCACAGCAGTGTTGAAGCTGTTAATCAAAGTATCTAGTTTGGTGTCGTTGTCAAGAACGAAAGTGGGGGAATTTTCCTCCTGTCGTTGCTTTGAAGTTTTCTACTATGTTTGGATCCTTGTGTCTCTCAGACTGAACTTGATCTTACGTTGCACTGTTTCTTCATCCTCTTGAGGCATAGTCTGAAAGTCACCATCACAAGTTCATGGTTTCTTCCTAGATCTGTGTTTACTCCTGCAAAACTTCTGGTCTTCGCAATAGTGGCACTTGACTGGAAGCGACGTGTGGCCATGATGTGGTTGTGGTGATCTCCTGTGCTGTGCCATGCCCAGCATCTACAGGTGGGTGTGGACCTTATGTATTCATCACCCTTCAGATTGTTGACACTGGCAAATTGTAGGAGCCTCAAGCCTTTTTCGTCGGTCTCAGGGTTGCAGTAAGGTAAAGGCAAAGGTGTCTCATAACTATGTGGTCGTAAGGGAGCGAGGTATCAGAGACCTCAAAATTCTCAAGGGGCCAGCATTTCGAGGACGGCGCCCATCTCCTCTCCCTCGCTGTTTTTACCTTCCCTGACCCTAAAGAGGCAGGTACCCATTTGCAGCTGGGTGAACTGGGGGACATACTGAAGCAAAGGCGCGCAAACGGTCACCCATTCACTTGGCAACCACGCTCGATACTGCTTAACCTTGGCTTGGAGAAAGCGAGGGTTGCAGTATTGGCCACATATCTCCTTCCAGTTCGTGTAACCATTTGCTCCTATCTTTGCTGTCCAGTCGCCTTGTATTTCTGTGGCGTCTGGTCTAAAGACTTCTTGCAGTTGATCGTAGAAGTCTTTCAATGTCATCGTCTATCATAGTCAGTTGCTGGAACATTCACTCGAATGATGATGATGTTAAAAGGTCTGCCTTCAGAAGGATGACATTGAGTCGGCTAGAAGAGACTGGTTGACATGCCATGATGGCTTTCACAGTGTCTTTGTGGATGAGGAATCAAACTCCATGTTTGTCTGTCTTCACTGCCACTGAAGTAGAGTTTTTTGGCTTTAGGGGGACAAGTTTCTCGAAGTTTTTCCAGATTATCTCACAGCGTCCAAGGAGTTCGACCTGTATCTTTCCATTTCATGTGTTAATTCTTCTACTTTTCCTGACGCTCAGTGATCTCACATTCCAGGTGCCAGTAGTGATGTTTGGCACGTAGCGATTTTGGTCGATCGTCCCACCAAC
>CM054151.1:6528683-6616699 GCA_028751875.1 Rapana venosa | reverse complement strand
CCTGCACCTTCAGAGTACAGAAAAGCAAGAAAATTTGTTATTTTTACAGGGTCAGGACCAGACCATTGTTTTGGGTATAGATTTTTTACTTCTTGATATAGCAATTATATACAACCCATCTCCCTCCAGGATGTTCCATTTGTATCTCTTCATTTTATAAGTACATTCTTCCACTTTTCCTGGTGCTGTTAGTAATCTCACATTTGAGGTGCCAGTAGTAAGATTGGTTCTGGCACACATTGATTTTAGTCCATCACTTGCATACTTTTCACCTCCAATGTGATGGTTAGCAATTTTTATTGCATAAAAGCCATTCTAGTTCCAAAGATTTTTGCAGTTGTTGCTTTTTTCATCATCATCATTCAAATTATCAAATGATATACACAGAATTGAGCAGATAATGTTATGAAATAAGACTTTAAAATATTTACTAAACAGATAACATTGATATTGAACAAAAAGCTTGTAAAGTGAAAGCCTGTGATGATGCATCATTTAAAAGTGGAATGCATAATTATTGAGGACAAAGCAGAAAGAACCTAGTACAGATTGTGTTACTGTAAACGGAAAGACAGCAGAACCAAAAGTAGTAAAAGATTGCGAAAAAAGCCTATATCTGTAGACCAGAAAAAGAGCCTGAAAACCTTACTGAAAAACAACCCCTCAATGTTATCAAGAGACATTAACTTTTTAACCTTAACCCTCACATGCTCCCCTTGTCCTTCCTACCCACCCCCTACCCACCCCACACTCTCCAGCCCCCCCCCCCCCCCCCCCCCCCCCCCCTGCATCCTGCTCCGCCCCCTCCCCCAACTCCCTTTTCTGCTTCCGCTCTGTCTTCCCCTTCAGTCTCTGTCTACGTCACCCTGCCCCAAAATAGTGTTCCCTGTTCATCTTGCTGTGTCTGCCGCTTCACCCACTTAGGCCTCGAACCAAGGCAGTCTACATTGCTGTATCACGCTTGAGGTCAACACAAGACGTTTACCTCCTATGTCAGCTAAAAGTGAGGGCAGCTCTTTGAGTGTGTGTGTGTGTGTGTGTTGTGTGACAAAGAGAGAGAAAGACAGAGAGAGATAGAGACAGACAGAGAGAGACTGCGTATCTACTTGCATGTGTGTACCTGCATGTGCACACACGCGTGCCTGCATGCGTGTGTGTGCGTGAGTATGTGTGTGTGCAGACGAGCTCTGACCTTCTTGCTTCTGTTTTCATGTAATTTATCAGTCTTTCTCCTCACCCCCCCCCCCCCCCCCACCTCAGGTCTTATTCTTAACCTCCCACTCAGGCGGAGTCAGTAGGTAGGTAGGTAGGTAGGCACAGCTTTGTGTATGCGGACATTGTACCTGCCACATATATACATTGCTGACGTAGCCTAGAATAATTAAGCTCGTTTCGCTCGTGAGCAAGGCAGTTGACCTATTTTCATTCAGGTGTTTTTCCCTGTTTCTTTTTCTTTTTTTCTTTTTCTTCCACGTGCCCACTACGGTGAAACCGGGAATCATGTCCATTCACGTGCTTTTGCCGGAATGTTTGCTAGTATGAAAGTGGGCCTCGGACTGTAATAAGCTCCTGTAGCTTTTTCAGTTCTCTAAGATAATTTTTTAAAATCGTTAAACAACAAAGAAAATTAAATAAGAACACTAAAATAAACAAACGGGAAAAACAAACAAAAGGAGCAGCAGGAGAGAAAAAAATGAATGTTAAAAAAGAACAATAAACAAGTACAAAACGAATAACATCCCTCAAAATAGTCAACATTGTAATTAATGAGGCAATATTTTAGACAAAAAATATTCTTATAGTAACTTTTATGGAACAGCTACATCAAAGATAGAACTGTATATGCAAAATAACACATCTATGACAATATAATCCAATAAATACTGTTTTTTCCTTCATTTTAGAAGAAGCGTGGGAACTTGTGAGTTGTTGGGAAGAGTGAATTGTGTTTGCAGTTTGTGCATTGGTGGATAACCTAGCGAACACTGCTGCAGCCTGCCTGCCTGGCTCTGAACTCGGCGCTGCTGCTTGGCTGTTCATCAAACTAGTTGACGATCAAGGGGAATAATCCGACACTGACTTTTGAAGGACTGGTAAGTTTTCTTTGACAATGATGTACAACAATTGCTTTAACTGTTGCTAAGGGTAGACAGCATTATATCAGTCTTTGCTGTTTAAGAAAAAAATGTTACAAGAAACATTGCAAGTATAAAGTATTCCTTTTGAATTGTTTGTTGTGTAGTTTTGCCAAGGTATAGCTTTATTCTGATGTACGCTTAGGGAAAGTGATTTACACTTTTTACCTCTGGTACAGTCATACACATGCAATGATCTAAACAGGCACCCTACGCTCCACTGCACCAAACCACCACACCATGAACATACGCGTCTGCAGGCACACACTAAACAGAGAGAAGAGAGAGAGAGAGAGAGAGAGAGCGTGGGATGTGTTAAATCAATTTTATAAGAATGTCAACTGCCTTTTGTACAGCCAGTATTCTATAACAGTAGATATTAGCAAAATCACGTTATTAACAAAGGGGACGAGGGAAACCAATCTTCCTGCATCAGCTAACAATAATAATCCATATTTAATTCCTTTCCCGGATGCACAGAGACAGAAATTGAAAACGAAGTTTACTAAGTCTAGGCCAAAACCTTTTCTGTATGGAGTAAAATAGAAACAGATTTTGCATGCATCACTTCTTATTCCACTGTAGATGTTAGTCATTCCCAACACTCCCACAACGTGTACCGAAAACTGTATATATATATATATATATATATATATATATATATATAAAATCTTGCCTGGACAGAAGAGCAAAGTATGAACATCGTTATCTTTATCATTTATCTTATAAGGGCTAGAGTATATTGTCATATCTGTATTTCCAAATCAATTTATTGTTTACTGCACCCCAGCAAGACTACAAGGTTCACAAACGATGTGTAAGAAGTCCCCTGTCCGCCATCATCTTCATTGTGGACCCCCACTGAGGTGCTGCACATACATTCACACACACCCACCACCAGTGTGCATGCCTTTTTCAATGCTGCCATTCCTTACTGCTACTGGGACGCGCTGGCCTTCTTTTCCGAAAGGCATATGCACAGCCTCCAAAAGCCTCCCCGAGGGGAGTCGGTACTGTTTATGGACTCCAGGAGGAAAATTTCCGCGCGTGATATCAGACTGCGAGCTCATCGACCACTACGCCGTTCTGGCCCTTGCTTATTTCAGTAACTGATAAAGGTTTTGACCTTGACCCTGCCTGGAGTTTGAGCAAGTGAAATAATAAATGTCGTTCTCCTCATTTCTTTTACATGAATCCGGACAAGGAAATAATGTTTTCTGGATCTCATTTTTTTCGTGATATTTTCAGCTTTCCATATTGTATAGGACTACAGAATAATCTCTTCAATGTGTGACTGTTTACTTGTGCCACTGTAAAGAGCCTTGTGGGTATGCTGACTAACAGTAACATGAACGCAGAATTGCTAACAGGTATTTATACATTATTACTTTGAGTACGGTTTTTTTTTTGGTCTCTGTCTATCTCTACCCATCTCTATCTCCACCGATCTCTATCTCTACCCATCTCTGTCTATCTCTACCCATCTCTGTCTATCTCTATCTCTACCTATCTCTGTCTATCTCTACCCATCTCTATCTCTACCCATCTCTGTCTATCTCTACCCATCTCTGTCTATCTCTACCCATCTCTGTCTATCTCTATCTACCGATCTCTGTCCATCTCTACCGATCTCTGTCCATCTCTACCGATCTCTGTCTATCTCTACCGATCTCTGTCTATCTGTCTATCTCTATCTCTACCTATGTCTGTCTATCTCTACCGATCTCTGTATATCTCTACCTATCTCTGTCTATCTCTACTGTCTATCTCTACCTATCTCTGTCTATCTCTACCTATCTCTGTCTATCTCTACCGATCTCTGTCTATCTCTACCGATCTCTGTCTATATCTACCTATCTCTGTCTATCTCTACCTGAATCTCTGTCTATATCTACCTATCTCTGTCTATCTCTACCTATCTCTGTCTCTTCCCCCCCCCCCTCCCCTCTCTCTCTCCCTCTCTCACTGCTCCTCAAAGAACGAAAGCCCTGTTTTCAATTCACAGAATTTTAATCAGATTAGACATCAGCAGTTCTTATGGGAAACAGTTCCTCTTTCTGTAAAACGCGAAACGGTTCCTATTTCTGTGTTTTCTTGCCTCCATTCAAATTACACGTGAGGTGGGTAGAACAATGAACTTGCTCGTGAGCATCAACCGTGAATTTTTTTCACACTGACAAAACGGGCTACAAAGTTTAGGAGACCCAAAAGGTCTCCAGCAGAAGATTTTCTTTGTTAACATTTGTTGAGAGAAAAAATGGTGTTGAAAATAAACCATACTTCAATTTTAACTTCTTTAGACTTAAAGTGAGAGAGAGAGCGAGCGAGAGAGAGAGAGAGAGAGAGAGAGAGAGAGAGAGTGCTCGCGCGCGTGCGTGCGTGTGTGTATTGTGTGTGTTGTGGGTGGGTGTTATTCCAAGTACTTTGCCCTTTCTTTTTCATTAGTAAAAAGCAAGTTTGTAAAAGCAAGCGAACAAAGAAACAAAAAACCCAGCAGGACAACAAGATTACAAAGTACGCCGTGGTAGCATTTAGACTTTGCTGGCAGAAGTTTGGTATTTTAAAAACAAAACAAAAAACAAAACAACAACAATGAATGGAATTTATACAGCGCTATATCTTGCAAACACAAATCAAAGCGCTTGCATACAACACATCCATACACATACAACCAATACCAATTAACAGAGCTCACAAATTCAAATGTACACACACACACACACACACACACACACACACAGGTTATACACCTTGGCAGGGTGGTGGGGGTTTCGGCTGTTGAAGGCAGGGACAAATTTGAGATGAAGCAGGAGGAAAAAATCTTAGGTTTGGAATAAATGTCTTGAGGCTGGATTTAAAAGTGTCATAAGTAGGCTTTTGGCGAAGGGACAGAGGGAGGTCATTCGAGATCACCAGGCCAGAAACAGAGAAAGAGGTACAGCCAACAGTGGATTTGTTGAATCTTGGTATTCGTAAGCACAAGGTATCTGCAGCAGAGCGGAGGGAACGAGAAGGAGTGTATAGGTGAAGACAGTCACAGAGGTAGGAGGGAGCTGTTTTGTGGAGACAATTGTAACAGGGTACTGGTCTTATAGCTTACTCTCTGTGGCACAGAGAGCGAGTGGAGAGATCGCAAGAGAGGAGTTATGTGCTCAGAATTATTCTTTCTGAGGATTTCGAGCTGCAGAGTTTTGTATACATTGAAGGCAGTGGATTGATGATGCTGGCAGACCAGCCAGAAGAGAATTGCAATAGTCCAGACGTGAAAGAATGAGATTCGCCACTAGTCTGATGTTGCATCAGTGGACAGGTACTTTCGAATTGCACTAATACGCTGAAATTGATAGTAGCATGACTGGCAGATCTAGGTGATCAATTTTTGGATGGAGAGTGTGCTGTCGATAATGACCCCACAGATAGAGGAATTGAAGTATTGCTGAATTCTATTGAAGCTGTTGTGATGGAGAGAGTTCGTGTTTGGTCCCTATGAGCATGGCTTCGGTCTTATCAGCGTTTAGCTGTAACTTGTTCTGTGTCATCCAGTTTTGGATATCTTGAAGGCAGTAGTCCATATTTGTCAAGAGAGAAGGCAGATTTTCGGGTGTATCACTGCTAAGAATCTGAGAGTCATCGGCATAGAAATGATGGTTAATCTTATGATGGTTTATTATATATGAAAGAGGAGCAGTGTAGAGAGTGAAAAGAACAGGGCCCAGAACTGATCCCTGTGGGACTCCACATTCCAGTTTTGCAGGTGATGATTGAATCTTGTTTACTGTAACTGTGTAGAATCGGCATGTAAGGTATGAAGTAAACCAGGTGAGGGCTGTGCCTGTAATACCAAACGTGTTTTGGAGACGAAATAAAATAATTGAATGGTCTATAGTGTCAAAGGCTGCAGATAAGTCGAGAAGAGTGAGAATGGATATTTTTCCTGAGTCAGATGTACGTAGAAGCGTGTTTAACGTGTGGACTACGGTGGTTTCAGTGATGTGGTTGGCATGATAGGCAGACTGGAAAGGTGGAGGAAGACTATTGGAATGAAGGTGGCTGTTGAGTTGTTTCAGAACATATTTCTCAAGGACTTAAGAGATAAAAGGTACGTTAGAAACAGGTCTGTAATTCTTCAGAATGTTAAGGTCGAGGTGTGCTTTCTGAGTAGAGGTGTAACTATCGCAGTTTTGAGATGTGATGGAAACATTCCTGAAAGAAGAGATGAGTAATAGTGGGTACAAGCTGTGGAATGCACTGAGTGAGAAGAGAACAGGTCAGAATCAAGATCACATTATTTATTTGTCATTTCTTTCAGAATTGTCTTGATTTCTTTCTTGCTTGTTGGATGAAAGAAATGGAGAGAAATTCCAGTGAATTGGGGATCAGGAGGCACAGGTTGCAAGGAAGTCTGATCCCAGTCTGGAGTGGATATTGTGGACTTTGTCATAGAAGAATGAAGAAAATATAGCAGGAAGTTCAGAGTGGCTGTGGACAGTAGGCAGAGGGCTTGCCTTTGCAGATCCCAGAAGAGTTGAGGTGAGGGAAAAAAAGATATTTCATGGACGTAGCATCGAGAACTTGAGTAGAGGAATACTTTGTCTTTGCTGAATGAATTAAGGTTTTGACTTTGTTAATTTGTTTTCGAAAGAGTTGTTTATTTATTTCTGTTTTTGTTTTTCTCCATTGTCGCTCGAGTTGTGGGCGTTTGCGCTTTGCGACTAGGATATCATGGGTATACCATGAGGCACAGGGCCTATCAGGCAGAATGAGGTCAGTGGGAGGTGCGTGCTCATCGAGCAGTTGGTAAGAACAGTGTTGTAGTGTTTAGAAAGGTCAGTGTGGTCAGGGATTTGTGATAGGCATTCAGCAGCTTTGGGTAGAGACAGTTTGAATATCTATGGCCTTGAGATTGCCACGAGTGACGCACTTTTTCTTTTTGATAGGCCTTGCAATGTTGAGAAAGAAAAGAATGGCAGAATGATCAGAAAGCAGTTCATTAGTGATGGATACAGAGTTGACGAGATCTAATGAAATATCGGTGAAGATCCAGTCTGAAATATGACCTGATCTGGGTGTAGCTTTGGTTACCAACTGGGAGAGAGAGTGGTTAGACAGAGAAAGATGCTTGACATCAAGAGAAGAATGGTTGTCGGAGTTTCCAGTGGAAACGATCATTGGAGGAAGAAGATGAAGGCGATGGTAGAGATGTGGACAGTGGGAGAACAGACAAGACTTCAGATACTGAGTCAGGTGTGTTAAAGTCGCCAAGAATGATAAGCTTCTTGGGAGAGAGGCTGTAGTGATCCAGGAGTGACAGGAAATCTTGATAAAAATGGAAAATGTCAGATTGTTTTTAGGGCTAGGAGGTGGGCGGTAAATGCAACAGAAAGAAATAGAATGGCCGGGTAAGTTAAGGTTGAGTTCACAGACTTCCAAAGATTCCAGTGAGAAAGGGAGGGAGGGAGTGGCAGAACAGCAATGCCACCTCCACGGGAGAGTCGGGGGGAAGGAAAGAGTCTTATAGCCGGGTGGTGTTAGCTGTTTTATCTTAGGCTCGTGGCCTTGTGCACAAATCAAATGTACACACACACACACACACACACACACACCAGGTTATACACCTTGGCAGGGTGGTGGGGGTTTCGGCTGTTGAAGGCAGGGACAAATTTGAGATGAAGCAGGAGGAAAAAATCTTAGGTTTGGAATAAATGTCTTGAGGCTGGATTTAAAAGTGTCATAAGTAGGCTTTTGGCGAAGGGACAGAGGGAGGTCATTCGAGATCACCAGGCCAGAAACAGAGAAAGAGTACAGCCAACAGTGGATTTGTTGAATCTTGGTATTCGTAAGCACAAGGTATCTGCAGCAGAGCGGAGGGAACGAGAAGGAGTGTATAGGTGAAGACAGTCACAGAGGTAGGAGGGAGCTGTTTTGTGGAGACAATTGTAACAGGGTACTGGTCTTATAGCTTACTCTCTGTGGCACAGAGAGCGAGTGGAGAGATCGCAAGAGAGGAGTTATGTGCTCAGAATTATTCTTTCTGAGGATTTCGAGCTGCAGAGTTTTGTATACATTGAAGGCAGTGGATTGATGATGCTGGCAGACCAGCCAGAAGAGAATTGCAATAGTCCAGACGTGAAAGAATGAGATTCGCCACTAGTCTGATGTTGCATCAGTGGACAGGTACTTTCGAATTGCACTAATACGCTGAAATTGATAGTAGCATGACTGGCAGATCTAGGTGATCAATTTTTGGATGGAGAGTGTGCTGTCGATAATGACCCCACAGATAGAGGAATTGAAGTATTGCTGAATTCTATTGAAGCTGTTGTGATGGAGAGAGTTCGTGTTTGGTCCCTATGAGCATGGCTTCGGTCTTATCAGCGTTTAGCTGTAACTTGTTCTGTGTCATCCAGTTTTGGATATCTTGAAGGCAGTAGTCCATATTTGTCAAGAGAGAAGGCAGATTTTCGGGTGTATCACTGCTAAGAATCTGAGAGTCATCGGCATAGAAATGATGGTTAATCTTATGATGGTTTATTATATATGAAAGAGGAGCAGTGTAGAGAGTGAAAAGAACAGGGCCCAGAACTGATCCCTGTGGGACTCCACATTCCAGTTTTGCAGGTGATGATTGAATCTTGTTTACTGTAACTGTGTAGAATCGGCATGTAAGGTATGAAGTAAACCAGGTGAGGGCTGTGCCTGTAATACCAAACGTGTTTTGGAGACGAAATAAAATAATTGAATGGTCTATAGTGTCAAAGGCTGCAGATAAGTCGAGAAGAGTGAGAATGGATATTTTTCCTGAGTCAGATGTACGTAGAAGCGTGTTTAACGTGTGGACTACGGTGGTTTCAGTGATGTGGTTGGCATGATAGGCAGACTGGAAAGGTGGAGGAAGACTATTGGAATGAAGGTGGCTGTTGAGTTGTTTCAGAACATATTTCTCAAGGACTTAAGAGATAAAAGGTACGTTAGAAACAGGTCTGTAATTCTTCAGAATGTTAAGGTCGAGGTGTGCTTTCTGAGTAGAGGTGTAACTATCGCAGTTTTGAGATGTGATGGAAACATTCCTGAAAGAAGAGATGAGTAATAGTGGGTACAAGCTGTGGAATGCACTGAGTGAGAAGAGAAACAGGTCAGAATCAAGATCACATTATTTTATTGTCATTTCTTTCAGAATTGTCTTGATTTCTTTCTTGCTTGTTGGATGAAAGAAATGGAGAGAAATTCCAGTGAATTGGGGATCAGGAGGCACAGGTTGCAAGGAAGTCTGATCCCAGTCTGGAGTGGATATTGTGGACTTTGTCATAGAAGAATGAAGAAAATATAGCAGGAAGTTCAGAGTGGCTGTGGACAGTAGGCAGAGGGCTTGCCTTTGCAGATCCCAGAAGAGTTGAGGTGAGGGAAAAAAAGATATTTCATGGACGTAGCATCGAGAACTTGAGTAGAGGAATACTTTGTCTTTGCTGAATGAATTAAGGTTTTGACTTTGTTAATTTGTTTTCGAAAGAGTTGTTTATTTATTTCTGTTTTTGTTTTTCTCCATTGTCGCTCGAGTTGTGGGCGTTTGCGCTTTGCGACTAGGATATCATGGGTATACCATGAGGCACAGGGCCTATCAGGCAGAATGAGGTCAGTGGGAGGTGCGTGCTCATCGAGCAGTTGGTAAGAACAGTGTTGTAGTGTTTAGAAAGGTCAGTGTGGTCAGGGATTTGTGATAGGCATTCAGCAGCTTTGGTAGAGACAGTTTGAATATCTATGGCCTTGAGATTGCCACGAGTGACGCACTTTTTCTTTTTGATAGGCCTTGCAATGTTGAGAAAGAAAAGAATGGCAGAATGATCAGAAAGCAGTTCATTAGTGATGGATACAGAGTTGACGAGATCTAATGAAATATCGGTGAAGATCCAGTCTGAAATATGACCTGATCTGGGTGTAGCTTTGGTTACCAACTGGGAGAGAGAGTGGTTAGACAGAGAAAGATGCTTGACATCAAGAGAAGAATGGTTGTCGGAGTTTCCAGTGGAAACGATCATTGGAGGAAGAAGATGAAGGCGATGGTAGAGATGTGGACAGTGGGAGAACAGACAAGACTTCAGATACTGAGTCAGGTGTGTTAAAGTCGCCAAGAATGATAAGCTTCTTGGAGAGAGGCTGTAGTGATCCAGGAGTGACAGGAAATCTTGATAAAAATGGAAAATGTCAGATTGTTTTTAGGGCTAGGAGGTGGGCGGTAAATGCAACAGAAAGAAATAGAATGGCCGGGTAAGTTAAGGTTGAGTTCACAGACTTCCAAAGATTCCAGTGAGAAAGGGAGGGAGGGAGTGGCAGAACAGCAATGCCACCTCCACGGGAGAGTCGGGGGGAAGGAAAGAGTCTTATAGCCGGGTGGTGTTAGCTGTTTTATCTTAGGCTCGTGGCCTTGTGGTTTTAACCATGTTTCTGTGAGAAAAGTTAAATCTATGTTTTGTTCAGAGATAAAATCGGAAAGAAAATCAGCCTTTCCATCTGGGCAGACAGATTGTACATTGTACAGACAGATGTGAAGAAGATTTGACGGAGGTGGATAGGTTGAAGAAGAAAGTGATGAGTTAGGACAACGATCATTGGAGGAAGAAGATGAAGGCGACGGTAGAGATGTGGACAGTGGGAGAACAGACAAGAGTTCAGGTGTGGAGGGTGGCAAACGAACTGAGTCAGGCAGGGGATTTGAATCTTTACGATAGCAGTAAGCGGTAGTAGTAAAAGTCAAGTCAAGTCAAAAATACTTTAATCATCCCATGAAGGGCAATTACAATACTGACAGGCACATTGATACCTATCATTATCTCGAAAGACACAAGAAAGCAACATTTCATATGGTATAAACATTCCAAGATAACTTCAAATAAAAGTATCACACACACACCAATGTAGGGATACAATGTTATAAAAGCCATTGACTGGAAAAGTCATCTAACATCTAACAGGCTACACAGAAGTCAATTTAATTCTTTTAAGGACAATCTTCTCTTAAGTACACCCGTTTCTCATCATCACTTCTTTCATTTCAGGGGGGGTGTTAGAGGGGGGATGATTCACTCCTCCTTTTTATATCTTTCTACATAGTACAGGCGGCAGGATATATAAACTGTATTTCTCTCCTTAGTGTTGTGGCTGACCAACTTCATTGTGCAGATTTAGTTAAAAATAATTCCTCTTGCACAGTGATACTATGGACCATAACGATTGTTTTTAAAAAGGGAAACACCATCACAGGTCCCTGTAGTAGGCGCAGTAATCGATAATCGATTTCAATCATTGCCATTTTGACTTCATCGGTACACCATAACCATGGCCTGTTGCTCATGTGCCAGCTGTCAGCAGGGGCAAGAGAGAGATGACAGACAGGCCCCTATCCCCCTACCTACTCTGCAGGCAGATCCAGGTGGCCCTTGTCTACCGGTGTAGTACTAACACGGACTGCTATGTTAAAGGTAGCCCCTTTCACTTGATGTTTTATGCATACTTTTTCTGTTTCTTTCTCTCATGTTACAAGTGCAAATGTTCAATGACATAAAACCTTAATTTTTAATGCTCATTAAAATCAAACTAATATATATCTACACGTCACAATATATTGTTTGAAACATTCTCATGGAGGTGTAAAGAAGAAAGCACCACAGTACAATGCCAACATGTAGCACGTGAGAAAGGACCTCCACCACCTTCCTCCAAACCCAGTTGGATTCCTTCTATTCATGAATTTAGTGTTAACATTTTTGAAAATCTTTTTTATGATAATAAAGAAGTGCTATGCAAAATCGCTGGGCTTTTTGTGACTAGTTATGTACATATATTTTTTAAACATTGTAACCGGAGAATATATAATTTCTAATTTTTATATTTTCCTTTTTGTTGTTTCTTTTAGTAATCCAATCAAGCAATACTTAAGTTTAAAAATTGCGGATGATTTCCATTGCCTCTGTAAAGATGAAAAAAACTGATTTCAAGAACGAAGTACTAATACATATTCCAGCGTTACCATGGTGATGTTATCATATTTTTCTGTTAACAAAGAACAATTATAAATTCAATTTTGTTGAGTTAATGATGCTAAATAAGGAAGCCACTGTTACAATTTTCCCTTTGTTCATGCAGCAATTCCAACAACAACAATAGAAATGAGTAATGATAATAACAGCAGATACAACAACAATAATAATGATACGATCATTACAATGATTTACAGCATGCTTTACAGAATGTTTAAGAGCTTTATCATGGGAAAGAGTGAGCACTACACAATCACACAATTTAAAACATTACACATAAACTCAGAGACAACACACCTAGCACCAGCATATTCACACACACACACACTCACACACACACAGAGACATATACACATGCACGCACGCACGCACACACACACACACACACACACACACGCACGCAGGTACGCACGCACACATGCACGCACGCACGCCATACACGCATACACACACAAGTTGTAATTCTGGTTATTGAATGCAATAGGAAAATACCAGTTAACTATTTCCAAATGAAGAAGACGAGTTGATTAGTGACTGGAATTTACGAACTGTTTATATAAAAATAAGCAACTGCCTTTAAGTAAAATACTGAAAGCCAGCAGCTGTGTTATTTTTATGACACTGAATGATCCTTCTTGCAGTGTGACAGATAAGAAATAAACAGAACCCGTTT
Organism: Rapana venosa; assembly: GCA_028751875.1. Taxonomy (NCBI): domain Eukaryota; kingdom Metazoa; phylum Mollusca; class Gastropoda; order Neogastropoda; family Muricidae; genus Rapana; species Rapana venosa. The sequence goes on along the minus strand of CM054151.1, from coordinate 6,603,860 downwards.
GGTTTCTTTTCTTTTGCAATGGAATCTCATGACACAGTAGAACTTTATTGAGCATACTTCTTGCCTCCAATGGTATAACTGTACAAACATGTGAAAAAAAATCAATTTTCACCGAATTTAACCTAATTTTAGCTGACCTACTTAACTGGTGTCCAGCAACAAACTATAATAACAGTTTGTTATGTTCAATGTCGGGTCAGAATTGACACAATGCAATCTTTAGATACTTTAGCATTCGATTTTTGCATGCAAACCTATCAATATGAAGTACGACATACTGACCTAATTAAATGTAACACCACGCCTCCCAGAGGTCACACCCATGTGTTTCCCTTTCTTATATGATTTAGAAGGATATCCACATACCAAATTTCACACTTCTAACCATAGATGCACAATAGGTGACATATTCTCCCCTTAATGCCTGGCTACCTAGCCCTCTCTCACCCCCCCCCCCCCCCCCCTTCCTCTTCCCCCCAAAGCAAATGTCAGAGGTGATGAAGGATACAGCCAGTATTCCCAGGGCACATCTCTCTCTCTCTCTCTCTCTCTCTCTCTCTCTCTCTCTCTCTCTCTCCTCTCTCTCTCTCTCTCTCTCTCTCTCTGCTGAATGCAGCATTCCTTTGCGGGCCATTAATGAGGACGTCTTTCAGCAATGGTGGAACCAACGTGGGAGGTTTTCTGACCACATAGTTTCTGTTGAGTGAGTCCCTTAACATAGTTTTTAGTATAGTAGGTAGGATTTGGTTAGGTAGTTTGTGTAAATTGCCATTTGTTAAGATAGTTTCTGTAGAAAAACGATCATTCTGACAGTCTCTTGAGTTTTATTGCTTTTTTGTTTGTTTTTAGTGAGAGTCCGTTTGTATAATTTAGATTTTATAGGTGAGGTTGGGTTCAAAATAGTTATGTACGAGGGTCTGTTTGTTCAGGTTTTAGTGACAATTCGTACAGACGATTTCAAAAGAGCAGACTGTCCCCTCAATCAATTATGTATTGAAGGGTCCATCCATGATGTCTTTGAAAAAGATGAACTGCTGATATAAGTTGTGTAGGAGATGAACTCCCCTTACAGCTATGTAGGTAAGTGTTAATTCACGCAATTCCTTAAAGTGAACAGCATTATTATCAATACTTTCTTTTGTTTATTAATAGGATTGATGGGAAGCAAGAGACCGTTTATATTACTCCTCATTCCACCAGTCTGTTGATGAGAGTGTTTCTTTGGGTAAAAGTTTGTTCATATAGCAGTTTAGTCAGTGTCTACTCAGACGAAATTTTATCGGTGAGAGTTTGTTCATATAAGTTAACTTTTTAAGACAAGGCTCCACTCATAGAGGTTTTCCCTGAAGTCAGCATGCAGCTACCTTCATGATGGGCAAAAATGGTCACATACGCAAAAACTCCACCATTGGTGAATCTCGGAGCTCTAGCCAAGACACAGGGAAAATATAAGCCAATAACGATATTGTTATTGTTTTTTGTTATTGATGAATGTCCATTTAGATAATTAATGTTTCTGATGATTTGTTTGTGATAATAATAGATTTCATAGGTGTGATTCTCTCCAACTACTTTTCAAAATGGAAGGTTTGCTCAGATAATGTTGTTAGTGACTTTGTCCAAAATTGTGTAGAGATGGGTTTCATTCAGAAACTTTGTGTATCTAAGGCTTTGTTCCGATAATTAATGTATCTAAGGTTGTTCCGATACTTAATATTTCTAAGGCTTTGTCCCGATACTTAATGTATCCAAGGCTTTGCCCTGATACTTAATGTATCTAAGGCTTTGCTCCGATACTTAATGTAGCTAAGGCTTTGTCTTGGTACTTAATGTAGCTAAGGCTTTGTCCTGATACTTAATGTATCTTAGGCTTTGTGCTGGTACTTAATGTATTTAAGGTTTTCTCCTGGTACATAATGTATCTAAGGCTTTGTTCCAATACTTAATGTATCTAAGGCTTTGTCCTGGTACTTAATGTATCTTAGGCTTTGTCCTGGTACTTAATGTAGCTAAGGCTTTGTCTTGGTACTTAATGTATCTAAGGCTTTCTTCCGATACTTAATGTAGCTAAGGCTTTGTCTTGGTACTTAATGTATCTAAGGCTTTGTCCCGATACTTAATGTATCTACGGCTTTGTCCTGGTACTTAATGTATCTAAGCCTTTGCCCTGGTACTTAATGTATCTAAGGCTTTGTTCCGATACTTAATGTAGCTAAGGCTTTGTCCTGGTACTTAATGTATCTTAGGCTTTGTCCTGGTACTTAATTTAGCTAAGGCTTTGTCTTGGTACTTAATGTATCTAAGGCTTTGTCCCGATACTTAATGTATCCAAGGCTTTGCCCTAATCTTAATGTATCTAAGGCTTTGTCTTGGTACTTAATAAAGCTAAGGCTTTGTCCTGATACTTAATGTATCTAAGGCTTTGTCTTGGTACTTAATGTATCTAAGGCTTTGTCCTGATACTTAATGTATCTTAGGCTTTGTCCTGGTACTTAATGTATCTAAGGCTTTGTCCTGGTACATAATGTATCTAACGCTTTGTTCCGATACTTAATGTATCTAAGGCTTTGTCCTGGTACATAATGTATCTAACGCTTTGTTCCGATACTTAATGTATCTAAGGCTTTGTCCTGGTACTTAATGTATCTTAGGCTTTGTCCTGGTACTTAATGTAGCTAAGGCTTTGTCCTGGTACTTAATGTATCTAAGGCTTTGTCCCGATACTTAATGTATATAAGGCTTTGTCCTGGTACTTAATGTATCCAAGGCTTTGTCCTGGTACCTAATGTATCCAAGGCTTTGTCCTGGTACTTAATGTATCTAAGGCTTTGTTCCGATACTTAATGTAGCTAAGGCTTTGTCCTGGTACTTAATGTATCCAAGGCTTTGTCCTGGTACTTAATGTATCCAAGGCTTTGTCCTGGTACTTAATGTATCTAAGGCTTTGTTCCGATACTTAATGTAGCTAAGGCTTTGTCCTGGTACTTAATGTAGCTAAGGCTTTGTTCTGATACTATGTGCAGCTAAGGCTTTGTCCAGGTACTTTGTGTAGCTAAGGCTTTGTTTATGTACTTTGTGTAGATAAGGCTTTGTTTATGTACTTTGTGTAGCTAAGACTTTGTTTATGTACGTTGTGTAGCTAAGGCTTTGTTTAATATATACTTTGTATAGCCAAGGCTTTGTTTATGTACTTTGTGTAGCTAAGGCTTTGTTTCGATAGCTTCTTAACACTGAAGTCTGTTTGGAATTCCTCTCGAAGTGAAGGTTTGCAGATAAGGGTTTGTGTAGTGAGGTTTTGTGATTGAGGGTTCGTTCCTATTGTAATTTATCAATGCAGGTGAAGATTTATTCAGATAGTTTCTGTTGTTGAAAGCTGGCTAGCTGAGAGAGAGAGAGAGAGAGAGAGAGAGAGAGAGAGAGAGAGAGAGAGAGAGAGAGAGAGAGAGGGGGGGGGGGAGGAGGGAAGAAAGAGAGAGAATGACAATAGTTTATTGTTATTTAAGCTTTTAAGCCCATTCAAAAGGGGACAATGGGAAGGGGACTGGGCAAATACATATATTAAACAATAAGAACAAAATATGGCCCAGGCCTAAATAATCTTCATGGCATAGATTCCAGGTGATGGTACAAAGATACAGATCTGGAGCCAGACAGATCATTGCAGCAAAGTGTTCACGCTCGTGCCAATTTGTTACACAAAACAAGTGAGGAAAACGGAACTGTCCAGCACTCCTATGGGGCTTTCCCATTATTCTCTCTCTCTCTCTCTCTCTCTCTCTCTCTCTCTCTCTCTCTCTCTCTCTCTCTCTCTCTCTCTCGTGCGCACGGGAAGAGGAAGTTGGGCTGGTGTTTACATCTGTGGATTTTTGCTTATTTATCTGTGTGCAAGCCTCTGGGAAAGAAACTTTATGTGACAGTGACACATAACATAGTGAGGAACTAAGAAACATTGCAATATGTGTGACTTGCAAACGTACAGGGCCAGAATTGGCATTTTTTATGGTGCAGTGTCTCTCTCTTCTCTCTCTCTCTCTCTCTCTCTCTCTCTCTCTCTCTCTCTCTCCTCTCTCTTTCTCTCTCTCTCTCTCTCTCTCTCTCTCTCTCTTCTCTCTCATCATCTCTCTCCTCTCTCACACACATACATACAATAATTTGCTGAAATTTGCTGTGTGCTAAAACAAGTTTGATGTACAAACATGACCAAGACTAGATGTCTAAGATCAGCATCGGGTTGCTTGGAGACCCATGCAAAGGAAAAAAGTAAGGGGCCTACTGAACAAGACCGCAAAACCAGCCGGACCTCGAAAAGGTTCAGGTGCAGTCACAACTGGTAACCAGTGACCACCAACTTAACGTTCCTGACCACCAAGCTGACAGTTCCTTGGCAGACCTAAAGCAGGTGATCATGTCACTCTGTGATAAGATCACCTCTTTAGAGAAAACTGTGGCTGACCGGGGCCGTCTTCTAGCTACCTACTGTGCCGACCACAAGAGAAGAAGGCCTGAAGTTTTGCCCAGCATGGTGGCAATCGGGACACAGACTGGGACACAGACTGACTCACCAGCTTCCCACCCCTCCTTTCCAGCAACCACATATTTGGAAGCCATAAAACGAGTGCCATCATCACCGAGCACTGACAATCAACAGAAAAGGTCAGTGACTAAAGAAATGCCAAAGCAAAACATCCAGAAGCCAGACCAGTTACCTAAAAAGATGGGTGTGAGGAAAATGAATTGACATGACATCAAATCAAGTTCTAGGTTGAAGGAGGAAACTTCTGGTTTTCCGACTGTGCTTTTAGCTCATGACTCTAGTCTAGGCGCAGTCAACAGCAGTCGGCTAGGTCTATCCTATGGCTTTAATGTTACAAAAATAAAAACATCTGACATTGACCACATCTCCCACTTAGTGGATTGGAAGATTGCTGCCAAGGCACCACAGTGCATCTTATCCACTGTGGTATCAATGATCTGAAAACCACAGATCCACATCAGGCCAGTCAGAAAATGGTTCAACATGTAAAAAATGTGATGACCTCATTCCCTGACACCAAAATTGTCATCAGCAAAATTGCACTGTAAAAGATGTTGATCTTCAGATGAAGGCAGATGTATTTAATGCTGTTACTTGTTCTGAAATGTTTAATTTGAAAAATGTTTCCTTCATTTCCCATGCTAACATAAAGCCTCACTACAACCATTTCAAAGGCTTCGTGCATCTGAACACCCATGGGTCCAGCATTCTTGCCAAGAACATCGGCAGACATGTGCATGCTTTAGTCTGGGAAAAGCCCAAGAGGAAACCAAGACATGGGGTTTACAAAAAAATGTTTACCAGTCACCTAGATCTATCTTTGAAGATGACCAGCTACAGCCAACCTACAGCCAGTGGCCATTTCCTTACCAAGAATGCCAGTTCCCTTGGTGGAGACAGCAGAGACAGCACAACTACTTTGATGTGCTGAGAAACTGTGACTGGTAGTTTGTACATCAACTTGTAGTGCACTAGCTAACTTGTTTAGCTTTTGCTCATATCCACAGTAGATCTAGCTGCTTTACTTGGCTCAGTGTGCAGTGTTTATCTTTCGCATAAAGAGCGAACATTTTGGGACATATAATTGTTAATGTTAATTTGTTTAATGTTTTGCTTTTTTGCAGTTTAGAGTTGATTGTTGTCTTTTTCTATCTTTTTTTGATATTTAAAAAAAATTGATTCCCTATTTTAAAATTCCTACGAGATTTAGATATAAAAAGTCCAACATATTGAAACTAATGCAGTGGAACGCTAGATCTATTTCCACTAATTTACATTATCTAATCCAACATCTTTCCAACAATAAATACCAAGTCCTTGTGTTACAATCCCTGAATGTAACCAAGAGCAAACTACCTAAGCTGCCTGGTTACTATTATCCACCTGTCCATCAACAGGTGGATGCTGCTACCAAAATCAGTGCAGCTATATACATTGAAGAAGGGGTGGATTACTGCACATGTCCCTCACCAGTGCCTAACCAGGCCCTAGATATACACTCATGTGCAGCACGCTTAAAATTTTGGGGAAATTTAATAATAAATACTGTATCTGTATACCTACCTAGGGGACCTAATGATATGAACACTGAGTGGATACACAACCTTAAAGATAATGAAAAGTGGTTTATAGCAGGAGATTTTAATGCACATGCTCCGTTTTGGGATAAAGACTGTGAAAAAATATCTCATAATCGCTTTGTAGAAAACATAGTTGAGTCCTGCCTGTACTTAACTAAATGATGGCAGTGTTACTAGAATCCTGACATTGCTAGTCACAGAGCATCAGCCTTAGATCTATCGCTTATATCTCCTGCATTAGCTCCAGGATATTCTGAACAGATGGACAGATGGACAGAATACTGCTCCGACCTGTATAACTATAGAACCGCAGGAGATCCAGAAGTCCTTAATGTACCCGCAAGCAAAGACACAGTCACCCTATCCTCCGAGAAGAAGTGGAAACAGCAGTCAGATCGCTAAAAAAGGGGAAGTCAGCAGGGGCTGACAACATTTCAGCTGAGTTGGTTCAAGCTGGAGGGGAAGCCATGATCAGCGCCCTACTAAGAATCTGCAACAAGATCTGGCAGACAGGAAAATGGCCAACACCATGGACACAGTCACTCATCATCACCCTCCCCAAGAAAGGAAATCTACAACAATGCCATAATTACCACACAATCAGCCTCATATGCCACCCAAGCAAGGTCCATGCTGCAGATAATATTGAATAGACTGAAGCCACAAGCAGAGACCATCATTGCTGAGGAACAAGCAGGTTTCAGAGCAGGCGCAGCACAACAGAATAGATATTCAACCTCAGAATACTATGTGAGCGGTACCTTCAACATCAACAAGACCTTTACCACGTATTTATCGAGTTTAAGAAGGCATTTGACAGGGTGTGGCATGCAGCTTTGTGGGCAACCATGAATTTGTACAGCATCAATGCAAACCTGATCAGAGTCATCAAACAGCTGTACAGCAAGGCCACCAGTGCAGTGTACTACAACAACAACATTGGAGAATGGTTTCGAACAACAGTTGGAGTAAGGCAGGGCTGTCTACTCTCACCCACTCTTTTCAACATCTTCCTTGAGAGAATCATGGCTGATGCACTGGAACATCATGAAGGATCAGTCAGCATTGGTGGCAGAACAATCACAAACCTCCGCTTCGCAGATGACATTGATGGAATAGCAGGATCAGAAAAAGAGCTTGCCAGCCTAACAGAACACTTGAATAAGGCCTCCAAAACATACGGCATGGAAATCAGTGCAGAGAAGACCAAACTGATGACTAAATAACACCAACGGCATTAGCACTGATATCAGGGTTAATGACCAGAAGCTGGAAACAGTTCAAAGCTTCAAGTACCTGGGAGCCATTGTATCAGACCAGGGATCCAAGCCAGAAGTAGTATGCAGGACTGCACAGACAATAATAGCCTAAACACCATCTGGAGAGATAAAAATATCTCACTTATCTCCAAGATCAGACTAATGCGCTCCCTTGTCATATCCATATTTCTGTATGCCTGTGAATCATGGACCCTGACTGCAGATTTGGAGAGAAGAGTACAGGCGGTGGAGATGAGATGCTTTCGGAGACTCCTTGGCATCTCCTACAAAGACCACATAAGCAACGAAAGCGTGCATAACAGAATCCAGCAAACCATTGGACCCTATGAGAACCTTCTAACGATCTCGAAAAAGCGTAAACTTAAATGGTATGGGCATGTCACAAGATCCAAAGGACTTGCAAAGACAGTTTTACAAGGCACTGTCCAAGGAGGAAGAAGAAGAGGCAGACCAAGGAAGAGCTGGGAGGATAACATCAGCGAATGGACAGGCCTAGAACTCAACAAAACCCTGAGAAAGGCAGAACAAGAGAGAGGAATGGAGGGAACTGGTTGTTGAGTCTTTGAGGGTGCCCCCACGGTCGTCAGACTATGGGACAGATAGATAGAGAGATTAGCTCCAGAATGTGAGTGGTCAACGCACAATGACACCCTTGGCAGCGATCACCTGCCTGTCATTACAACGCTTAGTGGACTAACAGATTTCTGTGACACCCAGGAAGACAAAATTACAAAATTTAATTACAAAAAAGCAGACTGGAAAAAGTTTGAAAGCATCCTTGAAACTTACAACACAGACAGCTTTGACACTGACAACATAGACCATTTTTATTCCAGTTTTACTGAGACAATTTTCATGCTGCCACGTTGTCTATCCCCAAAATAAATACCCTACAAACAAATAAGCATCTGGGAAATATCTGGTGGACACCAGCATGTGAGGAAGCAGTAAAAAAACAAACCCTTAATGAATAAAATGGATTTAAAAGATAAAACGTCAGAAAATAATGTAAAACAGAAACAAGCAAAAAATTACCTAATCTTGTTGTAGCTCAGGCTAAGAGAGAATTTTGGACTTCTTTTTGTACCACTGAAATTTCAAATCATAAAGATCTTAAAAAAGTTTGGGATAAATATCATGAAATGAAAAAAGGTGTTAGTTTACCAACTTGTCCAGTGCAATTGGAGAATAAAGAATTTCCATCAAACATAGAAAAAGCAGAGACGTTTGCAGACTTTTTTTCTGAATCTTGAAGGCTTGTCACTTAAACGCAGGAACTACAAAACAGAAGAAGAAAGTAACTCTGACAATGGTTCTGCATCAATGCTCCAATTTCACAGGACGAAGTAAGAGATGCGTTACTATCTCTTTCTAACAAGAAAACGTCTGTCGGGTCAGATGCAGTTTCTAATGACATGTTGAAACATTTACCAACCAATTTCATTTATCTACTCCACAAACTCTTCAATAAATGTTGGATTGAGGGAGGTATGCCAGTAAAGTGAAAGGAGTCCATTGTCATTCCAGTTCATAAACAGGGAAAGCCTAAATCTGACAAAACCAGCTACAGACAAATTGCTTTGACCTCTCACACTGGCAAGCTAATGGAAAGAATTATTTTGAAAAGGCTGATGTATTTCTGCCATAAAAATAAAATAATCCCTGTCAATCAAGCAGGATTTCAAAAAAATAGATCTGCCATAGATAATTTGGTTAAACTATCAACACAAATAAAAATGCAGTTTGCAAGAAGAAAGAATGTTCTTGCAACATTTTTTGATATTAGAAAGGCATATGACCAAGTTAAGCATGCTAAGTTATTAAGTAAACTAAAGAATGTGGGTGTTTCTGGGAACTTGTATTTTTATATCAAAAGTTTTTTAAACAGACAGAAAAATTCAAGTAAGAGTAGCTAAATCATATTCAAGTGTTAGATCGCTTCATATGGGACTACCCCAAGGTTCTGTGATAGCTCCTATCCTATTTAATATCTTGCTGCATGATCTCCCAATGAATTTATCAAGAGATATCATCTTAGTACAATATGCGGATGATATATGCATGTGGATGAACGTTACTATGAAACGTAATACACCCAAAAGAGCGTTAAATTACATTAAAAGGGTATATCAAAGCCAGCTTGATAACATCAACAAATATATGCTTCAAAATGGATTTACTTTGTCCACAGAAACTCATGTTGTGCTTTTTAATAATGGGGGTAATCCGGAGGAGCTACCAAGATTTAAGATTGGGACTGAAATGATTGAATACAAAAATACAATGAAGTTCTTAGGTGTTATTCTAACTTCAAAGCTAACTTGGATTACACATATTGAGCACTTATTAACAAAGGCAAGAAAGTGCATAAACTTACTGAAGATAATTAGTAAACAGTTCTGGGGACAAGACATTTTCAATCTAAAATGTTTAGCTACATCTCTTGTTCATTTGAAATTATCATACAGACAAGAAATCTTTTTCAGCGCTCCAAAATCTTTACTTAAAAAGCTACAAAGTGTAGACTGCAAAGCTTACAGGCTTGCACTTGGAGTTCCATATCATGCATCAGCTCTGGGAAGTACAATGAAGTTGGTACATTGCCTTTGGATGATTACCGTCAACTGGCATGTGCTAAATATGTTCTTAGAAACAGAACGACTGAAAATTTCATTTCTGAGGAAGTAGAAGTAAAATCTGAACTACAGTTTCCTAAAAGAGCAAAAGATATATCTTCCTTAATGCCAATTAACACATATGTGTCCAATCTAGTGGAAAATTCTAATGTCAATCAATACAGAATGGACAAACAAGAGGCAATATTACCTTGCCCATTGTGGGAGATAAATAGAGCACATTCCGACATAGAGGTAACTAATGTAAAAAAAAAGAATGAGAATTTGAACATTATGGTTTCTGATGTTCGATCCCACATCCATCATAAGTATTTTCATCATTTACAAATTTATACAGATGGATCACGCCTGGATAAACAAGAAACAGGTTCAGCTTTTGTTATACCATCTTTAAAAATCGAAAAATCATTCTATGTTGGTAAACATCATTCGATTTTTACGGCGGAATTAGTAGCAGTCTTAATGGCTCTAAATTATGTTCTTGATTTGCCATTGTGTATATTTCAATTCCTTATTTGTGTTGATTGTAAGTCGGTATTGTATGCTTTAAAACCCTTGTGGTACAAGAAAACTTCAAACATTGCATTAGAGATTAATCATGTTATACACCTTTTAACCTTAAAGGGCACAAGTGTCACTTTATGTTGGGTGCCTCCACACAGTGGATTCTTTGCAAATGAATGGGCTGATAGAGCTGCTAAAAGAGGTGCAAAGCATGAATGGGAATCAGCAACATTGCCCGTACCTTTATCATTACAAGAGGGCTACCACAAACATCATGGAGAAAGGTCCCAGAAACATATCACCTAAAAGAGATTTCTAAATAGATCTGTCATCAAAACTGATAAAGCAAGAGTCGTGAGCCATTCTAAGGCTTGTTCAAATATCTCCAGAGCAAGAAGAGTGAATAGTTTGTTTCACAGAATAAAACTTAATGCATTCAACCAAATTCAGTAGAAACAGTAAATGTCTATGTGGTGAGAACATTTGTAATACTCATATAATATTTGAATGTAAGAATACAAAAGCTTTTTTACCCCATTTTTCTGAAAACTCCCTTAGAAGCATATTCAATAATTTGAATTTGGCATTTGATATTGCAAAAGGTCTCTGGCATAGTCCTGTAGGACATTTGTTATAGTTTCATTAACGTTAATCACTTTTTATGTGTTTGTTTTGCTTTTTGTGTGTATCTTTTGTTTTGCGTGGTTTCTTTTCATGATTAGACTACTTTCCCCCCCCCCTCGCATTTTTCAGTAGGGCCTCCACCACCACCTCAATTCTCATACACCCCTTGTAATTTTTTTTCTCGTCTAATATCACTGAGAGTGAACAAGACGTAAAATCGAAGACAACAACAACACAACAACACACACACACACACACACACACACACACACACACACACACACACAACACACACACACACACACTTATTCCAAACTAGGCAGTCACAATCACAATTATCCAAGCTGATGTTTAACAACATCCATGATCACATTTAGAATATTAAGACTGGCATGAATCCTCTTTTTCCTTCTTTTGTGATTTGCCAAAGTCCACAGCTGTAACCTGAAAAAAATGACACATTCTTCTTCAGTAAGGTGTTTAATGTCCGTTTTTTATAAACCAGTAGGAATCGGCTTGTTCGTCAGAGCTATTCATCAGAGGTATCTGCCTACTTGAACTGAAATCACCAAGTCGTCACTTTCACAGATAACAGTGTCTGGTGTACTGTCAGAAACAAACACTTTACCAAAATCCTGGTTTCTCTGGGTGTCCCTCAGTCTTCTCTGCAGCGATCTGTCTGTCAGCTCTGCCACATAGTCCCTGATCAGCTCCACACTGCAGCCAATCTCTTCCCGCCCTCTGCAGAGCAACTGTTGTCCTTTGTGGTGTCTGATGCACTACACACATCAGCAAAGTCAATTTCGTGTTGCTGATCAGAGACTGCCTGCTTCTAGCGCTGTGACATCATGTGATGTAGGGCGAAATTCACCTGCTGAAGACAGCACATGCAACGGTGTGTTGTCAGAAGACACGGGTGTGTTGGTGTGTGAGACAGCATGGCATGTTGGGGGTGTTGACATAAATAAAGTTGGAGAATTTTCCTCAGTGAAAAATTCACTTGCCTCATTATTCATTATTCTCTTCCCTTATTCTGTCTGTACTCTTTCCTCTGTCTGTCTCCTTTCCTCTGTCTGTCTCCTTTCCTCTGTTTCCTCTGTCTGTCTCCTTTTCTCTGTCTGTCGCCTTCCTCTGTCTGTTTCCTTTCCTCTGTCTCTCTCCTGTCTCTTTTCAGTTGACTGGTCGGTTGTTTTTTTTGGAAATGCTGGCAGGTACAAGTTTGCTGGCCAGCCATGTTGGCACTGTCACTGTCTGGCACTGTCCAGTGCTGTTGGCAGTCCAACAATAGGCATGGTGCTGAATGAATTGGTAATTCTAACCAAAAAATATACACACACACAAAAAATAGTGCAGCAAAGAACTCTCCCGACTATACAACCAAGGAGAGCAAAGACACACACACCACACACACAAGCGCGCGCGCGCGCATTTTTCGTGCAGGCTTTCATAAAATCATTTACCCGAACAATGACAGCCAAAAAGGGCAAAAGGCCCCCTTTAAAAAAAACCCCCAAAAAAAAAACAAACACCACACAAACAACCCCCCGCCCCCCAAAAAAAAATTTTTAAATTTTTTTTTAAAAAAAAAAAAAAAAACCCTTCCCTTTCCCTTTAAAAAAACCCCGGGGGGTCCCCCCCTTTTTTTCCAAAGCCAAAACCGAAAAAAACCCCCCCCCTTTTTCCCCCCCCCAAAATTTTAATTTTTTCAAAATTTTTTTTTTTTAAACCCCCTTTTTTAAAAATTTTTTTTTTAAAAAAATTTCCCGGGGGGGTTTTTTTTTTTCCCCCCCAAAGGTTTTTCTTTTTTTTTCCCCTTTGTTGGGGGGGTTTTTTTTCCCCCCTCTTTTTTTTTCCCTTTTTGTTTTTTAAAAAAAATTTCCTTTTTTTTTTTTTTTGGGGCCCCCCTTTTTTTTTTTTTTGGTTTTTTTTTCCCCCCTTTTCCCCCCCTTTAATTTTTTCCGAAAAAGGGGGGGGGTTTTTTTTAGGGGGCCCCCTTGGGCCCTTTTTGTTTAAAAAAAAATTTTTTTGGGGGTTTTTTTTTTTTTTTTTTTTCCCCTTTTTTTTTAAAAAAATTTTTTTTTTTTTTTTTTTTTTCCCCCCCCTTTTTTCCCCTTTTTTTTTTTCCCGGGTTTTTTTTTTTTTTTTTTGGGGGGGGGGGTTTTTTTTAAAAAAGGGGTTTTTTTTTTTCCCCCCCTTTAAATGTTAAAAAAAACCCCCTTTTTTAATTTTTAAAAAAAAATTTTTTTTTAAAAACCCCCCCCGGGAAAACCCCCCCCGGGTTTTTCCCCCCAAAAAAAAACCCCCCCCCCCCCTCCCCCCGGCCCCCTTTTTCCCCCCCCTTTTTTTTCCCCCTTAACCCCCCTTTTCCCCCCCCCCCCTTCCCAATTTGGGGGGAAAAAAAAACCTTTTTCCCCCTCCCCCCAAAAAATTTTTTCCCCCCCCCCGGTTCCCCTTTTCCCCCCTTTTTCCCCCCCCCTTTTACCCTTCCCCCCCCTTTCCCTTCCCCCCCCCCCGGTTAAACCTTTCCCCCCTTTTTTTAAATTTTTCCCCCCCCCCTTTTTCCCCCCCCCACTTTTTTTTTTTTTTTTTTCCCCCCCCTTTTTTTTTTTCCCCCCCCCCTTTTTTTTTCCCCTTTTTTTTTGGGTTTTTTTTTTTTTCCCCCTTTTTTTTCCCCCCCCTTCCCCCACCTTTTTCCCCCCCCTTTTTTCCCCCCTTTTTTTCCCCCCCCCCCCCCCCCTTTTTTCCCCCCCCCCCTTTTTTTTTTTTTTTTTTCCCCCCCCCCCTTTTTTTTCCCCCCCCTTTTTTTTCCCCTTTTTTTTTTTTTTCCCCCCCCCCCCTTTTTTTTTTTTTTTTGGGGGGTTTTCCCCCCCCTTTTTTCCCCCTTTTTTTTTCCCTTTCCCCCCCCCCTTTTTTTTTTTTTTTTCCCCCCCCCCCTTTCCCTTTTTTCCCCCCTTTTTTTTCCCCCCCCCCCCCTTTTTTTTTTTTCCCCCCCCCCCCCCTTTTTCCCCCCCTCTCCCCTTTTCCCCCCCCCCTTTTTCCCCCCCCCTCTTTTTCCCCCCCCTCCCCCCCTCCCCCCCTCCCCTCTCTCTTCCCCCTTTTCCCCCCTTTTCCCCCCCCCCCCTTTTTTTTTTCTCCTTTTTTCCCCCCCCCCCCCTTTTTTTTTTTTTTCCCCCCCACCCCCCCCCCTTTTTTTTTTTCCCCCCCCCCTTTTTTCCCCCCTTTTTTTTTTTTAAATTTAAATTTTTCCCCCCCCCTTTTTTTTTCCCCCCCCCCCTTTTTTTTCCCCCCCCTTTTTTCCCCCATTTTTTTAAAGGGGGGTTTTTTTCCCCTTTTTCCCCGGGGGGAAATTTTTTCCCCTTTTTTTTCACGGGAAAAGGGGGGACAAACCCCCGGGCCCCCCTTTAAAAATTTTTTTAAGGGTTTTTTAAAAAAAAAAACCCAAAGGGTTTTGGGGCCTTTTTTTTTTTTTTACTTTGTGGGGAAATTAAAATAAACAAAGGGGAATAAAGGCCGGTAAATTCTGCACTTGAAGTGACCTGGGAGATTGTAATTCACCTTGAATGCACCAGATGCCGCCACCGAGATTAATGGGGCTGACCACTTGGCCACAGCGTCCTTCACTGGTGTCTACAAAGTGCCAATACTGACATCGACACTTAGACTGCCTGCATCCATGACACAACCTTAGCTTGACAACCCGCACTCTCTTTTAAAGGAGAACAAATACTCTGAATGTGGAGTATAGCTGCCTACTTGACGATGTATTTGAAAAGAGCAGCACAGGCCGACGGGTCAACAAGTGTGTACTCAGTGATTGCAGGTGTGATGGGTGAGACAGTACGCATGTTCTGGGTGACCCCAAAGTGTCAAGATGGCGAACAGCTAACAACAACAACGACAACAACAACAACTTTTCTAGAAGCGACATTATTTTTATTTTGCTGGAGCATGACTGTGTTCCACACTCTGTGGGTTACCTGCTTGGTTACTTGGCTGGCTGGTTGATTGTTGGTGGCTGGCTGGTTGATTGTTGGTGGCTGGTTGATTGTTGGTGGCTGGTTGATTGTTGGTGGCTGGTTGATTGTTGGTGGCTGGCTGGTTGATTGTTGGTGGCTGGCTGGTTGATTGTTGGTGGCTGGTTGATTGTTGGTGGCTGGTTGATTGTTGGTGGCTGGCTGGTTGATTGTTGGTGGCTGGCTGGTTGATTGTTGGTGGCTGTTGATGTTGGTGGCTGGCTGTTATGTTGGTGGCTGGCTGGTTGATTGTTGGTGGCTGGCTGGTTGATTGTTGGTGGCTGGCTGGTTGATTGTTGGTGGCTGGCTGGTTGATTGTTGGTGGTGATTGGTTGATTGATTGTTGGTATGTTGGTTAGCTGGTCGGTTTGGTTGGCTGAGCTGATTAATTGCTTGTTGGCATGTTTAGTTGCTGGTTGGCTGATTAATTGTTGGTTGGCTGATTAATTGTTGGTTGGCTGATTATTTGTTGGCTGGCTGATTATCTATTGGTTGGATGATTAACTGTTGGTTGGATGGTTAACTGCTGCGGCTGGCTGATATTTCCTGGTTGGCCGGCTGATTATTTGCTGGATGGCTGATTACTTGCTGGCTGGCTGATTGATTGCTGGTCGGCTGATTAATTGCTGGTTGGCTGATTAATTGCTGGTTGGCTGATTAGTTGCTGGCTGATTAATTGCTGGTTTGCTGATTAGTTGCTGGTTTTGGGTGATTAATCCCCTGGTTGAATTTATTAATTGCTGGTTGGATGATAATTGCTGGTTGGATGATTAATTGCTGGTTGGATGATTTGAGTTGGTTGGCTTAATTGCTTGGTTAGATTTGTTTAGTTTTTGTTTTGTTGTTTTTTGTTGTTGATTTTCTCTGTTTTTGTTTTACTCTATTGCATTATTTTCTCTTTCTCATTCTCTCTCTTTTTTTAATTACACATTAACACACTCACACGCACATACACACATACATACACACACATACATGCACACACAAACACTGACAAGCACACACACATACACTGGCAATCACACACACGTACACACGCACATAAAAACACACACACACACAAACACTGACACACACATATACATGCACACACACACACACACACACACTGACAAGCAAGCAGCGCGCACACACACACACACACACACACACACACACACACCGACAAGCACACACATCCTCACACTGAGAAACACACACACACAAACACAACTTCTTCTGTATTCACCTCCTTCGTTCTGACCCTAATTAAGATAACAGAAGGCGGAGAAGTGAAAGCAGAGAAAGCAGTCAGAAGGCTGTTTACTCTGTCACGCCCAAAGCCCTCCCCCCGTCCTTTCCTCTATTGGGACTTAAATCAGTCTAGTGGTGGGAAAACTCCAAGGGCGTGGTTAGGATAACACATGTGTTATAACAGGGTGTCCACACAAGCTATACAAACAGTCACGCTATTCTGGCCCTAGATGACTTAGACGTTAGAACTGACGCAGAAGCACTGTTGTTTGGGTTGGCCGAGACGGTCAGTATGCTTGGAATCTAACGCAAAACAAATTCCTTCTGGTCGATTGGGTGTGGTGATTCCAATAGCCAAACTTGTCTTTTCTCACCCTTTTTGGTCCAAACACGTTGTTGTTGTGTTGGACGTTCCGTAGTTTGACATCTTGGGAGATCTTTCAAAACATGCGCTTCGTCTCACTTGTCGGCAGACGTGTTTAGCTGATTTGAAAAAAGACACTTTGCCATGTTGACTTCAGACGTGTTTAGCTGATTTGAAAAAAGACACTTTGCCATGTTGACTTCAGACGTGTTTAGCTGATTTGAAAAAAGGGCACTTTGCCATGCTTGACTTCAGACTGTTTAGCTGATTTGAAACAAGACACTTTGCCATGCTCTGACTTCAGACGTGTTTAGCTGATTTGAAAAAAGACACTTTGCCATGCTGACTTCAGACGTGTTTAGCTGATTTGAAAAAAGACACTTTGCCATGTTGACTTCAGACGTGTTTAGCTGATTGAAAAAAGACACTTTGCCATGTCTGACTTCAGACGTGTTTAGCTGATTTGAAAAAAGACACTTTGCCATGCTCTGACTTCAGACGTGTTAGCTGATTTGAAAAAGACACTTTGCCATGTTGACTTCAGACGTGTTTAGCTGATTTGAAAAAAGACACTTTGCCATGCTCTGACTTCAGACGTGTTTAGCTGATTTGAAAAAAGACACTTTGCCATGTTGACTTCAACGTGTTTAGCTGATTTGAAAAAGAAATTTGCCATGCTGCCCTTCAGACGTGTTTAGCTGATTTGAAATAAGCCATTTTGCCATACTGACTTCAGACGTGTTTAGCTGATTTGAAAAAAGACACTTTGCCATGCTCTGATTTCAGATGATATTTGCTCTTTGAGGATGAATACAGGGTGTCTTTTATTTATTGTATTTATTTTTTTTGGGAGAATTGTAAGAAACAGCTAAAAGCATAATTTGAGAAGAACAATGAATCTCAAGTCATACTGTAATTTTGAGTCACAAGCATGTAGAAGCATGTTTAACTATGTTTAACACCTAGTCCACACGATAGAGTGGTTTCGGTGCTGGGGGTTGACGCGATAGCAGACTGAAATGCGGGAAGGAGACTATTTGAATGAAGGTGGCTGTTGAGTTTGTTTCAGAACGACTTTTTAATAAAGGACTTTGGAGACGAAAGGTAGATTATGGCCTGTAATTTTTCAGAATGTTAGGGTCGAGGTCGAGCTTTTTGAGTAGAGGTGTGCATATTGCAATTTTTTGGGAGCTGATGGAAAAAATTTCCCGAAAGAAGAAATGAATTTTGCTATTTTCGTGATGTGGGCATAAGCTGTGGACTGCACTGAGTGATAAGAGAAGCAGGGACAGGATGCACATTGCATGATTTTATGGTCATTCCATGTAGAATTTTCCTGATTTTTTCCTCACTTGTTGGCTAAAAAGGAAAGGAGAGGATGCCAGTGAATTGGGTCAGGAGGCACAGGTTGGAAAGGGTAGTTGATCCAGTCGGGAGAAAATTTTGCGCTTTGTTTGAAAAGACCAAGAAAATATATCAGGAAGTTCAGAGTTGGGACGTCGGCAGACGGCTTGCTTTGCAGATCCAGAAGACTGGGGTGTTAATCTCTCAGTTGAGACCTGAAAGTAAACTTTAGCACATCTCAAGTACTACTAATAGTTTGTGACAAGATTGTATTCTGGCCTTTTTTTCCGTTATTTTTGCATAATGTTAAAAAGTCAATCCCCCTTTTAAAAGCATTTATGGCTGGCCACTACATAATGCTTATGGGCCCAGTTTGTCAAAGTGACAATTTCGGAAAGATTGGGGTTGGGGTGACGAAGTTCAGTTATTTGACCAACATAATTTTTTTTTTTTTTTAAAAAGCTGATTTGAATATAATTTTTGGGTAGTATCGAGAGAGAGATGAGAGAGAGAGGAGAGAAGAGAGAGATAGAGAGAGAGGACTCACAATTTTTTTTGGTAAAGCTTTCACCCATTGCAAAGGGACGGGGATGGGGGGAGATACACTAAACATACAATCAGTGACAACACAGCACAAACGATAAATCTGTGACAATTTTTTCCCAAGTCACTGCCCTTCTGTCCTTGTACCCCCACTGCACTGGCTCGTGACTTTACGTCACAGGTATACCTGTCGGAGATGTGCGTGAAAAAAGTTCACTTGGTTTCTACGCCCTCTCTCTCTCAATACACACACACACACACACACACCACACAAAAATACACACACACGCGTGCGCGCGCGCACACACACACGCACACACAACACAAACACACATACGAAAACACACAGACGTGCGTGCGTGCCCCGCGCGCCGCACGCACGCACGAAAGCACCCCACGCACACACACAAACACACACACACACACACATACACACTCGCGCGCCTGAGCGAGAGAGAGAGAGAGAGAGGAGAGAGAAGAGAGAGAGAGATAGACAGACAGGACAACAGACAGACAGACAGATAGGCAAATAGATAGAAAAGACAAACAGAGACAGAGAGACAAAAAAGTAGAGAAAAGAAACAATCAAACAGACAAGATAGGGAGACTAAGGGAACAGAAAGGGAGGGAGACATTGGAGCGCGCGCACGCACGTGCGCTCACACACACACACACACACACATACACACAGACCACGCACCACACACACACACAACACACACACACCACAACACCATGCCCCAAAAAATCCCATCACCGTATCTACATATTTCTTTTGCCGGCAGCAGCAGCAGCAGCACAGCAGCGGAGGGAAAATTGTCCTCACTCCCTTCCTTCCTTCCGACAGATAACCCCCAACATTGGGAGTGGAGTAGTGGAGTGTAGAGTAAAATAGGATATTGGGCTCTGGCCTGCCTGCCTGCCTGCCTGCTCTCTTTCATCTTTTTCACCTCTTTCATAGGCAGCATCCTCTACATCTTCCCGTCTTCGTCTGTCCGTCTGTTCTGTTTGTCTGTTGGGGGGTGGGAAAGATTTGTGAAGATATCTTTGCTGTTTGTCCTTTTTTCCCCCCTATCTCCCCTTTTTCTTTCTGCTATGAAGACCCGCAATGTGTCTTTCCATTGTCCCTTTCTGTACTGTCTGTCTTTTTTCTCTCTTTTTTCTGCCGCTCTGTCTCTGTTTCTCTGTCTTTGTGGACTCACTGTCCCCTGGATTTCTGCTGCCTCTGTCTCTTTTTTGTCTGTCTCTCTGTCTCTTCCTGTGTCTTTCTGTCCCTGTCTCTTTCCCGACATTCTATGTCTCAGTCTGTTTCTGTGCCTGTTTGTCTGTCTGTCTGTCTCTGTCGTCTGTCTGTCTCTGTCTGTCTGCTGTCTCTGGGGTCTGTCTGTCTGCCTCTGTCTGTCTCTGGTCTGTCTGTCTGCCTGTCGTGTCTGTCTGTCTGTCTGTCCTGTCTGTCTCTGTCTCGTCTCTGCTGTCTGGTC
Organism: Rapana venosa; assembly: GCA_028751875.1. Lineage (NCBI taxonomy): Eukaryota > Metazoa > Mollusca > Gastropoda > Neogastropoda > Muricidae > Rapana > Rapana venosa. The sequence goes on along the minus strand of CM054151.1, from coordinate 6,583,724 downwards.
TTCTGCTTCTGTGTCTGTCGTCTGTTTCCCTTTTCCTGTCCTTTTTGTCTGTTGTCTGTCTTTGTCGTCTGCCTGTCTTCGTCTCTTCTGTGTCTTCTTTCAAACCACACTAGGCAGGGTCGCACAGAATGGGGGAAATGAAGGTATCGACAGAGGGGGGGGGGGGGGGGGGGGGGGTGGGTTTTTGGGGGTTTGGGGGGGGGGGGGGGGGGGGGGGGGTTGTTTGGGGGGGGGGTGGTGGGGGGTGGGGGGGGGGGTGGGGGGGGGGGGGGGGGGGGGGGGGGGGGGGGGGGGGGGGGGGGGTTTTTGGGGTTTTAAAAAGGGGAAGATGAACGCTACGGAATTAGAGAAAGGGTACCCCAAAAGAAAAATGGGGTTTCCCCCCCAAGCGAACCAAGGCCGCCAGGAACCGGGAAACCGCACGCAAAAAAAAGACATCCCGGGGATGAGTTTCTACAGGAGGCAAAAATGTGGGAAGAGATTCGGGACATGGGTGTCGCAAAAGTGTTGTGTAAAAATTGTTTTAAAACATCAGTCTGTTTTTTTGGTTTGGCTTCCTTATGAAAAAATCATTGGCTGTGACTGTTTGCAATGTGTTTATATTTCTGTTTTGGAGATGTGCCGCTTCTCGTGCTGAGTTTCTCTTCTCTCTCTCTCTCTCTCTCTCCTCTCTCTCTCCTCTCTCTCTCCCCCTCTCTCCCCCCCGCCTGTGCCGTTTTTGTGTTTGTGCGGTGTGTTTTTAGCTTTTGTGTGGTTTTTGTGTGTTTTTTTGGGGGGGGGTGTGTGGGGGTTGGGGCGTTGCGTGCGTGGGGCCTCTGTGTGGAATTTTTTCCTCTTTTTTTTTTTTTTTCTTTTTTACTGCCTTTGTTTCTCTCTCTCTCTCTCCCCCTCTCCCCCTCTCTCCCTCTCTCTCTCTCTCTCTCTCTCTCTCCCCTTTTTTGTCAGGTACTAGGAGCCGTCTTTTAACGCTTTTGAAACATTTTTTTTTGCTTTTTGCCTTTCTGTCTCTTTTTTTCCGCTTTTTTTGCCCTTCTTTTCTGTCTTCCGTGTTTTTTTTTTTCCTTTCTGAAATCTTTCCCTTTCTCCTGTATGTAGTCAGTCATTCCGTTTTCCCCCTGGTCTAGAGCGGCCGGTTTTCATTCTGTAAAAGGGGGGTTAAACCCTGTCGACATTGTCCTCTTAAATTGACTTAAAAAAGTTGGCTCCCACTTTCTTTTGTTTTTTTCTTCTTCTCTTTTCAGTCTTTAACATACATTCATACACCGCATGGAAAAGAAGAGAGACTGCCTCTCTTTCCCACTCGATAGATAAAAACAGGGGAATAGAGACAAAGGGAGCCCAGACACAGTACCACTTTTTTTTTTTTTTCCTTTTTTCTTCCTCTGCACTACAGTTCGCGACTTACTAAATAAGTTTTGTCTGTATAGAACTCAGAAAGTATGTCTTCTTGTAGCCGGGGGACCCAGGCTACACTTGCTTAGGTTAAAACAGCAGAACCAAACCAGCTTTGTGGTAAAAATTAAAAAAATTTTCTCAGTTCTCATGAAACTGTCATTTTAAAGCTTGTGATTTTTGTTTTTTTATATTTAGTGTTTTATCTAATAGTTTTTTTTTCCAATATTCTGATGTAACTCTTTAATCAAATTATTTGTATTTTATCTCTTGTTTTTTTTTTTTTTAATGTTGCACATGAAAGTCTTATTTTTTTTTTTGCCTTTCCCAAACTACGCCCGGTTATCTCCGAAATGTGTTGATTGCTAGGAAAAAAATCAATAATAACAAGTTTAAAAAGTCAATTGTTCTCAAATTCATGGATATGATTGTTAAAAATACTGATCTTGCTCGATTTTCTCAGTACAATGAGAGTTGTTTTTTTTTTGTTGTAAATCAATTTTCCCTCGTCTTTTGCTCATATAGGTAAGGTGGGTAGTCCCAATATGACCAAACCCAATTTAAATAATCATAATTATTGTGTGATTGAAGAACAGGGAATAAAGCAATTTAGATAAAAAAACAGCCTATTAATTAGTAATAGTTTGAAAAAGGCTAAAGCCTATGATTGTGTGGGCATAGCTGCCTAATTTTCCCGTTTTTTTTGTTATAAACAGTTTTAAATTTATCGAACTGTTTTTTTCCAAATGCAGACATAAAAATAAAAATCGGGATTTTTTTGGTTTTGATATGAATGAATACAAATTAAAAAGATGTTGATAGGGGTAATTTGTAGTTTAGAGTAGTTTATATTTTAATCAAACCAACAGCTTAGGTTTTGGGTGCACAGCAAGGAAAAACTTTTTTGGCCCCACTGTTAAATTTAGAATCTCCCTCTGGACATCCGGTTAATAATATGTATACAAACTGGTGCTATTCTTTTTCTAGTCTAAAGTATTTACTTTTTTAAAAAGTTTTTTTTTTAAATTTACCAGAACTGCATGAGAAAACACAACTCCTCCATTTTGGGGCCAAGTCAGCTAAAACACTTGCAATGCAGTGGTCTGTCTTTGCATTTCGTGGCTGTTTAAAGGGGGGTGGTCAGGGTGGCAAGAGACCCCTTTCCCCCCACAGAGTAGACGTCAAGGGCTGAATAAAAACGATGACAACCCCAATCGTCTTTCCCCGAGTCTTCTTTTGCCCGGTTGCTTGAATACACTCTTGCAGATTGTTGTTCGACAATTATTTTCCACTTTTTCCTACCCTCTGCCTCGTCCCTTGCCCGGCATGGGACTTCTTTTTTAGCTTTTCTTTATTTAACATCGTTCATCTTATTTAGCTTTTGTAAAAAACAAAAACAGTTTTTTATTATTTACTTTTTTTAGCTGTTGTAAACACTCAGTTTAAAAAAACATTACTTATTTTGCATGTTTTAAAAAAGCACAGTTAAATACATTCCTTATTTAGCATTATTTAGACGCCCAGTTTAAATATCATTCATTATTTGTGTTTTATAGAAAACATCGTTTAAAATCATTTTACTTATTTAGTTTTTTGTATAGAAACCCTCTTTAAAATATCATTCACTTTTTTTGCCTTTTTGGGAAAAAACGCTCAGAAAAATTTATTCACTTATTTAGCTGTTGTTAGACACACGTTAAAAATCATTCACTTTTTTAATGTAGTAAAGAAGCATCGTTTTAAATATCATTTACTTATTTTGTTGTTGTTAGAACTCAGTAAAATCATTCACTTATTTACTTTTCTGTATAGACACCCTCATTTTTTAATTTCATTTCACTATTAAATGTAAGTATGAACACATTTTAAAAAAAAACCCATTTGCTTTTAAGTTTTGGGGGGGGAACATTTTTAAATTAAATTTAACTTTTAATTAAACATCAGTTAAATTCATTCCTTATTTTGAATGTATGTATAAAGCATCAGTTTTAAAATATTCACTTATTTTGTGGTATTGACACATCTTAATATTATTTACTTATTGCTTTCTGTAAAAGCCAGTAAATACCCCCCATTTTTTTTTTTTCTTTCTGTAAAGGACAGAAGAAAAATAGAAAAAAAATTTTTTTTTTTAAGATTCATAAGTGTTTTTTAAAAATATTTTTCCCCTTATTTAGCTGTTTATTTTACGACTTAAAATATTTTTTTAGTTGTCATTGAAGTTTTATTCTTCTTAATTTTCTGTTTTAAACCCCAAAAAAGCCCTACCCCAATGAAAAAAGCAAAAACCGGGGAAAATTTTCGTTTTTTTAAATTTAAACAGACAGCCCAAAACGGTTAGGGGTTTTTTCCTTATTTTACTGGCTGTTTCCTGTAAACCGAAACATTTTTCTGCTTTAAAAAAAACAAGAGGGCCCCCCAAAAAATTAAAAAAACCAACACACCCAAAAAAATGGGGGGGAGCTGTTCATTTCCGTCCTATTTTAATTCCTTCATTTAAATGTTTGGTTTGTGTTTTTTGGTGTTGTGTTTTTGGTTTTTTGTGGGTGTTTTGGTTGTGTGTTCACTGCGCCATAAATTTAAATATGTTATTTATTAATTTGAAAAGGGGAAAGTTCACTGTTCACTGGTCCCGTAACCCCCAGGGTGTAGGGGCGCTGCTGGTGGAAAAACGGTGAAGTTTTTTGGGTCCACTTAGCGCGGTCGTGGGGCGAGTGCCCCTTTGGGGGGACACTGAAACTTTTCCCGTCCAATCACGGTGTCGTGGGCCCCCTTTCTCCTCTTTCCCCTCTTCTCTTCCCCCGGACTGTTCCCTTCAGGGGTTTTTTTCAATCCTTCTAGGTGTTACGGGCCCCTCCATCTGATTTCCTCTTTTTCGCTTGGTCGATCTTCCTGTCCCGCACTTGTTGATGACTTTTTGTGGACTTCATGTTTTGGGGACAGGCCTTGTATGAGATGCCAAGGAGCTTCTGAGGTTTCAATTCTACGTTGGGTTCCTTTGTAGGTCTGCGTCATGCCGCGCCTCAATGCGTAAAGCATGATTTAGTTACTACACGTTTTGTAACTTAACCCCCGGTTCCCAAGGGGTGTTTTTGTCTCCCTATGTCTTCAGCTTTCCATGCTGCTGCTGTTTGTGCGCTCTTTTCTAGGGTTTTTTGGGGTTTTTTCCTTCCCATTATATGCTCCCGGGACTTTAAATGGTCAAACTGTTCCAGTTCTTTTCTGTGACGTGTCTTGGTGGTGATTGGCTGGGGGACTGTTTACATAATGGTTTTCTCGGCGGGTGATTTCCAAACCGTAACGGAGGATATTTCGTCCAGTTGCTTCACTAGGTTTCCCCGTTCCCCTTCATTTCCTGCCAGACCGTCAATGTCATCGGCAAACCTGAGGTTGTGATTGTTTACCCCCAATGCTGAGTGCCTGTTGGGCTTCCAAGCTCAGTCTGGCGTTTTTGGGAAAATGTTTAAACATGCGGCGACAGAACATCCCCGGGCGGACCCCAACTGAGGTTTCGGGAAACCCTTCCCCTACCGTCCCTTTTACGAGTACGCCTTGTGGCCTTTGATAGCCTTGATGGTGGTCGCTTTTTGGCCCATTTAATTTTTCTGTTTGGGCCCACAGGCGCTTTCCATACTTATTGAAGGCCTTCTTTAAAAACAATGAAACGGGAAGAGTCTTGTTTATGCGGTGAATTTTCCACACAGAACCCCCCCGGTTTAATATCGTTTGTGGTGTTTCTTTTTTGGGGCGGAAACGGCCTGCTCTTCGGTGATGATCTCTTTTGCCTGGGTTTCACTTTTTTGCTGACTTTTCGGGGATGACTTATGAGGCTGATTGTCCCGAGTTTTGTCCTGGGATTTTCCTTTCTTTGGGGGGGTGAGAGGGGTGATTTGGTCCTGGGGGAGCCCCCTCCGGTTGCCCAAACTTGTTCAGATACTTGTAAGGAAAGTCTGTCACTGCTTTTCCCCCTGTTGGATCAGCTCTGCTGGGTGTTTTTCGATTTCCCGTGATTTTCCTTTTTCAGCAACAATTGCTACTTTTTACTTCCCCGCTAGAAGGGAATTTCTTTATTTTGTGAGGGTGGCTTCAAGTACCGGGGCGCCCATGTCTGATGATTTAGAGTTCGGAACGTATTCCGTCCCTTTTTCCAACGTTTCCTTCTTTTGTGTTAGGGGAATTCCTTTTTTTCCTGGATTTTACTGCCCCTTGCCTGTTTCTGTTTGGTAGCCTTTCACAATCGGTTGCTCTTTTGCTATTTTCTTTGTCAGGGTCTCTTTTATTTTTTGACATTTTTCTTATCCATTTTCCCCTTGGGCCCCCCTGTCTCTCCTTACTTCTTTTTTTACTTCCTGTACCAAGGGTCCTGTGTGTTCTTTCTCTTTTTCAGGGCCGCTTTGTCACACAATTCAAGATTTTTTCTTGACCCCTGGTTTTGTTTTTTCGGCGATGTTTGCCAAGAATACTTGTGTCTCAGTCATCACTGGTTAAAACTGTGGTTCACGTTTTGGGTTTTCTTCAAGTGCCCGCAGGGGTGCGAATTTCCCTCCTATTGTTGCTTGGAAGGACTCGGCGATGGTGGGGTCCTTTAGTTTGTCCAGTTGGGCTTGAGTCTGGTTTCTTTTTCTTATTTTCTTCTTCAATCGGGCCTAAATTTAGGACACGAGGGCAGACGCGCCCCTGTCTGCACCTTGGAAGCCCCCGTCTTGGTCTGTTATGCCAATCAAAAAACCGGTTCTGCCCCCGGATTAGTCAATCTGGTTTGAGTCCCCTTGGGTGCATGCCATGTCCCGCGTCCCGGGGTGCCTTTGTGTTTTCCAAGGGTATTGGCGACACGTGTCGTTTTACTGGAAAAAATTCAGTGTCTGGTCTCCTCATTGGTATCGCATTACAGGAGGGGCCCCAGAATTTTTTCCATCTTTCAGTGCTTTCCGCCCCTTGGGTTTTCCAGTCTCCCTGGGATCAAAATTTTTTCTTGTTTATCTTATCGATATGCCCTTAGTTGGGTTTAGAATTCCCCTACGTCTTCATCATCGTGACCGTTTTTGGTTTCTAGGCTGAATCCTGTGTGTTGAATGGGGCGCCCTGGGCGGATGGCCATAAGGGCTGTTTACTGGGTAGTACCCTATTACCGAATTCTTTTTGTTTCTTGTTGAAAAAATGCTACCCTTGATATGTTTTTTTTTCTCTCCGCTATATAGAGCATATTCCCTGCAGTATGGTGATTTCCCCCCGTGGGGTTTTCCCCTTTTTTTCCCCCGGTTACCTCCCCCAGAGACCTACCGATCCAGGTGTACCTGCCACCGTTAGCAGTTCTTGGGGGTTTGCCTGTTTGGGCCGAAATTTATTACTTCAGACGGAAGGGCGCGGTCCTTGTTGACCCGGGCGGCGACCGATCCGGTATATTCTTTATTTTCGTCCATTCCATTTAGCGTGTCTTGGGCAAAAGTAGCCTGGCGGCGCCCATCTCTCTCCAGGCGTGATTTTTGGGTTGGGTTGACTCCCCACATGTCACAGGTGGTACCGGGTTCCATGGTTACCGGTAGCAGAGGACACCTCTGACCTGACCTATTGAGGAAAGTTGCATGCGCGTAAATGATTTGAGTGCAAGCACTTCGATTTGTTTGTTTTACAAGATTTAGCGCTATATAAATTACATATATTATTATTATTATTATTAAGACAACGATGATGAAAATGATGATGATGATAATGATGGACATGATGATGGTAATGATGGACATGATGATCTTTATTACCGAGTGTAACAGATGAGCAACAGCATACTGTTTTCCTCTTCCTTACACAAGGCACATAAACTGTATATATATCTTGCTGTCCGCGTAACGAAACTAGACATATTATATATCAAAATAAACTAGAAAGTACAAGCATTAAGATGCATTATTGCATTTTGCACAAAAATCATTTGGCTGCAAACTATTAGCAATTAAAGCCTCCGACTAGATACACTTTTAACAGCTGCACACTATAACTTTTGGTAATAAAACATTAAAACTTCAACAAAACTAAATACTTTATGACTAGAAAAATAAAAATAGCATCACAGTTTGTATACATATACATATTATTAACCACAGATGTCCATGAGAGGAGATATTTGTAATTAACCAGTGGTGCGAAAACACAGTTTCTTGTCTGCTGCACCCAAGCAAGCTTCTTAAAGCTGTTAGTATGATCAAAATATAACTAACTCTATTACTAAAAAATTATTCACACTAACATCTTCCAATCTTATTTATTCATAACAAACCCAAAACATACCATACATTTATATTTTTATGTCTGCATTTGGTAGAATTTAGTTCGACAATTCAAACTTGTTTACAACAAAGAACAGCAGTTAGCTAACTTTTAGGATTCACACATTCTGCATACCTTAAGCCTTACAGTCTACTACTACTTAATATGAGCTATTTTATTGATCTAAATAGAGTTTATTCCACATGTTCCTCAATGCACAATAATTATGATGTATTAAAGATTCCTTAAATAAAAATACGTACCTATACCTATAAGATGCAATAGATAAAAAATATTGATTTACAACAAAAATAGAGAACTCTCATTGTGGTTGAAATGAATTGAGTCAAGATCAGTATTTCAACAATCATATCCATGAATATGAGCAAACAATATGACTTAATAAAGTTATTATTATTGATTTTCTTTCCTAGATAAGACCAATGCTCACATTTAAGGGAGGTAACTCGGGCCATATTATTGAATGACTAAAAGAATTATTTAGACAACATTAAAAATAACACAAACAAGTAGATAATATAAAAACTAATTTATTAATTAGTTACATCACAATATTGGAAAATAAACTTATTTAGATAATATACAAAATATAAAAATATAAATATATCCTAAGCATAATAATGACAGTTTACATAGAGAGTTGAGAAAACTGAATATATATTGACCACAAACTACTGGAATGGACCCTATGTCCCCGTTATAGGCCCTATGTAACAAAGCATAAAATACTAATATACATACAGCTACACTAGAGAAGAACTCAGAAATTTAATGTAGCTTGGCCTTAAGCCATAGGCCTAATACGTGGTTGGCTATGAGAAATTGACAATGCCACAGAATGGACAAAAACCAGACAACATACACAATACCAAGCTTACTTTCAGTGAAAGAAATAATGAAGACAATGCACAAATGCATAAAAATACAAATGTATCAAACGCAATTCACTATTTGATTTAAGTGTACCTTCTTTATGTCTGGTAAACATCAATATACATATAGTTTCTCAAATTCATAATAATACGATAACCGTATCTTCGTTTGTGACATAAATATCTTAATACAACAAGCTTTTTCTCTTATTGATGGCATGGAATATATATCTAGACAGGCAGTGATTTTTACTACTGTTTTCTGCTTTAAGTAGATCATGCAAAGGTGTATCAACATAATCCCTTAAAAATTTAATTCTTATATCATTATACTAAGAGAGACAGATCGACAGACACAGGCTGACAGACAGAGAAAAAAAAAAGAAAGGGAGGGGAGTTGGAGAGGAAGTGAGCGGCAGGAGGAGTGCAGTCAGGGGAGTTGTGGATCGATGTGTCTGTCCTAGGGTCAGAACTGGAAGCTGGCCAGTCTGAAAGGGAAGCAGCAAAGCTCGCTCTCTCTCTCTCTCTCTTGTTCTATGTATAGATAGACATGCAGTCCTGGACATGACTGTACTGTAGTCTGTACTGTACTATATCGAGGGTTACCTGCCAGAACTGGCTATCGTGGTTTGAGACAGTTTCGAGAAAAACGCGTTTGAAAGTTTAACATCACTGTTGGCTTTGTGCCTTTCTTGCTGTATTCTTCAGCCACTGAGAATTATTTTGTAAAATATATCAACTTCTCATATCTAAAACAGCAGTGACAACAATGTTATTTAAGTTTTGATAAACCCTTCTTATTGATTCAGAGTAGGAGCTGGTCAATTCAAGTAGGAGCTTGTCACTGAAATAGCAGAACTGAAAAGAAAAGAGCCAGCCCTGACTGTCTAACCTGCTACGGCTTTAGGGCTGCAGTGGGAAAGTAAATGAAATGAGCCTGCCAGAACTGGCCAGCTTGCTATGAGCATGTTGGACAGCCGCTTATGCCTCGAACCTTTCCGCGCACTGCCTGCATTGGCTCTGGCCAATTACAGCAGGGACGATTGGACTGCTTGCTTTCTGAACGGGAATAGCCAGGTGAGGTTCAATCTTGGTTAGCGTAGTTTTTCTGGTCTGACTCACTGAATCGTAAAAACCAGAGGTGGCTATTCCAGAAAATTCGAACAAAATACGCTAACAGAGATTACAGGAGATCAATAAGCAGTAAGTATCAACCCCCAAAGCATGTACAAATCTAGCACGTCACATGTCCGATTTTTGAAAGAGTGAGAAAAGCTCTCTCTCATAATCAGTGTATCTGATTTGACATTATTATTCAGGTCATTTGGGGATTGTGCATTGTTTGAATACACATTTTTTATCCGTTTGTTGTAATTGTAGATGGTTTTTGTTTTGTTTTTGTTTTTCTTTGTTTAGTTGATAGTTCCTAATCAGGCCAATGGCCGGATGAAAAAAAATGTGAATGCTTATTCTGTAACTTTTGGAAAATAAAGATCATTCACTCATTCATTCATTCATTCATTCTCTCTGTGTGTGTCTCTCTCTCCCCTCCTCCCTCTCTGTCCTCTGTCCTCTGTCTGTCTGTCTGTCTCTCTCTCTTAGCATAGTTTCTTATGACTGACTCACTGAAGCCGGAAACGATTGAAATGCTGGATTTGGTTTTATCACATTATTTGTATCAGCTTGTTATTGACCCCGATGGAAAGGCTTTTTGTGTTGTTCTGTTTTACTTTCCCCTTTTTCTTTGATAATAACTTAACTCTCTCTCTCTCTCTCTCTCTCTCTCTCTCTCTCTCTCTCTCTCTCTCTCTCTCTCTCTCTCTCTCTGTGTCTCTCTTCCCCTCCACCCCCTCTCTCTTTTTTCTCCCCCTTCTCCCCCCTACTCTCTCTTCCCTCCACCCCCCTCTCTTTCTCACTTTCTCCTCTCTCTCTTCCCCTCCACCCCCAATCTCTTTTTCTCATTGTTCATCGGGTGGGGACTGGATGTAAAAAAGCACATGAGTGCTTATTCATTATCCTCGAAATAAAAGAATTTGTCAAAGAATTTGTCATTCTCTCTCTCTCTCTCTCTCTCTCTCTCTCTCTCTCTCTCTCTCTCTCTCTCTCTCTCTCTCTCTCTCTCTCTCTGGGGGTAGCTTCCCTTGCTTGGTAGCCAGCTAGACACCATACTCAACAACAGTGAAAAGTAGTACTGTTTCCTGTGAGAATCTGAGTTCAACATGCCTGTAGAAGGATTGCTATCAACTTTAGAATGTATGCTGAATGCAATGCTGTGTGACAATGCAGTGTCGTCTTTTAAAATTGACGGCAGAGGTAGTCAAACTGTCCTTGTTTTCAGACTGACAGCAAAGACTTCCTTCCAACCCCTTGCCTCTGAAGACAGCAGTGTTGTGTACAGACGGAAGTGTCTGTTCCAAATTAACAGAGACCCCAGAAGGGCTGAGGTGCTCACTCTCACTCACTCATCCCTTGGTCGGGACGACCGTTGGGGTACCCGCACGGACGCTGTGGACCGCCAAATGGTTCTGTCCTGGGCTGCTTTCAGGAGGTTTGGTACAGTGAGGCCGGTCCACTCCTTGATGTTGGATATCCAGCTTTTGCGTGGTCGTCCCTGCCTCCTTGCTCCTTCCACCATTCCCTGCAGGACTGTCTTTGACAGGCTGTTATGCCTTGTTGTGTGGCCAAACCATTTCAGTTTCCTCCATTTGACTGTATCTAGCAATGGTTCTTGTTTGCCAGCCAGTGCCTCGATCTGCTGCCAGACGTAGTCATTGGTTTTACGGTCTCTGTAGGTGATGTTCAGGATCCGCCTGAGGCACTTCATCTCAAAGGCTTGAATTCGACGTTCTAGATCGGCAGTAAGTGTCCATGCTTCACAGCTGTACAAGGCAATGAATGTGACGAGTGCCTTGTAGAGTCTGACCTTAGTGTGGGTTCTGATGTTATGGTTTCTCCACACTTTCGCCAGCTTAGTCATGGAGGAGAGTGCCACAGCAAGTCTGATCTTCACCTCTTGTGTGCTCGTACCTTCTTTGGTGATGACTGCTCCAAGGTACTTGAAAGTTTCTACCTCCTCTAGTGTCTCGCCACTCATCTTGATGCTGGTGGGAGTGGTTGGTGTAGTACTGTTCACTAGGATCTTGCTCTTTTCCGTGCTGATCTCCATACCGTGGGCATTGGCTGATGTTTCCAGTCTGGTGGTGAGATCCTGGAGTTTTTCTTCACTGCGGCCCATGAGATCAATATCGTCTGCGAATCGAAGATTGCAGACTGGCCTTCCTCCTATTGTGATTGTGGTCTTGAAGTCAAGGAGGGCCTCCTGCATGATGTTCTCCAGGAACACGTTGAAAAGAACGGGGGATAGCGGGCAGCCTTGTCGAACTCCAACTGAAGTCCGGAAGAACTCCCCGATTTCTCCACCCATGAGGACTGCACTGTGGGAGCTTTTATACAGCGCCTGGATGACTTGAATCAGGTCCTCGTCGAAGTTATAGTCTCTCATGACTTGCCACAGAGCTTCTTGCCACACTCGGTCGAAGGCCTTCTTGAAGTCAATGAAGTTGTTGTAGAGCTGTAGTTGATGTTGGAGATGCTTCTCTATGAGCATTCTGATGTTGAAGATCTGCTCGACAGTGCTTCGACCTGGTTGAATCCTGCCTGTTCTTCTGATAGGATTTTTTCTGCTTGTGGTTTCAGTCTGTTCAAGGCAATGCGTAGCATAACTTTGCTTGGATGGCTTATCAGACTGATTGTTCTGTAATTTTGGCACTTCCTCAGGTCTCCCTTCTTTGGAAGTGGAACTATGATGGATTGGGTCCACTGTTCAGGCCACTCTTTGCTGGTCTAGATGCGTTGGCAGATGATTGTTAATGCCTTGATCATCTCTGGGCCTCCGTTCTTGATGAGCTCAGCCGGGATGTTGTCAATCCCTGGTGACTTGCCTCCTTTCAAGGATCTTACTGCTTCTTCTACCTCTTCCTCAAGCACCTGTGTGCTTTCGGGATCTGATGGTCTGGGATCTTGCTCGTGAAGTTTGTTCAGATCAGCCTTCAGCTTGTAGTTGTACAGGTCGCTGCAATATTCTGTCCATTTCTTCATGATAGTGGCGCTCTCTGTAAGGACTGACCCCTCTTTGTCTTCAATAACGGAGGTCTTTGGCTGCTGGGACTTGGTTAGTACCTTGATGGTCTGGTACGCCTCCTTGCTGTCTCCTTTCGCCATTGCCTTCTCAACCTTGGAGCATTGTTCTGACATCCAGTTCCCCATGGCCTCGGTCATCTTCTTGATTGACCTGTTGACTGTTCTATACTCTTCGGCTGTTTCTGGGTTTTTGTTCTTCACTGGCTTTAGCTCCCTACGTTGATCGCACAGGTCCAGGATATCGTTGGTAACCCACGGTTGGTTCTTTTTCCTTTCTTTCCCAAGGATCTCCAGCACTGTCTCCTGAATGGTCTTGCTGAAGGTCTCAGTGAGGTTGTTGATGTCATCTTGGAGGAAATTCAATGCTGCAAATCTGCCCCCTATCTCAGCTTTAAAGATTTCAGCGACTTTGGGGTCCTTCAGCTTTTCCATGTTGAACCGCAAATGGGGATTTCTCTTCTGGTTCTTAGTCTTCAGCTTGATCTGTAGGGTCATGAGTACCATGTCGTGGTCACTGCCAATATCAGCGCCAGGGAAAGTTCTTGTCTGGGCTTTGTTGATGCTCGACTTAAATCGTTTGGGGGCCAAGATGTAGTCAATCTGGTTATGTATCTTTCCATTTAGTGAGTGCCACGTCGTTCTTCTTGATGTCTTGTTGGCGACAGTAAGATTGTGGCTGCTTGCGAATTCCAAAAGTCTGAGACCTCTATCGTTGGTTTCGTCCACGCCAAAACGGCCTATTGTCCCTGGCCATTGGTCATAAGCGTCAGGTCCGATCTTGGCATTCCAGTCGCCATGGATCACGAGAAAGTCCTTCTTTGGAGTTGATTTGATGGCGCTCTCCAAATCCTCGTAGAAACACTCGATTGCTTCATCATCGTAGTCTGATGTTGGTGCATAGACTTGTATGATGGTCATGTTGTGTGGTTTTGCTGCGACACGCATGGAGATCAGTCTACTTGAGATTGGGGTACAGCTGATGACACTGTTAGTCCTCTTCTTGTTGACAAGAAATCCTACTCCGTGTTGGTGTTTGGAGTCGTCGCCACTATACCATAGTTTGTGATCTTCTTCTGTGGTTGTTTCGCCGAATCCGACCCAACGGACTTCGGCCAGTCCAAGTATGTCCCATTCGTACCTTCGTAATTCGTGGGTCAGTTCTTGGAGCTTCCCACATGCGTGCAAGGTACGGATGTTCCATGTACCAATGATGGTCCTCTCAGCCTGGAGTTTGATCGCTGTTGTTTGTGTCCCAGTTGCATATTTTTCACCTCCATCCTGGAACGCTCCAATGGAAGGCGCGGTTGTTGGTATTCCGGGCCTCAACCGATCCGGCATGTCTTTTCTTGCAGTGCTGTCCATGTTGGTATTTCTGTGGGCGTGGATTGCTTGGCGGCGCCCATCTCCTCTCCAAGCTGCTATTTGCCCATAGCTGGGGATTTTTGGGTCGGGTTATCTCCCCACTGAGACAGGTAGTACTGGGCTACAGGTTACCAGTAGCAGAGGAACACCTCTGACTCTGGACAAGAGTAGAGCTGAGGTGCACAGAGCAGAAAAGAAGGCAAGTATGGCATCCCCATCAGGGTTGTTTTGTCCAACTCCTACAACTTGGTGTAATACTGCTGATATGTCACCAAATGATATAAACAAACTGACAGTGACACTTTCTTACAATGTGGAAAGAGAATGTGACCCTGAAGAGGCAGTGTTGTGCAAATGTGAGGGGACAGGTGAGATGAACAAAAGGCAAGTGACAATGTTAGAGCGCATGGATACCAACAGTGACAGTGAAGTATAGGGTACTTATGATTCCGAGCACATCGATAACTCGAGCAACAATGGCGAAAATAATAATATTAATAATAATAATAATAATAATAATATTAATAATAATAATAATAAATGGAATTTATGTAGCGCTGTATCTTGCACAGACAAATCAAAGCGCTTGCACTCAATCATCTCACATCATGCAATAATACATAATATTCATAATACAATAATATTCTAAAATTCAAAAATGCCACACAACACACACACACACCCACCAACACACACACACACACATACAAAACACACACACACACACACACACACACACACACACACACACACACACACACACACACACGTTATACACTTTGGCAGGGTGATGGAATTTTTGGCTGTTGAAAAGCAGGGATAGCTATGAAATGAAACAGGAGAGGAAATTCTTAGGTTTGAAACAAATATGTCTTGAGGCCAGATTTAAAAGAGTCACAAGAAGGCCTTTGGCGAAGAGAGATAGGGAGGCCATTCCAAATGGAGGAACCAGAAACAGAGAAAGAGCGACGGCCAACAGTGGACTGGTTGAATCTAGGTGTTTGTAAGCACAAGGAATCTGCAGCAGAGCGAAGGGAACGAGAAGGGTTGTGCAGGTGGAGACATTCACAGAGGTAGGAAGGTGCTGTTTTGTGGAGACATTTGTAACAGAGAGTACTGATCTTATAGTTTATTCTTTGTGGCACAGGCAGCCAGTGGAGAGATCGCAAGAGAGGGGTAATGTGCTCAGATTTTTTTCTTTCTGAAGACTAGTCGAACTGCAGACTTTTGAATTTAAATAGATAAATAGCTCTTTTGAAAACAAATCAACAAAATCAAAACCTTAATCCATTCAGCAAAGATAAAGTATTACTCTGCTCAAGTTCTTGACACTACGTTCACGAAATCTCTTTTTTCCCTCACCTCAACTCTTCTCGGATCTGCAAAGGCAAGCCCTCTGCCCACTGTCAACAGCTGCTCTGAACTTCCTGCTATATTTTCTTCATTCTTCTCTGACAAAGTCCACAACATTCACTCCAAACTGGATTACACTCCCTTCCAACCTGTGCCTCCGGATCCCCAATTCACTGGCATTCCTCTCCTTTTCTTTCATCCAACTAGCGAGAAAGAAATCAAGACAATTCTGAAAGAAATGACAATAAAATCATGTGATCTCGATCCTGTACCTGTTCTCTTCTCCTCGTGCATTCCCAGCTTATACCCATACACAAAAATATAAACCCCCTCTTCTTCAGGAATGTTCCATCAGCCAAAAATGCTATAGTTACACCTCTACTAAAAGCTTGATCCAACCCTAATTTTGAAAATTACGCCCTGTTTCAAAACCTTTTATCTCAAAAGTCTTGAAAAAAATTTTTAAAGCAACTTAAAAACCCTTTCACTCCGATAATTTTCCTTTTTTCCCCCTTTCCATCTGCCGGGGCGACAACCCAACACTGAGACCCCCAGCCCACACTTAAAACACATTCTACATGCTTCTGAACAGGAAACACCTTTTCTCCTTCTCGATTATTCCCAGCCTTGGCACTATATCCTTCAATTCTTTCTCGTTCCCAAAACCTTTTGGGTATTACGGGCAAAGCCCTCCCCTGGTTTTTAGTTCAAACCCACAGACTGATTCCACACAGTTTCAGTAAAAAAATTCAATCATCCCCTGTCAAATGGAATGTGGATCCCACAGGGATCATTCTTTCCTTTTTCATTTCATCCTTATACGCTCCACTTCACATATATAAAAACCCTCATCAGGCAAAAAAACATTTTTATGCTGATACTCCCATTCTCCGCGTGTTACACCTAAAAAAAAAACCCGCCCTTCTCTCTTGGCAAATTGCCTACGCCTTCAAGACATAAAACTGGAGACACAAAAAAGCTACAGCCAAATGCGATAAAACTGAAGCCATCTTGTAGGGACCAACCAAATTTCTCCCATCACAAAAAAGCCCTTTACTAGAATTCGCAATAAGTAGTTCCTCTTCTATGCGGAAGTACTTGGGTTTTTGACAAAAAAACTTCCTGCAAAAAACTGATCCCCAGCCCCCCAGTCGTTTACTATCATTCGGGTATTAGCGCAATTCAATGTACCTGTCCCTATACACATTAAAAACTATTTTGTCCTCATTTTTTCCCGTCTGGATTATTGCAATTTTTTTTTTGGGGGCTTCCAGCATCATTAACCCCCTCCTTCAATATACAAATTTCCCCGCACGACTAGTCCCAGAAAAAAAAAAATTGAAACTTACCCTCTCTTGCAATCTCTCCCGGCGCTGTAAACAGAGGAAAAAATTAAGATTGTCTCTCTGTTACAAAGTCTCCCAAGACAGCTCCCTCCCATCTCTGTTAATGTCTTCCCGTAACTCCTTTCCCTTCCCCTGCTTTTGCTGCAATACCTTGTGTTACAAAATACCCAGATCAAAAACCCACCGTCGGCCGTTGCTCTTTCTTGTTTTTTTGGTTCTCATTGGAAAGAATTCCCTCTCTCCTTCGCCAAAAGCCTATTATACAATTTAAAATCCGCCCCAAGGGCTTTAAAAATTTCAAACTAAGATTTCCCCCCCGTTTTTATCTCATATCTGCCTTTTTCTTCAAAAAAGCCCCAATTCCTTAGCTACCAAAGGGGAAAAACCTTTTTGCCTTTTTTTTGGGTTTTTTTTTTGTGTGTGTGTGGGGGTGGGGGTGGGGGTTTTCGCGCACGCGGCCTGAGTGCACATGTTAGTAAATTTGAACTTTTAAAAATTGTTAATTCTTATTGGGGTAGGTAAAAATGTGTTTTAATGCAACGCTTTTATTTGCTTTTCAAGCATAGGAATATAAATTCCATGATTTTATTTTTATTTTATTATTATTTTTTATCATTTTTTTATTATTATTTTTTTAATATTTTTTGTTGTTAAAAGAAACTTACATGAACAAGTGAAAAAAATGGTGATAGAAGTTCTGAAGGAACCCCCGATATGTTTATCCCTCCCCCCAGAATGATCACGGACTCCTCCACATTTCCCCCTACACTTCTTTCTTTGTCCCCTCCCTTTGAAAGCTGACCACTCTCGGAAAAGGAACAAGAATTTATGTAAAAAAATCTTAGGTTTGAAATAGGTTTTTTTTGAGGGGAAATTTTAAAGCTGTCGTAAGTGGCTTTCCGAAGGGAGAGAGGGAGTCATTCCGATTGATACCAAAATAGAGAAAGAGCACGGCCAAAGTTAGTTTGGTTAAAATCTAGTTATTCGTAAGCCCAGGGTATCTACAGCAGAGCGGAGGGAACGAGGAGTGTACAGGTGAAGATATTCACAGAGATATGAGGGTGCTGTTTTGTGGAGACATTTGTAACAGAGGGTACTGATAATATTAATAATAAAAATAATAAAAATAATAATAATAATATTAATAATATTAATAATAATGATGATGATGATGGATGATGTATGGAATTTTATAGCGCTGAATCTTGCAAAAGGAACAAACCACAGCTCTTACATTCCAATCATTTACACTTATGCAATCAGGTCAGGTCAGTCAGAGAAGTTCTCTGTTACTGCTACTGGTATCCATGTAACCCAGTACAACCTGTCGCATGTGGGGGAGGAAACCCCAATAGAAAAAACCCAAAACATATGGAGACTTGGAGAGGAGATTGTGGCACCACCAAGGAATATCCTAAGCCCACAGAAAAACTTTGAAAGACAAATGCAAAGCCAATGTGATACCGGATCGGATCGGTCGAGGCCGGGTTACCAACGACCGCGCTTTCCATTGATCAACACCAGGGGGGAAAAGTGCCCAATTCAGCTACTGGAGTTAAAACATTACTTAGCTCCCTAGAGAACAAATCACCATTGGTACATGGAACGTCCGTACACTTTTCCAGTGCGGAAAAAATCAAAGAACTAGAGTATGAGCTTAGCCGATATAAATGGGACATTATTGGACTAGGAGAAGTGAGATGGACAGGATTTGGTGAGCATTGACTGAAGAAGGCAACAAAAATCTGGTACAGGGGCCAAGAGAAACATCACCAACATAGAGTGGCATTTATTGTCAGAAAGGAAGTAGTGGGTGCATTATCAGCTGTACACCGGCTCCAGCAGGATTATCAGCATCCGGTGTCGGCCAAGCCCAAGAACATCACCATCATACAAATCTATGCACCATCATCTGACATGAAGATGAAGAAGTAGAAGAAATTTATAAAAGATATTGAAGAAACCATTATGAAATACCCAAGAAGGACATCATCATCATCCAGGGGATTAAACGCCAAAGTAGGCCCTGACTCTTACAACCAATGGGCCGGAACATTGGTCAGTTTGGAACTGGGGAAAACCAACGACAGGGACTCGTCTGCTGGAGTTTGCCTGCACCCACAAAACTTACCATTGCCAATACCCTCTATCCCCAAAAGCAGTCAAGGGAGGACAACCTGGCAGGGCGCCAAACGGCAAGATCCATAACCAAATAGATTTTATTTAACACCACGGCGCTTCAAATCCAGCATCAACAGAGCCAGAACAAGAACTACCCTGGAGCTGACATAGGCAGTGACCACGACCTTGTGTGCTGGTATTCAAAATGAAGCTGAGAAAAACAAACAGCCTGCAAACCCACGTATCAAATTTGACGGGGACAAACGAAAGATCCAGATTTTCGAGGAGCTCCAAGCTAAGCTTGGCGGACGTTTTGGGGCATTAACCCCCTGGACAATGACATCAATGACCTCCCCAAACAATTTTAATGAGGCAGTCCGAGAAACAGCAGAGGAGGTACTCGGTCGTCAGAGGTAATAAACACCAGCCATGGAAAACCAATGACATCTTGGGACCTCATGCGATACAAGAAGAGCACTGAAACCAACCAGGTTTTCCCAACCCAAAAAGAATACCGGGAGGCCAACAATCTCGTGAAAAAGTCAATGTTAAAGGCCAGACAGAAGTGGATCAGTGATCAATGTGATGAGATCGAAAAAAGATTGAAAGTGGGCAACATTTAAAAGGCATACGACACCCTGAAGAAACTCACAAAACCACTTCAAACCAAATCATCAGTCATTGAAGACAGCTCCGGAAACCCTCCTCACAGAAAGCTCAGCTGCATTGAACAGGTGGTTGAATATTGTCAAGAAATGTACAACTACCCAATAAACCTGACAAGAGCATAATAGAAGAGAAAGCAAACACAACAAGGCAACCCTCGCCATTACCTATACTGAGGAAGAAGTGGAAGAACCATCCGCAAACTTACCAGTAGGGAAAGTCCCCAGGAGCAGACAATTTTACCAGCAGAGCTGCTCAAGCATGGTGCGAAGCAGTCATCACATATGTTACAGCTATCTTTCGAAGATTTGGAGACAAAACGTGGCCAACAAAATGGACACAATCACTCATCATACCTTTTTTCCCCAAAAAGGGGGAATTTACGCCAATTGCCAAAAACTATAGAACAATCAGCCCCATCAGCCACGCCAGCAAGATCATGTCAAAGTTATTTTGAATCGACTCAAGAAGGAGGCAGAAGAACACCTTGCAGAGGAACAAGCTGGGTTCAGGGCAGCAGGAGCAAATCGAACAGATTTTTAACTGCCACATCCTGATGGAAAAACATCTTCAACATCAAGAGACCTGTTCCACAACTTCCATCGACTTTAAGAAGGCTTTCGGGCAGAGTATGGCACGAAGGCCTGGCAAGGTCCTCAGAATGTTTGGCATTGAAGAAGGACTAGTGCAAACCATTCAAGCACTATACAACACCGCAAGCAGTGCAGTCCTTCTGAACAATCAGGTCGGAGACTACTTTAAAACCCCCAGTTGGGGTCCGACAAGGATGCCTGTTATCTCCCAGTCCTGTTTAATCTGTTCTTGGAAAACATTATGAGAGAGACCCTCCATGACTTCCACTCTACCATATCCATTGGCGGCAGACCCCTAACAACAAATTAACGGTTTGCCGATGACATTGACCTCTGGGCGGGAAAAAACACAGAGCTGCAAGATCTTACAAACCAGACTTGAGAACAGAGCTGGAGGGATATGGGGTGGAGGTGGGGCCGGAGAAAAGTAAAGTACTTTGAACAGCACGGAGCAACGCCACTGCTAAAATTTACATGAACGGCCAACAACTGGAGGAGGTACGCTTATAAAATCCTTGGCACTACCTCACAAAGGGACGGGCGATCGACGACAGAAATCAAACAGTAGAATAGCCATGGCAACATCTTCCATGACAAACTCCCACCATATGGAAAAGTAAAGAGATCAGTTCCCAATCAAACTAAAGCCTACAAAGCCTAATTCAGGCGATCCTGCTGTACGGAAGTGAAACCTGGACATTGACTGCTGAAACAGCAAAGCGAATCCAGTCATTCGAAACAAAATGCCATAGAAAACTACTGGGCATATCCTGGAGAGAACGAAAGACCAATGAATTTGTCAAGAGTCAAATAACACGGCTGGCAGGTCCACAGGAACCCCTTCTCACCATCGTCAAGAAGAAAAAGCTGAGCCGAGGACCGAGATGGATGGAGGAGGCTTACCACTGCATCGTTTTTCGTGTCTCCCCCACGACCGCCAAGGTCACGGGTCTGTTGATGATGATGAATCATTCATGAATAAAATAATATATCAATATTATCACACACACAAACACACACACACACACACACACACACACACACACACACACAGACACACACACACACACACAAACACACACAAACACAAACGCACACACACACACGCACGCACGCACACGCACACAGCATGTCTATGCACGGTGATGGAGATGGGGGTGGCCGCTGAAGAGTATGGATAGATAATGAGAGGGAGGATCTCAGTAAGGAAACAAATGTGTCTTGAGCCAGAGGGGGGTCGATCCAGATGGATGAACCATAGAATGTGAGAGTGAAAAGCGACAGCCAACAGTGGTTTGCTTGAATCTCAATGTTCGGAAGCACAGAGTATCCGCAGCCGAACAAAGGGAACGGGAAGGGGTGTACAGGTGAAGACAGTTGCAGAGATAAGAGGGTGCAGATTTGTGGAGACATTTGAAACAGAGGGTACAAATCTTGTACTTCACTCTTTGTGAGACAGGGAGCCAGTGAAGAGATCGCAAGAGAGGAGTGATGTGTTCAGATTTTTTCTGTCTTAGGACTAGTCGAGCTTCAGAGTTTCGTATGCGTTGAAGCGAGTGGATGGGCAATGCTGGTAGACCAGCCAAAAGAGAAATGCAGTAGTCCAAACGTGAGAGAATGAGATGTGACAAGCTTGGATGTTGCATCTGTAGACAGATACTTTTGAATTGTATTATACGCCGTAATGATAATAGCAAGACTGGCAGGTCTGGGTGATAATTTTTTGCATTGAATGTGTTTCGATAACACAGTAATATTTCACAGAGCTGGCGAGGGACTACATATTTGCCAAATTCTATTAAAGTTGTTAAAGGGGAAGAAAGTTTTTTTTGGTTCCAAATAAACATGGCTTCATTTTATCCGATTTAACGAGTTGTTCTGTATCATCCAGTTTTGAAATCTTGGAGGGCAGTGGAAATATTTGTCAGGAGGAAGGCATTTTCAAAAGAAACACTGTATGACTATCTCAGATAAAAATGTGATCGATTTGATGTGGTTTATCAAAATTTATTTAAAAAGTGGAGCGTGTAGGAGTAAAAGAGAACAGGGCCCCAGAAGACCCCGAGGGAAACCCCCAAACGTTTTGAAGGCTTTTGATTGCTTTTGCTCCAATTTGTCGGGAAGCGGTTTGTGAGGTATAAAACTAACCGGGTGATGCTGTGCCGAATTCCAAAGAATCAAAGGGCAAGAGATGAAATTGATGGTCAATAGTGTAAAAGGCTGTAGACAAAGTAAAGAAGGTAAAAGGGAGTTTTTCCTTCTAAAAAGCGAGTAGTGGGGTATTGAGGTGTGGAAAGGGGGTTTTGGGTAGTATTGGGCGATAGGCAATGAAAGAGGGAAAAGGAGATTGTTGGAATAAATGTGTTTTAAGCTTTTTCAGAACTACTTTTTCGAGTATTTAGAGACAAAAGGTAGTTGAGACGGGGCTTAGTTTTCAAATTTTCAGCAAAAGGGCAAAACTTGTCTATTTGGTTTTTAGAGCTGATGGAAAAAATTTTCTGAAAGAAGTGATAAGTTCACTATTTTTTTGACGGTAGGTAAAAGTTGTAAGGCACTTTGAGAAAAGAGGGCAGGGATGGGGTCAAGATCGCGATTAATAGTATTTCATTTCCCACTCATGGAATTCCACTTTACAGCTTATCTTTTTTGATCGATTATGACTTTCGACTAGGGGGCTTGAAAACGCGCAGTCCCATTGCTGCACCCTGGGGGGTGGTTGGGCCCTTTGGAGAACATCTCCAACGCTGACTGTCCTTATGCCCACTTGGCCGAGAGAGTGGGGATGTGCTGTGGGCAAGGCATCTCCACTATAATCAAACTTCTGCCTAGTTTCCAAAACAGCAGCTGCCTCCTCTGCTGTTTTGGAGGTCATCGTCGGACACGACGGACAAACATACATACATTCTTTCAGGATTGTCTTATTTTCTTGTTCACTTGTGGGATGAAATGAAAGGAGAGGAGTGCCAGTGAACTGAGGTTCAGACTGGAATAGAATCTGATCCAATCTGGAGCGGATGTTGCGGACTTTGTCTGAAAAGAAGGCAGAAAAGATGGATGGAAGTTCAGACAGGCTGTGTGTGGTAGGCATTGGGCTTGTTTTTGCAGATCCAAGCAGGTTTGAGGTGTTAGAAAAAAGAGATTTTATGGATGTAGCACAGAGAACTTAACAGTCTGTCTTAGCAGAATGAAGACGTTGTTTTGTTTTGCAATGTTCAGAGAGGTCAGTGTGGTCAACGGTTTGTGAAAGGTGTTCAGCAGCTTGTGAAGAGCAAGTTTGAATGTTTATGTCATTAAGGTTGCGATGGTGAGAAGTGTTTTCTTTTTGGTAGGCTTTGCTATGTTGAGGGAATAAAGAATGGCAGAATGATGAGATTGCAGTTCATTAGTGACAGATACAGATGTGACCAGATTGAATGAAGGATTGGTGATCAGCCAGTCTAAATATGTGCTACCTCATTTATCAGCTGGGAAAGAGTGGGTTGAAAGACACTTGACACAAGGAGAAGACTGGTTGTCATAATGGAAGTTAGTCTTGAAGACTGATAAGCTTAGTGGGAGAGAGGTTGAAGTGGTCGAGGAGTGACTGAAATTCAGATTGTTTTATGGCTATGCATATATACCTCGTGTCAAGTTATAGACATGGTCCTTACTCAATTATTCCACAAATGCTGCCTTTATAGTTTTATCTTGTAGTGGAATGTTTGCTTACACTGATATATTTCATATCCCATCTCTGCACAATCACAGTCTCATAGTTGGGATGTGGCCTCTATAAAGAGGCAGCATCATGAAGTGTATCCAACAGAGCGCAGCACCATTAGCAAGTATGTCCCAAAATAGTAACACATCGCGCTGATCGCATAGGAGGCAACCTAACCACCACTCCCTCTCACCTGTACCTCAGCCCGAGGTATGCTACCCGACATGTATGTTTGATGTTTAAGTCAGTCACTCCAAGCTCTATTTATGGTCCTGCTCACAGTGCAATTCTTACACAGTGGTGATATTTAATTCGCCACTACTCTGCTGCACACCTCCTTGGCTACAGTAGCACAGGCAGAATACTTATGATGTGGCCTCTAATAAGAGGCTGCATGAATCCCTGCATTTCACCATGTAAGGTAAAGTGTATGTAACTGACGGTTTTCAAACTACCACCCAAGAAACTGATCGTTGCACAATTTGCAGGTGTGTCCCAAGTAGCACATCACTCTGATCACATGGGAGGTAATCTAATTACCGCACCACCACATTGACAAAAATCATTTTTATGAGAATGAAGTTGTAACTGGTTACCTGCACTTGTTTTTCCCCACTATATTTTCGCAATTATATGATTGGTTAAGTGGGGAATCACATCTCTTCTGAGATCTAAGTAAAGGCCATTTATTTTCAACTCCTACTGCCTGACACATCACTTTAAGTGTCTGGCAATGTCTTCGTTATCATGCTTATCCAGCTAAGACCAGACCTATTGGCTGGGGACAGACTTATATGATTCTCCCTTGCATCCTTTTTCTATTGAAAGGATCCCCAAACACGAGGCACAAAGATTCGCTAGCTGCTTATTTCGCCTATATAAATATATATATATACTTTTTTTTCACAACTATTATTTTAATATATTGTTCTTTTTCTATTTAATCTTTTGCTGGCAGTACTGGCAGGTCACAAGAATATCTATTTATTTTTAGGTCACAAAAATATCTATTAATGCTGCAATAGACACTTCTAAATCATAGAAAGTGTTTTGCTGTTAGGTACCACAGAGAATTAGTGAGGTGTCAACCATTGCCAGAACTTCTAAAAAGTGCTCAAATAGGAGCCGAAACTCGCGTCAGGTCAGGCATGCTGCTTACTCAATTAGACCCCAAATGCTGCCTTCAAAATGTTGTCTTGAAGTGGAATTTTTATTCTCCAATCTTTGACAAAAATTATTACTGAAGTTGTTATTGGGTACCTGTACATAAGCTTTCCCGTTCATTTTCTAATATCTATAAATTAAGAAAACGTGATTAAATATATATGAAATATTCCCTGATGTAGATGTATTCATATAACCATTCAAATTTAAAAAAACCCACAAAGCACATAGCTGTCTGTTTTGAATGTATGTTTAGGAGACTATGTCTTCGCTGCTTTAATCATACCTACACTAATCTATAGTCTGTAACTTTTCTACTTGCACAATACCCTGTGGTACCACTAGTGAGTGACACATCAAACCCAGTAAGAACATACCGAACATACTTGCGGGGAAAGGAAGACGGGTAGGAGAAGGGAAAGAGAGGCATTGGTAAAAGGAGTAAGAATAACGTGAGGGAGGTCGGTTGGTAGTAGCAGGAGTCAGAGGGAGAGCGATTGAGAATCTTGAGGCTGTAAACATGGAACTGCAAGAGATCGATCAGACAAATATGGATGTAGGATTAATCTGGCTTTTGTGCATTCCTGATCGATGTGACAGGAAACAGCTGATATTGGATTGAGATGGAAGTATATGCTGAGAGTGAGGTGGGGGGGCAGCTCAGTGTGTGTGTGCGTGCGCGCGCGACTTGTCAACCCAGTGGAGCAAATAAGTTTAGCAGATTTACGAACAGTTTCATGCCTATAATCTAAAATACAAATACACACACAAACACACGTGTGTCAGAAAGATAATAGATCACAAACCAAACTAAACCCCTCAAACATAGAAAATAAAACAGCTAGATATTTTCTGGAAACAAAGTCGAGCACAAAACTGGAGTGGTTTTAAAACTTCCAGCTTTCTTTTCTTCCCTGCCCCCTCTCTGCAGCACAAGAAGACTGACTGTAATGCCACGTGATCCAGCCCTCTTACTTAACCACCACAAAGTGTCATGACAGAACGACACATAAATCACTTGCTGACTTGAGTTTAATGATCTTGGTAGAAGGTTAGGCAATGCTGGCAGCCAGCCGGAGGTTTCAGTCTGTCTGAAAGTTATGGGCGTTTAAGTGCGGCACATCAAAGAAAAAGAACCACTACATGGTAAAGTGCTGTCAAGACCTTGCATGTGCACATGTGTATGCATACACTTGATCTTGAGGTGAGAGTATGCCCCCAAGAAAATGCAAAATGTGATTCTTAAAAAACACCAACTGGAGCACAATGTGGGTGACTTCAAGGTTGAACCTTTCCGATCTCACTTACCTTCTTTTCAACACCACAAGAAAACTGTAATGCCACGTGAATCCAGGCCTCTCTTACCAGCACAAGAAGACTGTAATGCCACGTGAATCCAGGCCTCTCTTACCAGCACAAGAAGACTGTAATGCCACGTGAATCCAGGCCTCTCTTACCAGCACAAGAAGACTGTAATGCCACGTGAATCCAGGCCTCTCTTACTTATCACAAAGTGTCATGGACAGAATGACACACAGATCACTGTGTGACAGGAGTTTACTGATCTTGTAGAAGGGTGTGTAATGCTGACAGCCTGAAGTTCCAATCGCGTAGCTGTACACCTGACTGTTAAACGTTATGAATGTTAGGTGTGGCTTTATCAGGAAACTCCCACGTATAATACGTCAAGCATTACAGCAAACTGCAAGCATGCGGTGCCTGCGCATGTGCACGCACCCATACACACACACACCACACCCACACACCCTCCCACCTACACACACACACCACACACACACACACACTCAAACACACAATCACGTTCAAGGAGATTTTCCCCCTGGAGTTAACATCAGTTCCGACTCCACTCCACTCCTACAAATGTCCTTAGGTCCCATAAATAAACAGAGGCACGAACGTCTCGAGCAGACGTTTTTTAAAACCCACTCCGCCTTTCGGAAGAGCGAGCTTATGGAATGACAAATTCAAACTCATGTACACAGGATACACGTAGAAGAGGAGTGCTTTCAGATTAATAATCGTAAAAACAACGGCTTGGTTCGATGGAGATAAAAAAACAAACAAAACAAAGCAGACACACAAGACCTAGACTAACCCAAGGAAAAGAGACAAAGAAAAAAGCGCAGCCTATGAGTGAACGTCCACAGCAAGGAGTGCGATGGCCTTCAGAGCCAAAGCTTCTCTCCAGCACCACAAGATTGTACTGCATGCCACGTTAGTCCAGGCCTCTCATACCAGAGTGTGCAATGTGAAGTGTGTCAATTAGATTGTGCAACTTGCCATGAATTATCTTGGCAGACGGTTGCGTAATGCCGGCAGCCCAAGGATTTAATATGCATTGCTGCTAAGCACATAGTGTTAAGTGTGGCTTACGGAAAGAACAAACCCAAACACCCACACATATGCCAAAGCATCCTTGAAAACTCGCAGTCGTATGCTAGCTTGCACATACGCTTCTTCTCTGCTTCTACTTCTCTGTTCTTCTTGTTCTTGTTCTTCTTGTTTTTCTTCTTCTTGTTCTTGTTCTTCTTCTTGTTCTCTTTTTGTCTGTTCTTTTGTTTTTGTTCTTGTTCTTCTTGTTTTGTTCTTGTTCTTTTTTGTTTCTTTCTTGTTTTGTTTTTTGTTCTTGTTGTTGTTGTTGTTGTTCTTCTTCTTCTTCTTTTCTTTTCTTCTTCTTAATAATAATAATAATAATAATAAAATGGAACTTATATAGCGCTATTTTTGCAAAGACAAATCAAAGCACCCCATTTCACTCAAAACCCAACCTTACACAGTCATGCAATCAATGATAAATAATCAAAAGTTTAAACAACAGATATTTACGACATGGTGCGATGCAGACAAATCTATTTTAAATAAAATTTCGATAGTCAAATGTTTTTCAAAGACCCCACCCCCTCGCACAGGCCGTATACTTTAGCAGGGTGATAGGACATGAGTTAGATATGAAACAGGAGGGGTAAGTCTTAGGTTTGAAATAAATATGTCTTGAGGCTGGATTTAAAAGTGTTTATAACTAGGTTTCTGGCGAAGAAAAGAGAGGGAGCTCATTCCAGGTCGATGGACCCGAAATTTGAGAAAGAGCGGCGGGCCAACAGGTGGATTGGTTGAATCTAGGTGTTCGTAGGCACAAGGTATCTGCAGTAGAGACGGAGGGAACGTGAAAGGAGTGTACAGGTTAAGAATTCACGTAGGTAGGAGGGTGCAGTTTTGTAGAGACATTTGTAACAGAGGGTACTGATCTTATAATCTACTCTCTGTGCACAGGCAGCCAGTGGAGAGACAATCACCAACCTCAGGTTTGCCGATGACATTGACGGTCTGGCAGGAAATGAAGAGGAACTGGCCAACCTAGTGAAGCAACTGGACGAAATATCCTCACGATACGGCATGGAAATCAGCGCCGAGAAAACCAAGCTCATGTCAAACAGTGCCCAGCCAATCACCACCAAGATCACGCTCAGCGGAAAAGAATGGAGACAGTTGACCATTTCAAGTACCTTGGAGCCATCATAAGTGAGGAGGGATCGAAGACCGAAATCCTAGCAAGAGCGGCACAAACAGCAGCAGCAATGGCAAGACTGAAGACCATATGGAGAGACAGAAACATCCCTCTCGGAACCAAGGTAAAGTTACTAAACGCGCTAGTCACCTCAATCATGCTTTACGTATGTGAGGCATGGACACTGAACGCAGACCTACAAAGGAGAATCCAAGCAGTAGAAATGAGATCCTCAGAAGGCTCTTGGCATCTCATCAAGGACCATGTCACCAACAATGAAGTCCGCAGATAAATCACTCAGCAAGTCGGGACTATGAAGACCTATGACCACAAGCGAAAAAGAGCAACTCAGATGGTATGGGCACGTAACAACGCTCAGAAGGACTTGCAAAGACCATCCTGCAAGGAACAGTCCAGAGGAAGAGAAGACGGGCAGACAGAGGAAAAGTGGGCCCACATCCGTGATTGGACAGGGAGGACTTCATGTCACCAGGCAACTCGCCCACACGCGCTAAGTGGAGCCAGCTGGTCCACCGTCGTCCACAATGCAGCGCCCCTACACCCTGGCGGGTTACGGACCATGAACAGTGAACAGTGAAGTGAATGTTACGTACGTACGTACGTAGATTATGAAGATTAAACAGCATAGTAAAAAGGTTATACTTCATTGATGCCTTACATTTTTACCGTAGTTGGTGCATGACGCGCGCATGTGTGCCTGTGTGCGTGCACGCTCGCGTGTGTATGTATCTGTGTCTGTGTGTCTGTGTCGTTTGTGGGTCTGTGTATCTGTGTCTTTTGTGTGTCTGTGTGCCTGCGTGTCTGCGAGTCTGTGTTAAAGTGCTCCATGCAGACTTAAAAGGCTCGTATTTTATAAGCATTACACGCATCTTGGCTCGCTTGTATCGTGTCCTTTGTTTCCTGATTCTTTTGTAGGCAAATGAGACGTGAACAAACTCATGCATGTGTAAACATAATATTAAGTCTTGTGTTTATGTTTATGGATGCCTGAACTTGTTTTTGATTGATTGATTTGCCCACAGTGATATCCACTGTGCCTTGTGATATCCACTGTGTCTTGTGATATCCACTGTGCCTTGCGATATCCACTGTGCCTTGTGATATCTACTCTGTCTTGTGATATCCACTGTGCCTTGTGATATCTACTCTGTCTTGTGATATCCACTGTGCCTTGTGATATCCACTGTGCCTTGCGATATCCACTGTGCCTTGCGATATCTACTGTGCCTTGTGATATCTACTGTGTCTTGTGATATCCACTGTGCCTTGCGATATCCACTGTGCCTTGTGATATCCACTGTGCCTTGTGATATCCTCTGTGCCTTGTGATATCCACTGTATTGTGCCTTGTGATATCTACTGTGCCTTGTGATATCCACTGTACGGTGTCTTGTGATATCCACTGTGCCTTGTGGTATCTACTGTGCCTTGTGATATCTACTGTGCCTTGTGATATCCACTGTGCCTTGTGATATCCACTGTGCCTTGTGATATCCACTGTGCATTGCGATATCCACTGTATTGTCTTGTGATATCCACTGTATTGTGTCTTGTGATATCCACTGTGCCTTGCGATATCCTCTGTATTGTGTCTTGTGATATCCGCTGTACGGTGTCTTGTGATATCCGCTGTCTTGTGATATCCACTGTATTGTGTCTTGTGATATTCACTGTATGGTGTCTTCTGATATCCACTGTATTGTCTTGTGATATTCACTGTACAGTGTCTTGTGATATTCACTGTACAGTGTCTTGTGATATCCACTGTACAGTGTCTTGTGATATCCACTGTGTCTTGTGATATCCACTGTATTGTGTCTTGTGATATCCACTGTACAGTGTCTTGTGATATCACTGTACAGTGTCTTGTGATATTCACTGTACAGTGTCTTGTGATATTCACTGTACAGTGTCTTGTGATATCCACTGTGTCTTGTGATATCAAATGTACAGTGTCTTGTGATATCCACTGTACAGTGTCGTGTGATATCCACTGTACGGTGTCTTGTGATATCCACTGTGTCTTGTGATATCCACTGTGTCTTGTGATATCAACTGTACAGTGTCTTGTGATATCCACTGTATTGTGTCTTGTAGTATTCACTGTACAGTGTCGTGTGATATCCACTGTACAGTGTCGTGTGGCCTGTGTGTGTGTGTGTGTGTTTGTGTGTTGTGTTCTGTGTTTGTGTTCATTTGGACTGTTGGAACATGTTACTTGCTGTTGGTTGTATGACTGTGTAAGAATGAGTTGAGTGCAGGCGCTTTGATTTTTCTGTGCAAGATACAGCGCTATATAAATTCCATTTATTTTTATTATTATTGTGACATTCACTGTACAGTGTCTTGTGATATCCACTGTGTTGTGTCTTGTGATGTCCACTGTGTCTTGTGATATCCACTGTATTGTGTCTTGTGATATCAGTGTCTTGTGATATCCACTGTGTCTTGTGATATCCACTGTACAGTGTCTTGTGATATCCACTGTGTCTTGTGATATCCACTGTAATGTGTCTTGTGATATCCACTGTATTGTGTCTTGTGATATCCACTGTACAGTGTCTTGTGATATCCACTGTGTCTTGTGATATTCACTGTACAGTGTCTTGTGATATCCACAGTGTCTTGTGATATCCACTGTACAGTGTCTTGTGATATCCACTGTACAGTGTTTTGTGATATCCACTGTACAGTGTCTTGTGATATCCACTGTACAGTGTTTTGTGATATCCACTGTACGGTGTCTTGTGATATCCACTGTACGGTGTCTTGTGATATCCACTGTACGGTGTCTTGTGATATCCACTGTACGGTGTCTTGAGATATCCACTGTACGGTGTCTTGTGATATCCACTGCACGGTGTCTTGTGATATCCACTGTACAGTGTCTTGTGATATCCACTGTACGGTGTCTTGTGATATCCACTGTGTCTTGTGATATCCACTGTGTCTTGTGATATCCACCGTACGGTGTCTTGTGATATCCACCGTACGGTGTCTTGTGATATCCACTGTATGGTGTCTTGAGATATCCACTGTGTCTTGTGATATTGACTGTACTGTGCCTTGTGATATCCACTTTATTGACAGAGGACATCCTTTGCGTACTCCATTTGTGGTTCTAAACAATGCTCGTATGTTCTTGTGGTAAACTGCCCCAGTTGCCTTGTCATAAACGCATCCTATAGTTATGAATAGGTTAGCATTGATGTTATACAACAGCCTCATGGTTGTTCGCAAAGCCGTGTGCCAAACTCTATTGATGACAGTTCTAAACTCCACAAAGATGTGGTAAAGATCCTGCTGGTGTTGTAAGTACTTCTCTCAGAGTTAAGATACTTTAAGACAGGTTGGAAAATTGCTGTTGTGTTCCGTCCTGGTTGCTCTTCTTTGAGGATCTCCTCAGCTTGAGGCTTCAGACTAGTCAGGTGGATTCTTACCACGATTTTACTTGGATGGCTGACCAGGTGTTGGTACAGTTGTAAGTTGCCTTTCTTCGGGAGAGTTGTAATCAGGGACTTGCCCTTCGGGAGAGTTGTAATCAGGCACTTGTCCTTCGGGAAAGTTGTAATCAGGCACTTAGGGACTAGTCTAATGTGTTGGCTTACTCGCCTGTCCACTGGATCTTTTTGCAGATTTTTATCAGATTTTTTTGCAGATGATGAGTAACACATCTATCATGGCCTCTCCTCCTGCCTGACCAGCTCTGATGGAACATTGTTCACACCTACTGACTTCCCTGTCTTGGGTGATTCTAATGCAGTTTCAACTTCTCCCGTAGGATGGGGTAGCTGGCGTTGTTGGTTGGTGGAGGGACATCTAACACCTTGGGATCTCCTGTGGCTGTGTGTGTGTGTGTGTGTGTGTGTGTGTGTGTGTGTGTGTGTGTGTGTGTGTGTGTGTGTGTGTGTGTGTGTGTGTGTGTTGTGTGTAATTTAGAGCAGTGCACTGTCCATCTTTGCAGAAGGTCTTGATATTCTGTGAGACATTTCCCTACTTTGTCCTGAATGGTAGTGGTTTTTTCCCTTTGTTTCGAGTTTGTAAGATCTTTCACATACTGGAAGGCTTTCTTGCTGTTATTTTCTGCAGGTTTTCTTGAGTACATTTGCAATGTTCTTCAGTCCATGACTCTTTTGCTTCCCTCATGCCTTTTTCTTTAACGACTGGCTTCTCCGTATAGCTTTGTACCTTCAGCCTCCTTCTTCTTTTGCTTCAGTTCTCTGCGTTTGTCTCACAGCTTTAGTATGTCTTCCGTGACCCAGGGCTACTTTGTTGGTCAGTGTTTGCCAACGTTTTTGTTGGTACTTTGATCAACAGCTTCAACACTGCTGTGACCGAAACGGTCACAGCAGTGTTGAAGCTGTTAATCAAAGTATCTAGTTTGGTGTCGTTGTCAAGAACGAAAAGTGGGGGAATTTTCCTCCTGTCGTTGCTTTGAAGTTTTCTACTATGTTTGGATCCTTGTGTCTCTCAAGACTGAACTTGATCTTACGTTGCACTGTTTCTTCATCCTCTTGAGGCATAGTCTGAAAGTCACCATCACAAGTTCATGGTTTCTTCCTAGATCCTGTGTTTACTCCTGCAAAACTTCTGGTCTTCGCAATAGTGGCACTTGACTGGAAGCGACGTGTGGCCATGATGTGGTTGTGGTGATCTCCTGTGCTGTGCCATGCCCAGCATCTACAGGGTGGGTGTGGACCTTATGTATTCATCACCTTCAGATTGTTGACACTGGCAAATTGTAGGAGCCTCAAGCCTTTTTCGTCGGTCTCAGGGTTGCAGTAAGGTAAAGGCAAAGGTGGCTCATAACCTATGTGGTCGTAAGGGAGCGAGGTATCAGAGACCTCAACTTCTCAAGGGGCCAGCATTTCGAGGACGGCGCCCATCTCCTCTCCCTCGCTGTTTTACCTTCCCTGACCCTAAAGAGGCAGGTACCCATTTGCAGCTGGGTGAACTGGGGGACTATACTGAAGCAAAGGCGCGCAAACGGTCACCCATTCACTTGGCAACCACGCTCGATACTGCTTAACCTTGGCTTGGAGAAAGCGAGGGTTGCAGTATTGGCCACATATCTCCTTCCAGTTCGTGTAACCATTTGCTCCTATCTTTGCTGTCCAGTCGCCTTGTATTTCTGTGGCGTCTGGTCTATGACTTCTTGCAGTTGATCGTAGAAGTCTTTCAATGTCATCGTCATCATAGTCAGTTGCTGGAACATTCACTCGAATGATGATGATGTTAAAAGGTCCTGCCTTCAGAAGGATGACATTGAGTCGGCTAGAAGAGACTGGTTGACATGCCATGATGGCTTTCACAGTGTCTTTGTGGATGAGGAATCAAACTCCATGTTTGTCTGTCTTCACTGCCACTGAAGTAGAGTTTGTGGCCTTTAGGGGGACAAGTTTCTCGAAGTTTTTCCAGATTATCTCACAGCGTCCAAGGATGTTCGACCTGTATCTTTCCATTTCATGTGTTAATTCTTCTACTTTTCCTGACGCTCAGTGATCTCACATTCCAGGTGCCAGTAGTGATGTTTCTGGCACGTAGCGATTTTGGTCGATCAGTCACACACTATTCACCACCGTCCTGATGGTCAGTAACGGCAACGACTGAGCTGGCATGGACTTCTTAGTGATCGTCATCTTCATATGGTGCGTCATGGGCCATGTCACAGGGTGGAACCCATCCCTCTCCATGCTAGACCACAGCCGACATCCGCCTTCAAGGTGGCTCGCCTTGAACTCGAACACGCAGCTGTTGAGTTCCTTGTGAAAATTCATCCGCCTTTGCCGGTAACCTGCATCATGGAGGTCACTTGCCCGGGGATGCGTGTTAACATCACCCCCTCACGTGGTTTAGCACGCCTGTTGAGGTGAGGTCCCGGGATCTGGCACTTGCAACCAGCACGTGAGAGATTTAGGAGATGCATGAGCACCAGTGATGGACCTCATCACTCGTCTTCCTCCATCAGGGGTGTAGGGTGTAGGGGGCTCTGGCTTCCTCCATCAGGGGTGTAGGGGTCTATGGCTTCCTCCATCAGGGGTGTAGGGTGTAGGGGGCTCTGGCTTCCTCCATCAGGGGTGTAGGGGTCTATGGCTTCCTCCATCAGGGGTGTAGGGGTCTATGGCTTCCTCCATCAGGGTGTAGGGTGTAGGGGTCTATGGCTTCCTCCATCAGGGGTGTAGGGTGTAGGGGTCTATGGCTTCCTCCATCAGGGGTGTAGGGGTCTATGGCTTCCTCCATCAGGGGTGTAGGGGTCTATGGCTTCCTCCATCAGGGTGTAGGGTGTAGGGGTCTATGGCTTCCTCCATCAGGGGTGTAGGGGTCTATGGCTTCCTCCATCAGGGTGTAGTGTAGGGGTCTATGGCTTCCTCCATCAGGGGTGTAGGGGTCTATGGCTTCCTCCATCAGGGGTGTAGGGGTCTATGGCTTCCTCCATCAGGGTGTAGGGTGTAGGGGTCTATGGCTTCCTCCATCAGGGGTGTAGGGTGTAGGGGTCTATGGCTTCCTCCATCAGGGGTGTAGGGGTCTATGGCTTCCTCCATCAGGGTGTAGGGTGTAGGGGTCTATGGCTTCCTCCATCAGGGGTGTAGGGGTCTATGGCTTCCTCCATCAGGGGTGTAGGGGTCTATGGCTTCCTCCATCAGGGTGTAGGGTGTAGGGGTCTATGGCTTCGTCCATCAGGGGTGTAGGGTGTAGGGATCTATGGCTTCCTCCATCAGGGTGTAGGGGTCTATGGCTTCGTCCATCAGGGGTGTAGGGTGTAGGGGTCTATGGCTTCCTCCATCAGGGTGTAGGGTGTGAGGGTCTATGGCTTCCTCCATCAGGGTGTAGGGTGTAGGGGTCTATGGCTTCCTCCATCAGGGGTGTAGGGGTCTATGGCTTCCTCCATCAGGGGTGTAGGGGTCTATGGCTTCCTCCATCAGGGTGTAGGGTGTAGGGGTCTATGGCTTCCTCCATCAGGGGTGTAGAGGGCTGTGGCTTTGTCCGTCAGGGGTGTGGGGGGCTGTGGTTTTGTCCTTCAGGGGTGTATAGGGCTTGTGGCTTTGTCCTTCAGGGTGTGGGGGGCTGTGGTTTTGTCCTTCAGGGGTGTAGAGGGCTGTGGCTTTGTCCTTCAGGGGTGTGGGGGGCTGTGGTTTTGTCCTTCAGGGGTGTAGAGGGCTGTGGCTTTGTCCTTCAGGGGTGTGGGGGGCTGTGGTTTTGTCCTTCAGGGGTGTAGAGGGCTGTGGTTGAGGCAGTACCTTTGATATATAATAATAATAATAATAATAATAATATATGGAATGTATATATCTGGCTGCTGCACTCTACCTGGTAGGGGGGGGGGGGGGCGGAGGTCACTGGCCCTCATCTATCTCCTAGATTGTACATGTACATTTTCTTAAATAAATCATTTAATTTTTTAAATCATCTTTGACATGTCAGTTGTTTGCTTACTTGCATGCTTATCCAATTATCTACTTAGTAATATACTTATTCATTTACTTGCTTATTAACTTTTTACTTACGCTGTTACTTAGAAAGTATAAAATGGTAAAGGTCGTTTGGGAGCGAGATATTAGAGACCAGTTTCTCCAGGGACAAACATGTCGAAGGCGGTGCCCATCTCCTCTCCCTCGCTGCTTTAGCTTCCCAGACCCTAAAGAAGGAAGTACCCATTGACAGCTGAGTGAACTGGGAGACAGTGATGAAGCCAAGGCGCACAAACGGTCACCCATCCCTTTCATAAGATTTTCATCTTATAGCTGTCCCTGCTTTCAACAGCCGAAATACCATCACCCTACCCAACTGTATAGCCTGTGTGTGTGTGTGTGTGTGTGTGTGTGTGTGTGTGTGTGTGGTGTGTGTGTGTGTGTGTGTGTGTGTGTGTGTGTGTGTGCATTTGGACTTGTTAGAACTATTGTTATTGGTTGCATGACTTTGTAAGAATGAGTTGAGTGCAAGCGCTTTGATTTGCACAGCTTTTTGTTGTTGTTGTTGTTGTTCTTCTTCTTCTTCTTCTTCTTCTTCTTCTTCTTCTTATACTAATAATAATAATAATAATAATAATAAACACGCTCAATGCTGTTTAACTTTAGCTTGGGGAAAGCGAGTGCTCTGACCACTGAACACTGACTGTGTGCACGCCTTGGCTTCAACACAGTCCCCAAGCTGTACATGGGAACCTGCCCTCCTTTACCTTTCAGAGAACATACTCTGCACCAAATAATTTCCAAGCTTGAGGTGTGTGTGTGTGTGTGTGTGTGTGTGTGTGTGTGTGTGTGTGTGTGTGTGTGTGTGTGTGTGTGTGTGTGTGTGTGTGTGTGTGAAGAAAACATTGAATATTGATTGTCCACATTTTTTTACCAGTGCGTTTAAAATCTGTACTTAAGAATACCATATCATCCATTCAAGCAAAGGGTAGGGGTGGGGTATGCTACAGTATTTTTACATTGTGTTATGTAGCCCGACAAGATGTTTTTAATGAATTGTTAACTAAAAATGAATGTATTTATCATTTGTACATTTATTTATTTGTTTATAAACATACTGCCCTATCTGACCTCATTCCCAGCGAAAGAAAACCCTAAAGAGAACTAGAAGTGGGAAATCTCTTGATAAGACACGAAATGGGCGTTAGCAAGCAGGAAGGCTATTGTCATGTACCCATAGAAATTATCTGAAAGAAAGGGGGTGGTGCACCTACGATAGGAGAGAAAACAATGAATTTAAGAGAGAGAGAGAGAGAGAGAGAGAGAGAGAGAGAGAGAGAGAGAGAGAGAGAGAGAGAGAGAGAGAGAGAGAGAGAGAGAGAGAGAGAGAGAGAGAGAGCGTATTGAACAGTGTGGCAATCTCGTCCTAACATGAACCTCACTTCTTCCTTCTCTCCCTCCCCACTTCGCCTCCTTCCTTCCCCCCACCCCCACCCCCACCTATTCCTTTCAACCGTCGATAGACCGACCCCGCCAAGCTGCTCGCGGCCCGTCTTCTTCATTCAGCCACCCTCCCTCCCCCACCCCCTGCCCCTCCTCCTTCTTCCCCTTCCAGTGGCTGACTGGCAGCTCAGTTAAAGAAGGCACCATAGGCTTGCTAACTTCCTTCCTTCCACACGTCTATAATCCATCCAGCCGCAGCCACTGACCCGACACACAGTCCGGGGAAAGAAAGAAAGAAAGCCCCCCGCTGCCAAAACGGTTCTTTCTCCACGTGGAGCTGGGCACTTGCTAGGCTAACAACAGAGACAGCCGGCCTGGCTCACAGTGTGCGGACGATTGAATCAGCCCACACTACTAGTAAGTAGTCGTCAACAAGACATGACAGACGGGGCGTCGACATTTGCTACTGCTACCAGTCACCCCAATAACATCCAACGGCAGCAAAAGTGGAATTCGGTGCTGGCGAGAGAGGATGCTAGTGATCTTGTTCTTCATTCTCAACGGACATTTACAGCAGGACTGACGTGAAAGGTGAAGGGTGGTGATTTGTGTAGAAAAAGAAGAAAAGTGGCGTTGTTCAATATTGACAGAAGGAGGCAGCAAAAAAAGCAGAGGTGATAGAGGGAGAGAAGGGCACAGAAACTGCTTTGCACTAGATACTCTGAAAACTGAGAACAGAGAGGAGATAATAAGAAAAGAAAGAGAAAAATAACAAAAGCAAGGAAGAAAAGGCGAAGACATAACAACATGAAAGGAATTCTGTCCGTAATACGTGAATGATCCATCCACCTGAGGCAAACAAGGGCAGTAAACCCTCCTTCCTTTTCACAACAGTCCATCTCCTGCACCCCCCCCCCCCCTCCCCGACCCCTCTCCACTGCCCATACCTCCCAACCACTGCTTCCAACTGTCCTCCAGATCCTGCAACCTTGACTCAGGACAGTTGGAGTCTTTGTGCTCTCGTGCAAGCCACTGTCTGTCCTGTTGCATCAAGAGCGTGAGAAGGCAGGGCAGCCAATGCCCATGAGGATTTACAACAGCCCCAGTGGCAGGATGTCATCGGCTACCACGTCACTGGGAGGTGACTCCCCCACGCCCCAGACATGGATCAAAGAGGATTGCCTTACCAGCCCCCCTGTCAGAAATGGGTCAGTGCCATTGATTTAATTATCTCTTAGGTTTTTAAAGACCAAAAAAATGTAGGAAAATTAATGGCAGCAAGAAGACACATGAGAAAAACAAACTGCCAAAGGCTCAATGTCTTTTTTCATATCTACGCTGCTGTTGAATAGCTTATCTCTATAACAGTGGAAACGGGGTGTGAGAAGTCAAAAGGCAAAAGATGTTTGTGGGTGAGGGGTTCTGCATGGAAGACCTGCTCTCCTGCTTTCTTCCACGGCGGAACCCCCTGAGGTCAATCCCCACAGGCATTGTGTCTCATAATTGGGAATCACGGTTTTCTAGTTAACATTAAAAAGAGAGGTCGAATTGATATGGTATATTTTGAGACTTTAAAAGAGAAAGAGCAAAAACAGAAATAACCAAACATAGGCAGATTTATGGCAGAGTATAGGGATAGAGAAACGTATTGAAGTAGAACCTGCTGTTACCGCGTATGTGAATCCAGATAGCAATAACTGTTCTAAAAGTGCTAAGGAACTTATAATTATCTGGTACTTATGTGTGTACATGAGAAAAGCAGCATTATAGATCCACGCACACGTGTATGTGCGTGTATATCTATCTATCTATCTATCTATCTATCTATCTATCTATCTATCTACACACAATAATATGTATAATGTATATATACATATAGATATACATATCTATATCAATATCTGTGTGTGCGTGCGTGCGTGCGTGTGCGTGTGTGTGTATGAGAGAGAGAGAGAGAGAGAGAGAGAGAGAGAGAGAGAGAGAGAGTGCAAACAGGCAAAGAGGCAGATTGTGGACAGTTAACAGTGGATGTTGTGTTCTGTGTTTCTGTCGAAATCATTTTGGAAAGACATGAAAAACCCACTTAACGTTATCTTGTCACATTAATCAATAGGCTCATATGAATGAGGCTGCAATGCTTTTACATCAAGTGTAAAACCAAGTCTGTGCAACCTAGTAAAGGAAACAAACATAGAAATCTGTGTTAAAATAGTGAAATACAATGATTTGTTATACATTGTGGAACAGGTTAAGAAAAAACTCACTGCACAGTTATCAATTCATATCATAACGTATGAAGCTATGCCACAACTGTAGCTACACTGAATGGGAACATCTCCACGCAATACAACAGAAGACAGTATTGTATATATCTAAATCTATATATATCTATATCTATGTCTATATCTATATATAAATATATCAAATACAGACAAAATGGAGACAGAACCATCAATCACATGTTGTTGAACGTTCCTCAGCTTCATTAATTAAGCACCTGGGTAGGGGGTGGGGGTGGGGGGCAGTGAACATGCACTCTATCTCACTCATCCCTCCTGGGAATCGATGTCAGAGGACACACTGAGTGCAAAGCTCTCATGTTTGATTATTTCCAAATACCTGGCCAAATAACCAGCCATACTCCAACTTCAGAGGATATTATTGTTGAGCTGTTTAATTGTGAACAACAATTCTGGAAAGCTTGCCCAAGGACATTATGATAGCAACAATAATAGATCATATTTATCAAGCTCAAATCCTTGAATCAGCCACGCAGTGTGTGTTGAAAAAAGCATCTAAAAAAGCTAAAGATGATGCTAAAAAGAGTGATAGTATTTTTGTTACTGTAAAATAGATTAACATACGTTGTTTCTTTCGTTGAAGAAAGTACGTTTCACAAAAGCACGAGCACAAGTGTAATTTCGACAGGACAAATAAACATCATATCATCAGCACTTACTGTTATCTCTTATTTTTAAAGATAACAAGATTGTGCCTTTTATTCTGTCTTTGTATCCTGTCTTTAGTGCAGCTGTTTTCCATTTGCTCTGTAAAAGAACTCAGTTGAGGTGACGCAGATGGGAACTACCTTGCAGATCAGACATGGCTAGTCCAGCAGATATGAAGAAACCTCAAACGTGAACTGA
Source organism: Rapana venosa (assembly GCA_028751875.1). NCBI lineage: Eukaryota > Metazoa > Mollusca > Gastropoda > Neogastropoda > Muricidae > Rapana > Rapana venosa. The sequence goes on along the minus strand of CM054151.1, from coordinate 6,543,188 downwards.
TGGTCTTATTGCTAACAAGCCGTGCCATACTGACCACTGCGTGGTTTGTCACTTCCATCTCTTTTAACAACTGAAACCTGGGACTGAATTCAAACTTCTGTTGTGAAAAGTGTTTTTCCCTGGAGCGGAGGGGTGTGTGTGTGTGTGTGTGGGGGGGGGGGGGGGGGGGGGCTGTCGTCCATTGGCTAGAGCTCCGAGGTTTTCAGATGGTGAGATTTTGCGTATGCCCCCATATTCACCCACCATTAACATAGCCGCATGTGACTTCGGGGATTGAAAATGCTTAGAACTCCTTAAAGGGTTTCTGGCAAAGTACCCATGTATCACAGCTACACAAAACACTTGTGAGCAAGATAGCTTGCCAGCATGACTGTGTTTGTGGTTTTGTACATGAGTAGAGGCGACATGTTCATCTCATTGATAACAATGTAATGTGTCCTTGTTAGGAAAACCACCAACAGAAATGATGGCAGTATCTCTTGTAAAATGGCGGATGACTGTCAGCTGGTTTACTCTGCAGACAGTAAGAGAAGGTCAAAGTCAAAGTCAAAGGTAGTGCTGAACTGGACAAGCTCTGCCCTGATGACATTCATTATGAGTCCAGAGATTTTGCAGCCTTTTGTTTTGGGGTTGTTGATGATTTGGGGATCATAGTGTGCCCTATGTGCACAGTCGTCAGAAAATGGACCTTGGGACTATATATCTGTGCAAGTACAACCGTCACAATTATCTGTTAATAGTCCACCAAAATAGGATTAAGACAATACGAGCCTGTGCATTCTCTGTTTTACGTTGCAGGTGCTCTAAACTGTTTCAAATGTGAAAGTGAAAGAGAACAACGTCTTATTTTACCCTATGAACTTGGTGAGCCAATAGAAAAATTTCATAATGCTAATTTAGTTGGGTACCAGAACCCAGTAGCCAAAAGGACGGAGCTGCCCAAATGAAGGAAGAAGGAGACAGATGAAGAACTGAATGCAGAACATCAAAAATCAGATCATCCTGCGAAAGGCTGAAGACAGAACAGCCTGGAGTAAGCTGTTCACCAACACGTCTCGCGTGTCCTCCCGACGAACATCTTGGTCATGTTGTTGTTAAATGCTCATACTACATTGTATTCTGTCAAAACATTTGTTCCAAAATGTAAGCCGATGGTAGATTGTAGATGGTAGAAGGACTATTGTTTTATACATGGGCACTAGCACACAATACACTAAAGAAAAAGACATCGTTCCAGTAAAAAACAGTCGAGTAAAATTTGCATTACATCATTGCATTGTAGTCACACTTAACCAATACACTGCTCTGGCTCTTGTCACCGAGTTACATTAAAAAATAAGTGTCCATAGATTTGTTTTCTTGAAAGTCCTGGGAGATTCTGTTTCAGAGGCTTAAAGCTTCGGGTACTATCAACAGCACCGGTAAACTTCTACTTCTCTGAAATTCTCTTTGAATGTTGAATAGGAACAAAAGAACTCGACAACCTACTCTGTAGCAAGGTAGCAGTATTTACGTGTACATTAATGGAACTTTGCCTCAAGTTGTTTCTCAAAGGCTCAGATTTGTAGGTGAATTAGAAATATTATTGTTGGCAGCTGAGAGCCTAACCAACCAATGGGCATATGGTAAGGCTGAAGTGTATGACGTTGGTTTATGTTGGCAACTGATTTAAACTTCGTCACTTCCAGCAACTCTTGTCTTGTTTAGAATATAAACACTTAGTAAAGTTTTTAGGTGTTTTTCTTTCCTCAAAGTTAACTTGGAATGCCCACATTGAATATGTCTTAATTAAAGGAAGAAAATGTTTAAATCTGCTTAAAATTGTACGAAAGCAGTATTGGGAACAAGACATGACAATTCTGAAACATCTGTCTACCTCTCTAATTAGATCTAAATTATCCTATGGACAAGAAGTTTATTTTAGTGCACCTAAGTACTTATTAAAGAAGCTTCAAAGTGTAGATTGTAAGGCATACAGACTTGCTCTAGGTGTGCCATTTCATACCTCGGCACTTGATACATATAAAGAAACTGGAATGTTACCACTTGTTGAGTACAGACAACTTGTATGTGCCAAATATATTCTGAAAAGCTCAACACCTGATAACTTTGCTTCAGAAGAAATAAAAATGAGGTCTGAAACAGATTTTCCCAAAAGAGCCCGACACATAAACTCTTTAATGACAATAAGTACATACACATCAGATCTTTACGAGCGTTCTGAAATTTTCAAATCTGATGTAGACTCACAAAGAGCAGTTTCAGTCTGTCCTGTTTGGGAAATGAAGCAAGCACACTTTGATGTAGATTATATGAACATGAAAAAGAATGAGAATCCAAATATCATGGCAGTTAATGTTCATTCACATATAGAACATAATTACTCTCATTGTCTTAAAATTTATACAGATGGCTCACTTTTAGACAATCATCAAGCAGGTTCAGCATTCGTCATACCAGCACTAAAAATAGAAAAGTCGTATTATGTTGGTAAAAATCGATCTGTTTTTACAGCTGAACTGATTTCTATTCTTATGGCTTTGAATTTCATTTTAGATCATCCATACTGTTTATTTCACATATTACTTTGTGTGGATTCAAAATCAGTTTTATATGCCTTAAAGTCTATAACTTATAAGCAATCTACTAAACTTATACTAAATATCCAATACTTCATAAATCTTCTGCGTTTAAGAAGAATTCATGTTTCCTTTTGCTGGATTCTTTCACATATAGGATTATTTTCAAATGAGTGGGCTGATTGGGCTGCGAAGAAAGGTGCACGTAATATAAAGGGGTCTATAGTACTGCATGTCCCTCTATCCATTGCAGAAGGTTATCAGTTGTTAGAAAAAGCTTCCTTAAACAAATTCATAGAAAAGCATCGGCAAATCAAGCAGCGTTCACATTCAACTCAGAGTGGGAAGAGCGTAATTGAATACATTGATCACTTACAGATTCATACAAATGCTGTCAAAGAAAGACAACTCAAGGCATTATTTTTCAGGATAAGATTAAATGCATTCACAACAAAATTCAGCAAGGATGTTAAATGCTCATGTGGTGAATATATTTCAAATACCCATATCATACTTGAATGTGAGAATTTAAAACCTTATCTCCCTGCCTTTTCTGAGAATACCATTGACGAAGTTTTGAACAATGTAAAGCTAACATTTGACATTGCTAAAGGTTTATTATTAAGTCCTATAGGGCACTTATTGTAGTTGTAGTTCTCTTCGAATTTCATTTTTTAAATGTTCTTGATCTGTTTATGTTAAGAATACTATTTGTGTATTTCCCTTGTCATTACTCTTTATTACACACACATACACACACACACACACACACACACACACACACACACACACACACACACACACACACACACACACACACACACTTATACAACCATGCACCACCACAAGAGATATCTATCTATCTATCTATCTATCTATCTATCATCTATCTATCATATCATAGGCTATCTATCTATCTATCTATCTATCTATCTATCTATCTCTCGCCTTCATTCAGTCTCCTATTTTAGGGCCGTCTGGTATCACTTAAAGTGGAAAGACGTTAAAATTGAAGACTTACTTACTTGTCCAGTGTGGTATATCAGCACTGGTACAACGTACCTGTTGGCGGAAGAACTCGTTTTGCTCGCCACAGTACTGGTGTGGGCACATTGTATACTTTACACATAGCCAATACACAGTGAAAAAAGTCTTTCAGCTAGACTGCTTCCATTTAAGGAGATGGAAAGTGAAGTGGAAATAGTAGATGTATGATACCCAGCTTGATATATTTTATGATGGCTGGAGTGTTGGAAGTTCTTGATTGGCAAAATCCAGACCTAGGTTCACGAGCACAATGCAGAAAAGAGGTTTTGTAGACTACTGTTCTTCAAGAATCTGTATGTGAGACAGCAAGCATTTGCTTCTATGTTGCCGTCTTTTAGTTTTAGACAATTATGAAACATATACATACAATTTGTATCTTCAGACCACACGTTGATGGAGTTAGCAGTCAACAGCAATGTTATACGTGACGGTGTTTTAGTTGTGCGTCACCAGCATAGAGTTATGGTAGGATGGACAGATTTTTAGTTCAGGATAGTCATTTAGCAGATGATCTCTATGAGGCATAGCCAGTGGGCCAACACGTTCTAGCTCAGGTCTTTTCACAGAAGTAAAAGTAAAAAGCGACAATGTTAATTTACAAAGACATCTTTTTCTTCTTCCAAAAAGCAACACCCGTTTCTATCCGAGTGTTGAATATCATGTGGAAAATGAGGCAAGTGTAATTGAAGCCAGTTGATTATTGGAAACTTTCCCCCACGAGTGAGCATTCATGAGGGACAGGACGCTTGTATGGAAGCTCAGTCTGAGAGAATTGTGTGGGCAAATACCAGAAGAAACTTTATTTTCAGGCGAACAATCAAGTCGGAGTTCAGACAACATAAACTGTGATTTTGGGTGCAGTCACTGACTTGCAGCAAGCTGGTAGGAGTGGTACACTGGACATACTTTCGTGGCTTCATTCAACATGGATAGAAGCTGGAGCTAAGCATAACCTGTTGTGTTGTCTTAAGTAGGTGACTGAACAGATTCATGAAAAGTGTTAGGTTTCACGTGTAGAACATGAAAAGTGTTAGGTTTCACGTGTAGAACATGAAAAGTGTTAGGTTTCACGTGTAGAACATGAAAAGTGTTAGGTTTCACGTGTAGAACATGAAAAGTGTTAGGTTTCACGTGTAGAACATGAAAAGTGTTAGGTTTCACGTGTAGAACGAAGTGATATTTCACGAACATGAAAGTTTCTCACTTAAATGAAAACTTACGTTCAAATACTAAACGGAAATCATAAGAAATGAAAAGTTAGGCTGGAACGTAGAACTGTACACAGCAACCAAAAACCAAATATAACAACTAAGAATAACGCAAAAATAACAGACCAACAACATAACAACATAACAAATAAACAGCATCAAACAGTAACAACACATCAATAACAATAAAACAGTAGCATTAACAGTAACAACAGTCAGAACAACACATAACAGCAACCACAGTAGCATAAACTGCAACAGTAACAACAACAACAACAGGTCACAACACCAACAGTAACAACAGCAGCAACAAGAACAATAATAAACATACAACAGCAGCAACAACAACAGTAACAACAACAGCATCAACAACAGTAACAACAACAGCAGCCTCAACAACAGCAGCAACAACAGTAACAACAGCAGCATCAACAACAGTAACAACAACAGCAGCAACAACAATAACAAAAGTTACAACAACAGCAACAGCAACAACAGTAGTAGCAACAACAGCAGCAACAACAGTAACAACAACAGTAACAATAACAGCAACAACTGCAACAACAATAAAAACTACAGCAGCAACAACAGTATCAACAACAACATCAACAACAGTAACAATACCAGCAACAACAATAACAGCAGCAACAACAGTAACAAGAACAACAGCAACAACAACAACAGTCACAACAACAACAACAGTAAAACAGTAACAACACTAGCAACAGCAATACCATCAACACAACCAATAAACTGCCACATAAGTGCTGTACTGTGCTATACTGTGCTATACTGTGCTATACTGTACTGTACTGTACTGTACTGACTGTACTGATTGTACTGACTGTCAGGAAGGGGCCTGTCTGTCTGTGTGCCCAGTGTATATATTTGAAGGAAGGAAGGAAAACCACCAGGCCACCAGTCAACTCCATGCACTGTCCCTGTGCTTGAACACGACATGGTGTCAGGTCAAGAAACAGTCGGTCACCTTTAGCTGAGAGCTGGCGCAGTGGGTCTGTCTTTTTGGGTCAGATCAAGGTGGGGATGGGGGTGGGGAGCCGATAGCTCTTGCTGACTGTTATCTGACTGGGTGTGGCTAGGCCTACCTGTTGGCTGGTATTGGGCTGTTTGACAGGAGTCCAGAGAAACGGGTTTTAAATGCATTCTGCTTTGAAGGAAGTAAGCGCTGCATCTTCCCCATTGTGCAGAATTAATAATAATAATAATAATAATAATAATAATAATAATATATGGAATTTATATAGCGCTGAATCTTGTAAAAAAAAAATTGTGAATAATCCTTACATTCCATGTTAATATGCAACTCTGCCCTGCCTGTCTTTGTATCTATCTATCTATCTGTCTGTCTGTCTGTCTGTCTATCTATCTATCTATCTGTCTATCTATCTGTCTGTCTATCTATCTATCTATCTATCTATCTGTCTGTCTGTCTGTCTGTCTGTCTGTCTATCCATCTATCTACCTACCTTTCTATATATCACTAGCTAACAATTCAGACTTGAGATTATGGAACACAAAAAGTGCACTTGCACTGCCTACAACTTCAAACGAAAGAGGCCCTGGTAAGAAGATGTCAGTCACTGGTCAGATGTCAGTCACTGGTAAGAAGATGTCAGTCACTGGTCAGAAGATGTCAGTCACTGGTAAGAAGATGTCAGTCACTGGTCAGAAGATGTCAGTCACTGGGCAGAAGATGTCAGTCACTGGTAAGAAGATGTCAGTCACTGGGCAGATAATAATAATAATAATAATAATAATAATAATAATAAATGGAATTTATATAGCACTGAATCTTGCACAGACAATTCAAAGCGCTTGCACTCAACTCATTCTTACACAGTCATGCAACCAATAGCGAGTAATAGTTCTAACAAGTCCAAATGCACACACACACACACACGCACGCACGCACGCACGCACGCACGCACGCACGCACGCACACACACACACACACGTTATACACTTTGGCAGGGTGATGGAATTTTTGGCTGTTGAAAAGCAGGGATAGCTATGAAATGAAACAGGAGAGGAAATTCTTAGGTTTGAAACAAATATGTCTTGAGGCCAGATTTAAAAGAGTCACAAGAAGGCCTTTGGCGAAGAGAGATAGGGAGGCCATTCCAAATCGATGGACCAGAAACAGAGAAAGAGCGACGGCCAACAGTGGACTGGTTGAATCTAGGTGTTTGTAAGCACAAGGAATCTGCAGCAGAGCAAAGGGAACGAGAAGGGGTGTACAGGTGGAGACATTCACAGAGGTAGGAAGGTGCTGTTTTGTAGAGACATTTGTAACAGAGAGTACTGATCTTATAGTTTATTCTTTGTGGCACAGGCAGCCAGTGGAGAGATCACAAGAGAGGGGTAATGTACTCAGATTTTTTCTTTCTGAGGACTAGTCGAGCTGTAGAGTTTTGAATACGTTGAAGGGAGTGGATAGATGATGCTGGCAGACCAGCCAAAAGAGAATTGCAATAGTCCAGACGTGAAAGAATGAGAGATGCCACGAGTTTTGATGTTGCCTCTGTGGACAGGTACTTTCGAATTGCACTAATACGTCGTAATTGATAAAAGCAGGACTGGCAGGTCTGGGTGATGAATTTTTGCATAGAGAGTGTGTTGTCAATAATGACCCCTAGATACTTTACAGCAGTGGATAGAGGGACTGATGCATTGCCGAATTCTATTGAAGCTGTTGTAATGGAAGAGAGTTTGTTTTTGGTCCCTACAAGCATGGCTTCAGTTTTATCAGCGTTTAGTTGTAACTTGCTCTCTATCATCCAGTTTTGGATATCTTGAAAGCAGTAGGTCATATTCATCAAGAGGGAAGGCAGATTTTCAGGAGTGTCACTGCTTAGAATCTGAGAGTCGTCTGCATAAAAGTGATGGTTGATCTGATGACGGTTAATTATATGTGACAGTGGAGCGGTGTAGAGAGTGAAAAGAACAGGGCCCAGAACTGATCCCTGCGGGACTCCACATTCCAGTCTGGCAGGTACTGACTGAATCTTGTTTACTGTGACTGTCTGGAATCGGTCATTCAGGTATGATCTAAACCAGGTGAGGGCTGTACCAGTAACACCAAACGTTTCTTGAAGACGGGAGAGAAGGATAGAGTGGTCAATAGTGTCGAAGGCTGCAGATAAGTCGAGTAGAGTGAGGAGGGAGATTTTCCCTGAGTCAGAAGCAAGTAGAAGCATGTTTTAAGGTGTGAACTAGGGTGGTTTCAGTGCTGTGGTTGGCACGATAGGTAGACTGAAACGCAGGAAAAGACTGTTGGAGAGAAGGTGGTTGTTGAGCTGTTTCAGATGTCAATCACTGGGCAGAAGATGTCAGTTACTGGTAAGAAGATGTCAGTCACTGGGCAGAAGATGTCAGTCACTGGCAGAAGATGTCAGTCACTGGTAAGAAGATGTCAGTCACTGGTCAGAAGATGTCAGTCACTGGGAAGAAGATGTCAGTCACTGGGAAGAAGATGTCAGTTATTGGTAAGAAGATGTCAAAAGCAGTGTTTTGAAGACAAAGAAATGTGAGATTTTGAGGACAAGCCACGGTACTCTCTCTGTGTCTCTCTGTGTCTCTGTCTGTCTTGCTCTCTTTCTCAGTAGCTCTTTCATTCACGTGCTTGCTTGCTGGCTCTTTAGCTCATAGTGTGCTAGCATGTTTCCAGCCCAAACCGTTTCTTTTTGACAAGCAGGGCGCCTACAATGACTTATCGTGCAAGTGTTTCTTTTTCTAATAGTGCCTGTCACATCTGGTTTGAAATCCTATTTTCTTTCCAGCTTTCTTGGCTGATGATCCCAGTGTTGGCAAGAGGGATGCTTACACAGCCTTGTCCTGTCACTGCTACCTTTTGTCTTCACTGGTTCGGAGTAGGTGCTTGGAGGAAAAGAGATTTGTTCGGTTAAAATATGTCTGCCTTGTCTAACCACGTGTGTACCACCATCTATCTTTTGGGTGGGCAGTGTAACACACATCCCGTACACGCGAGTGCGAACATGCGTGTGTTGTGTATGAACACACACCACACACATACACACAAACACACAGAGAGAGAGAGAGAGAGAGAGAGAGAGAGAGAGAGAGAGAGAGAGAGAGAGAGAGAGAGAGAGAGAGAGAGAGAGTGTTGTTGTTGCTTCGATTTTACGTCTGTTCACTCAAAGTGATATTAGACGAGAATGTGTGTGTGTGTGTGTGTGTGTGTGTGTGTGTGTGTGTGTGTGTGTGTGTGTGTGTGTGTGTGCGTGCGTGCATGCGTGAGTGCGTGCGCGCGCGCGTGTGTTCTGCGCATGACTTAATGCTGGTTTTGAGGTGTAGGGAAAAGTTTGCACATTTTGCTTGTAATTATCCTTCACTATCTCAAGAAAACAAGAAAACAAAACCTTGAAAGACAATAGGAGCGAGAGAGAGAGAGAGAGAGAGAGAGAGAGAGAGAGAGAGAGAGAGAGAGAGAGAGAGAGAGAGGAGAGAGAGAGAGAGAGATGACTGCTGGAGATATGAACCAGTTGTAGGTATGTTTTTTTAATTGAAAATACAGAATTTTCGAATTAAGCATGCTAGAGATATACCACAGGTATAGAAGGTGATCAGCCCTAGAGAGTAAAACCTTTTAACTATCGGGCATGTTAACCTGAAGAGGCAGAAGTTGAATATCATCATCATTATCTCATCGTCATCATCATCATCATCATCATCGTCATCGTCATCGTCATTATACTCATACTCATCATCATCATACTCATCGTTATCACCACAATCATATTCATAATCATAATAGTCATGATATTTCAACAAGTAACCATCGCATCAGTGCTCACTAAATAAGCATTTTATCAATCAATATGCAGTCATTAAAAATATATTAGATTTTGTATTTCAACAAACTACCAAACAGAACTACGAATCAGCCTGCACCCGATATGCATGCATTTGAATAGGTAACGTCATTAATCGTCACTTACAAACAGACTAATTATCTAATGGCTAAAAAGCATTCATCAAACCATTTCCTTATTTGGGCACATGACTGAAATTATGTAATTAATCGCTGATGTCATTCAGCAACCCGTCTAGGTTTTTTTTAGCACGTGACTTGATTAATTGTTACATAGTCACAAACATGTAATTAATCAGTGAAGTCATTCCTTAACCTATTTCGTTATTTCGGCGCATAGCTTGTTCTGCTTACCGCTGAAGCAAAGAAACTGCCAAGCTCAGTGATTAATTGTCTTGCTGCTAAAGACGCATGGCTCATCGGCCAAGTGGTGGAGGTGTTGTAAAGAACGAAACGTCATACCAGCACGTAATTAGCATTCCATAGGTCATGCCTATGTTTGAAAAAAGAAAAACAGAACAAAAGATAGGAAAACAGAGAGACATGCGGTACTTCGGGCGTTTCTTTTTTTCTCTCTCTTTGATTGTTAAGTTTTTAAAAAATTCTTTCTTTTACTTATTTCTTCGTTCCTACGTTGTTTGTTTCTTCTTCTGTCTGTTCTATCTTTCCTTCTATCCGAATTCCCGTCTTTTATCCTTTTCTCCTTCTCCTCCTACTCTTTCATCTCTTTTCTAGCCTCCTCCTCCCTCCTCCTCCTCCTCCTCTTCTTCTTCTTCTCCTCCTCCTCCTCCTTTTTCTTCTTCTTCTTCTTCTTCTCTTCTTCTTCTTTTTCCCTTCTTCTTCTTCTTTTCTCTCTCTCCTCCTCCTCTCTCTCCTTCTCCTCCTCTTCTTTTGTTTGCTGCTGCTCTTGTTCTTGTTCTTCTTGTTCTTCTTCTTTGCATTCTTCTTCTTCTTTGCATTCTTCTTCTTCTTCTTCTTCTTCTTCTTTGCACTATTCTTCTTCTTCTTTGCACTCTTCTTCTTGGTACTCCTCCTTTCGTCGTCCTCCTCGTTCTCCCGTCCTCCTGTGGTAACTGCAAACGAGCAAAAGCAGGTAGATAGAGAAATAGTTGAGAGGATGGCAGTGGAAAAAGCAGCAGGAGCAGGTATAGAAAGCTGGCCTACATGTGTGAGCAGAACATCAGACTGTCTGCAGCTTATGGGTTGCCAGTTGTTTTAACTCAGGACAACGTGAGTTCTAAGAGCTGCCACATGCGACAAACCTGTGTACAGGTCTTGAACGTGTTGCGGGGAAAACGAAGGTACCTTGGTGTTAGAACAGACATGTACTGTCAACACAGTGTTTGTTAGAACAGTTGCCACACCACCACACCTGCTGGGAGAATTGGGTTCAGCTTCCTATACCACCCTGTCTGTCACCTTAGCCAGATCTTTTGGGACTGCCACTGAGTTTTACCTGAAGGTAAATAAGTCAAGGGCAGAAACACTTGCTAGATTCTGACCTGGCTTACAGGTTTAGAGCGTTTTCTTTGTTATTACTGAAGCAGTATTGAAGCCTTTTCTCTGAGCACGGTTGACGCACATGTATGATTTATTATGAAAGGTTCCCCTTTGAATGGAGACCTGACATCAAACACAATGCCAGTAGAGTAAATGTCACCGGCTTTACACACGGGGACTGGATGTAAAAAAGCACATAGGTGCGTACTCTATTATCCTTGATATAAAAGAATGCATTTTTTTAAAAATGATAAAAAAAATCACCATGCCGTAACTGAAGTGATGGATGTTACCAGATACAGCAAGTTACACACTACTGGGCTTCTACAGTGACCTGTCTTTATTAAAAAATAACTTCTATCTTTTGTGCTTGCGGCAGGTTCATGCCAAATCTTCTTTTTTTTTATCTACATAGTCATGAGTAAAGTCACATGGCATCCTTCCCGAAAACTCTCTCTCTCTCTCTCTCAGGGGGATTTCCAAACACTCTCTCCACCAACTCTGTCTAGGTGTACTTCTGAAATTTGATTTTCACGACGACGACGAGGAGGAGGCCATAGATCCGGCACCAGTGACCCTGAGCAACGTGAACAGTGACCCTGAGCAACGTGAACAGTGACCCTGAGCAACGTGAACAGTGACCCTGAGCAACGTGAACAGTGACCCTGAGCAACGTGAACCATCAATATCCCTTCAAGTGAAAAGAAAGGAACACGTACCTCTAATATCACTGAACATGAACAGAAAGGAACACGTACCACTTTTATCTGCCATCTCATCTCAATCACTCCCATAACCCTCTCCAGGGTCGTAGGAGTAATGCAGTGACGAACTTTGCACCTATCACTGAAAGTGAAAAGACTGTACCGTGATAATTCATGAAATACCAAGGGAGAGGGATAAAACATGGCAGGAATGTGAAGGTGTAGTCAGTGACACGATAGTAGACACGCTGGAAATGACAAACTGTTCAATTCGAGAGAGTGCACGGTCTGAACGCCAACCTAAAGTCACCTCTGGTTGCAAGATGCAGCTTGTTTAAAGACAAAGAGCTTCTCAAGGCAAGGCACAAGCTCAAAGGCACCAGGGTGTTCATCAATGAGGACTTCACTGCCAGGGTCAGAGAAATCAGACGGAAGCTGACTCCTCACTTCAAGATGGCCAGACAGCAGGGGAAGAAGGTAAGCATGGTCTATGACCACCTGGTCATTGAAGGGAAGCGGTGCGTTCTGGACGCAGATAACCAACTGAGGGAAGAAAAATAGGACTTTGGCCGGCCCTGCAAACCTTTGAACATGAAGTCCACGTCTGCAAAATTTGACTGGAGTTTTTCTTCACCAGGGAGCACATTTCTAGAGGGACCCTTTGTGAACAGTGCGGGGTAGATAGCATTGAGCGTCACGCAGACCCAGAACCCACTCACCCGTGTCTTACGGCAGCGACATTGCACGTGCTGATGGAGAGGGGGGAAATGGGGTGGACATACCAGTGACAGTAAATCCTTTTCAAATATACAAGTGGGAATTTCTGTGGGGGAGGAAACATCAAGTAAAGTAAAAGGCAAGTCAAGTCAAGTCAAAGTCAAGTCAAAAACACTTTAATCATCCCATGAAGGGCAATTAGAATACTGACTGGCACATTGATGCGTATAATTATCTCGAAAGACACAAGAAAAATACATTTCAAATTGGCATGAACATTCCAAGATAGCTTAAAAAATTATCACACACACAAACACGCGCGCGCACACACACACACGCGCGGCGTACGCACACACTCACTAACGCACATACACACATATTCCCCACACACCAATGTAAGAATACAATGTTGCAAAAACCATTGATTGGAAAAGACATATAAACTTATTATTTACGCGTGCACGCACGCGCGCACTCACACACGCACACATGCATGCCCACATGCGCACACCTATACAAACACACCAATATATGAACACAATTTTATAACGACTATTGACTAGTAAACACACACATGCGCGCTCGCGCGGGTGCAAGCGCATGCGCGCGCACGCGCGCACACACACACACACACACACACACACACACACCACACACACACACACACACACACACACACACACGCGAACACCATAATGAAATAAAGACAAACTTACACACACATACATTCATACACACACGATTTAAAAACCATTTAATTCAATACTAAGATACAGGAGGACATATTTTCATGAGCATTTACACACTCACACACATACACTCACACACACAATTTAAAAACCATTTAAGTCAAAACTAAGATACAGGAGGACATATTTTCATGAGCATTCACACACACACACACACACACACACATACACACACACACACACACACACACACACACACACACACACGCACGCACGCACGCACAGATAGAATCACTGATAGAAGCTTAAAATACTCTGGGTTTCTCCAATTTCGTTAATCTGGTTTAAACAAGTATGGGTAGAGAAAGTGGTGATGATGTTGAAATATCACATGACCAAGGTAGCTGAAAAACATTACCTCTGACAGTAAAGAAACCACGGGTTACTCATGCTGAATAAATGTACCTATAAATTCGTGTCAGTGCCGTCTAAGCTGTAATGGTGGCGTGAGATGTGTGTATGTGGAAGGTCAGAGGGAGCTTGCAGAGAAAGAGACTGTGGACACCTGTAATATAAGTGATGTGGCAGATGAGGTAGCAGAGGGTGAGGGAGAAAGTGGTGGAGGGATGAATGAAGACGGGGGTGAAGTGGGGAGCCATGGTATGTGTTGAATGAGAGTAGGGATGATGGGGGTGACAGTGCCAGCACATGTAGGGGAAACAGGATGCTGTTATAAATAAATTGTCGTTTCTTCATTGGAATGTGTGTGGTATACTGTCAAAGCTGAATGATGTAGGTTTTGTTTATAATACTTCGTCTTTGATTTTGTTTGCTTTGTTGACTCTTTTGTTGACAATTTTGAGTCTAACATATTTAACGAACATGAACTGTTTGTGAAACCAGCGGTGAAACTGACACAGCATGGAAGGTGTTCAGGGGGCATTATTTGTCTTGTAAGAAAAGTTCTTGTTCCTTATGTCCGATACATGAGTGATGGTGGCTGTTGTATGTTCTTTGTGCTTGATAAAGGTTTTGTTCGTCTGCCTAGAGATGTTTCGCTTGTCTGTACCTATCTACCCCTGAAATTTACTGTACTATGCTGCTTGTGATGTTCCGTATGGACTGAGTTTGCTTGAAGACAACATTGTAGATAAGGTGCTTTGGTTTGAAGACATTGATATCATTGTGTGGAGATTTGAATGCTAGGAC